>CM076574.1:855574245-855674861 GCA_034641835.2 Pinus albicaulis
CACGTATCCTATCGCATCAATGGAGAGGAAAGGTAAGAAATTTGAATGGACAGACAAATGTGCAACAATTTTGGGAAGTTAAATAAGTTGTTGGCAAACGCTCTATTGTTAAAGATTACAGATCTAGATAAAGAGTTTGTGGTATGTAAAAATTCTTGCAAGAGAAGACTTGGTGGAGTCCTTATGTAGGAGGGGCAGGTAGTGTGCTACAACTCACAGAAACTGAGTGAAAATGAGCATAATTATCTGAAACATGATCTTGAGTTGGAAGCGATCATCCATCCGTTGAATATGTGGAGGAACTATCTTCTTGGAAGGAGGTTTGTATATATTAGTGATCACAATGGGTTGAGATAATTGTTTGGCCCGTTGAATTTGAATGTCAAGCAAGCTAAATGGTTGGCCACGATCAATGAGTTTGACTTCGAGATCAAACACATCAAGGGTAAGGAGAAAAGGGTTGCATATTCTCTTAGCAAGCAGATATAGGTAAACCACATTGAAACTATGAGTTCTTATAGGATAGATCTACAAGACCATATCTTATAGGTAGATCAATAAGATGGAAGGTATATAGAGCTTAGGCACAAATTACAATAGAGAAACGGTACATGTAGAGGTATAGGTACAAGTACAGGTACTTGTTCAGGTAGTGGTATAGGTACAGGTATAGGTGCAGGTAGTGGTACATGTGTAGGTACAGGTGCACAGGATGTGGACTATCATCTTACGACATATGGCTTGATCAGATTTATGGATAAGATATACGTGCGAGATAGTAGTGATCTCAAGAATATTATCTGGAGAGAGTTTCATGCAAAGCCATCTTCGGGTCACCCAGGATACCAGAAGACATTGAAAGAAGTGAATAAGTTTTATTATTGGCCAAATATGAAGAAGGATGTGGCAGATTTTGTGGCTAAATGTTTGGGCTGTCAGCAGGTAAAGGCATATTGCAGGAACCCAAGTGGAATACAACAACCGATTTTGATTCTGGAGTGGAAATGGGACGTACAGACAAGATGATTCCATCATGTTTGTGGTGGAAATGTCGACAAAGGTAGCAAAATTCATTCCTGTAAAATATACATATTCATCTAGTGAAGTAGCATAGGTATTCAAGAGATATGTGGTCATATTGCATGGTGTTCCGAAGAAGCTTGTGTCAGATAGGGATGTTAAGTTCACTTCCATGTTTTGGAAGGAGTTTTTTGAAGGTTTAGGGACATATTTTGCCTTTAGCACAGCTTATCATACACAAAAAAATGGATAGATAGATAGGGTCAACAGGATTTTAGAGAACATGTTGAGGATGTATGTGATGCATGAGCAGAGGAGATGATAGGAGTACCTTCCAGTGGTTGAGTTTGATTACAAAAATGGTTATCACGAGTCACTGAGGATGAGACTGTTTGAGGTGTTGTATGGGAGGAGTTGCAATACTCCCATCAGTTGGAGTGATCTAGTTAATAGGGTGTTGATTGAACCAGACATGTTGGCATAAATGAAATAGGAGATGCAAGTAATCAAGAAGAATCTAATGGAAGAACATGAAAGACATAAAATTTATGTAGATAGGAACATTTTTTTTAATGAGTTCCAGGTTGGGGAATAGGTGTACTTGCGCATCAATCCCAAGAAGAGCTCCTTGATGATTATGTCATGTGCCAAGCTGGCACCTTGAGTTTGTGGACCTTTCAAGATTCTTGAAAGGATTGGACTAGTAACCTATCGACCTGCAATGCCTCCGAAAATGAAATTCCATGATTTTTTCCATGTGTCATTGCTTTAGAAGTATGTTAAATATGTTGATCATGTAATTGACTAGTTTGTATTGCAGGTGGATCTAGATGGAGAATTCTAGCTGGAGCCTTAGTGTATATTGCAGAGAAATATACTCATTCTCTGGAACCCAACAATCGAGCAGGTTAAAGTGGAGTGGAAACACTTTAGGCCTGATGAAGCTACATGGGAGATGACAGATTAGATGTTGGTTATGTATCCTTCTTTATTCATTGGTTGAGAGAATGTCCTTGATATATGTTTTTGGTATATGTTTTGGTGTGTTGTTTTGGTATATGTACATCTGTACATGGATGTAAATACCACCATGAGATGTGTTATAAATATCCAATAAGTGGTATAAGTGTCATGTTATTATGGTGTCATGTTGGTTTTCTGCTCAGCATGTTGATCATTGTCAATATTGCATCGAGCTAAGTTATAAAGTTCCATGGGAAGTATGGTTTACTTCAACATTATTGTTGGTCGTAGGTGTGATTGAAAATCGACGATGGTGTTCCCCCAAGGGGGGGAGTTATGTAACATCCCTGGTTAAAATTTCATGTAATAAAAGTTAATAAAGGAAAAATAATAACCACGGTTATGGGACACTTATTCCAATTTGAATGTTGGGAAAACGCATCCTAGTGCAGGTGTTCATTTTGGTTATTATGTCTAAGGAAATTAGCGAAGGAAATGGAAAAGGATTTGGAAATGAAACTAGAATTAATTGGAATTTTATTTATAAGGAGTAAAATGAAAGAAAATAATGGAAAATGAATAAAATAGAGGCCCCATTAATAAAAACGCCTCTGAGGATCAGTTGGTACCTTTTGTTAGTTCAGTTTTAGAGCTCTCTCTCTATTCTCTCTCTCTCTCTCTCACTCTTGGAAACTTAGATTTTTCTTGGAGCACTTCAACATTAGATCAAGAAAGAAAAGAAGGCAAAGGAAAGCAAGAATCAAGCAAGGAAGAGCAGGATCAAGTGGCTACAATGAGATTCTTTATATGTATTGAGTTGCATGTATGATTTCCTTGGTATTTTTGGCACACATGGTTATGCATGTGTGTTCTTGGTTCTCTTATTATCATTGGCATGGGTTTTGCCATGTGAGACCATGTTTTTCAACCTAGCCTTGCCATTTTCAGATAGCTATGTTGTGATGGGTTCTCATGATTTTGGTTGATCTGGATTGTGGAATGGATTTGAAATTGATTGAGGCAGTATTTGAAAGAAATAACACATGGAATAGTAACCCCTAAACCAGACTGTGGGTTTTGGTAAATCTGTAATTTTTCTGGCTTCGGTGGGCCTATGAATCCTCGATCAGTGAATGCAAGGATATATGGTAAAGCCAAGAGGTGGGTGCTCTTTATCAGGCCTAGGAATCTCGAGATGGGATATATGGTAAATATTGGAGGGTGGAGTCTCGGTTAGGGCCTAGTGATCTGGTGTGGATTACGGTAAAGCCCAGAGACTGGAATCTCGGTTAGGGCCTAGTGATATGATATGGTTTGCGGTAAAGCCTAGAGACTAGGAGAGATGAAAATTCCTCATGGTGTAGGTGGAGAAATCTCGTTGCATCCATGCTTGTTTATGGTTTAGTGATACAGTGGGAATTATGGTAAAGACTCGTATGGTATGTTTATTGTTTATGGCCTAGTGATCTGGTGAGGATTTTGGTAAAGCATGGTTCTATTGATGAGGGTGAGGTGGTTTACACTAGGGAAGCCTTGGTTGATTTTGTCAATTCTGAGTCCCACATTCATGCTTGGAATGTGGCACAAGGTTGATTTGTTGAAAGAAATCTTTGGTTCATCCAATATACAGTCGGGTGGTTTGTTGAAGTCCCAAACCTATTTGGATTTTTCATTCATTAATAAGGCTTCCTTCCTCTTGGTATTTCATGAGTAAATGTATTGGTTTATATTTGCATTTTATGGTTGTTGTATCCTTATTATTTTTGGTAGTTATATGCTAGTTATGAGCATGCTCTATGATAGTGATGATGTATGGCTCTCATCATGTTTTGATTTGTAAATGAATGAAAAAGAATATATGACCTAATATATGATAATGCAGCTAATGTGATGAGGTAACATTTCTTCTTAGAGATTCTCAAATAAGTATGAGACCTTTATCCTTATATTTGTGTTATAACCTATAGAATGCATGTTTTTGACATGTTTGACAAAATGTTTGTCATGACTAGTAGGGGCCCAGTCAGGTCTTTGATCAAGTTCATTATCAAAAGAATTGTCTTCATGTGTTTTATGAGTTATGGAAGTTTCATGAGTTTAAGGGAAGTGACTTGCTCCTAACCCTAGAAAATAGCCTTAAATATCTGAGTCTTTGGTAGAAAAAGGCTACAATCGTACTCAAGGAGGCACATGGGAGCGATTCGGGCTCTCAGTGACTTGGAGGGTTTGGCAAGGGAGTGAATGGGGCTCTAGGTCAGTGAAATGTTGAGTTCATCAGGGGTTGGTCACCTGGAAGGGTGGGTTGTCTCCTAAAGGTTATGTAGCATGTGTGTAAGGTCATATTTATTGTGGTGTGTCAGTTCAACTTCCTTAATTTTACTTGGGAAGTTGAATCAGATCATAGTAGCCTCTCGTCACATGTTTACCCCAGCGGACTAATTAATTTTGGTAAATGTGGGAGGAGGGTGTTACAGTTCTCAAGGATGTCTATGGACTTCAAGACCCACACTCTAATGGAGTATAAGTGTAAGATGATATGGAGGAGAAATCGAACCCAAAGCTCACAATGCAGGTTGTGGAAGAAAATGGAAGTGCACCGACAATAAGGAGGAATCCAAGAACATAGTATTTTTTTGTAATATTTTTGATAAATGTTATGTAAAACAATATTATATAATGTCCTATTTTGGATATTGCATGGGATAAATATTGTTACAGACATACTTGGGTATAAGGAGGGTAGCAATAGATCTCATTATGAACAGTTCTTAAATATAAAAAGTGATTATCTATACTTGAATGTAAGGGTACTAACCTGTTTACCAAATTGATTAATACAAGCTACCCATTTCTTAAAAAAATAAATATATTCTTTCAAATTTTTGTGCGAAAATCTAGCTTAGCGTGGAAGAAATGTTGTAATTTCATCTTATGTAAACTAGCCTAGATCCATCTTAATTCCTGATCTACCAAGTGCCAAAAAGTAATATCCTTTCACTCAAAAAGAGGTTTGCACCTCAAGGGATTTGATCCCTCTCGGGGCTTGATAGATTCAGTATTAAGATAGATATATTATGGTTTAATCATTAATAATTGATAATTATAATTATAAAATTTATTTTTATAGTTTTTTATATTTTTAATTGTATTTTATATTTATTGTTATTGTTATGAAATTTTACTAATTAAAAATGTTTACATAACATAACATAACATAACCTTGCAACATCTCTTCCATACTGGGTTGGAGAGCACCTCTCAGTGCAACAATTGGAAGCAAATAAAATAAAACTAAAATTAAAAAAAAATATAACAAACTAGTGCTTATAAATATTGTTATAGTAGTCAGTGGGGTCTTGGTTAAACGGTGATGAGGAGGGCTTTTATATCACTCATCACAGGATCAATTCCCTTCCTTGACCGAGGTGATGTATCTAGACATGTTGATGAATATGGAAAGAAAGAAGAGAAAAATGAAAGGTACAACCAAACATACAAAAAAAAAAAAAAATTGTTATAGTAGTTCAAGTAAATTTGAGGTAATAGAGTAAAAAAAAAAGAGAAAAATGAAAGGTACTATCAAACTTACAAAAAAAAAACAATGTTATAGTAGTTCAAGTAAAATTAAGGTCATAGAGTCAACTCACCATTGATTGGTTTTGGGCTTTAGGTTTCTTATGTAATATATCTCATTTAAAGGTGTGAATACTCCTATGTAATTTTATACAAGAAGAAACATAAACACACACAGACATGTTTTATTTAAAGATGGGACAATTTTACCCTAACTGTAACTTTTTCACCGGAATCAAAATTTTTTTTTTGTTGCAAAATCTTGATTTAGAAATATTCTAATTTGGGTTTTGAAGGTAAAAATAGATTCAATGCCCTCAAAAACCCAGGACGCCTAAAATTCTATAGTTTCATAGTTGTAACCCCGATTTCCTAAAATTTCAACCACACACACACACACACACATATATAGATAGATAGATAGATAAATAGATAGAGCCCTCCTAGACCCATATTAACTTCGGAATTATCAAGCACTGGATCAAAACTCTCGAGGTGCAAAACTTTCCTCAAGTTTTGCACTAAAAAAGTGGTTCACACATTGAGAGATTTGATCCCTCTCGATGCTTTAGATCCGGATTTAAGATGGATCTAAGCTAGTTTATTTATAATATAAAATCACTTTTATAAATTATAGATTTAAATTTTAAATTCAAGTGACTTTTTAAGACTTTTGAATTTTAACAAGGCCATATAGGTAGCATTCCCTTCATCTTAATTTAATTATTGAACTTTGAAAGGTATGAACCAAATAACACATTTGAATAATGGTTGCATTGTAGATACTTTCGCTTAGTTTAAATATAGTTAAACTAGCAATTGTGCCAGATGTTGCAAATGAAACGAATGAAACGTCGTAAGGCATAAATTCGACAATAATCATGACATATAGAAAGATCACTAAATATAAAAATTGGTAAACAAAATTTCATTCAAATCTAGAAGATAAAGATAAATCACTTACATGCCAAATTTACAGATTCTAATAACCTTTCCAACATATATTTCCCCTCAATCTTCAAAGATTCTCTTTCAAGTTCCAATAGAAAATATATATTTCCTCTCAATCTTCAAATATTCTCTTTCAAGTTCCAGTAGCAAAGATTTGACCAGAAAAATGCTCTTTTTCAATATAGAAGAGTGTTGCTTATCAAAAGGTGTTGTTCTTCAATATTGAAGAGAGTCACTTGACCGAAAGATGCTCTCCTTCAATATTGAATAGAGTCACTTGATCAAAAGCTTAAGTCACTTGATCAAAAGATTCTCTTCTTCAATATTGAAGAGAGTCACTTGATCAAAAGCCTACAATAGTTTACCACTTACTCTTAAGGTGATTAAGATCATTGTATTTTCATTTACTTGTCCTTTCTTAACTTCTTTTGGGTATTTGGGTGGGTTTGTGAGATAGGAGGTTTATTCAAAGTTTTTTTTTCCAAAATGAGAAATTCAAAATTTACCGTTGGATGAAATATACCTCAATGTTTTCATGTATATTAAGTGGAAAATTTTATAATATATGGTTGTGTTCATGACATTTTTTGCACCAAAATGGAATGTAATCATAGTCCAACGTTTAAGTTTGGATCCATTTTATATCCGTGCACCACTCTTTCCATGCACCACTCTTTCCATTCAAAGGTTGCTTGAGAAAAAAATACCACAACATGCCATAAAAATGAGTGGGGAGTTGTCATGATTAAAAAAAGACACACTCATGTAAAAAAAAACCACAAAATGTTCAAGCAATAAGAACCAAAGTGTAACATAGTACCTAAATAAAAAAAATTTGGAAGGCACCATCATCATTTTTCAAAATAAAGGCTATATTTACATCTTCTTAATTAACCATAAAAAAATGTATAATTTAAATTAAAGGTTCATAGTATTTATTTTTTCACTTTTTTTCTTCTAATTTTTATCAAAAAATAGTTTGATATTTATATTTTTATAACAAATATTATTAATTATTAATTAAAAATATAACAAATTGACACATTTCAACCTCTTTAAAAAAAAAAATATTTCGCAAAAGTTAATTATTAACTTCATGGTCAATGTTTTAGAGTTCAACAATAATCCCACACAGACATTTCCGGAAGTATTTGAACTCATTTTTACCAAAAATTTACTTACAAAAAAGTTCATTGTGTATTATCATTTCTTCCAAAAAAATTTAAATAATATATATATATATATATATATATATATATATATATATATAAAATAATCATTTAATATTTTGATATTTTTATTTTTATAACAATTAAATTTAACTATTTTTAAATTAGGAATATAAAAAATTAATACACCTCCACCTATTTAAAAATATTTTCTTTCACATAAATTAAGGTTAAACATTCTAAGAAATATTTGAATTCATTTTTACGAGAGATTTGATTAATGTGTGTGAGTATATCAATTTATTAAGGTTAAACATTCCGAGAAATATTTGAATTCTTTTTTATGAGAGATTTGATTTATGTGTGTGAGTATATCAATTTATTTCAGTATAAAGGATAAGATAGGTCAATAAATACTAAATAAAGGATATGACAACACAATAAATACTAAATAGATTAATAATAGAGAATAAATATTGTATGGAAATTATATATATTAAAATTTAATAATTTTTTAATTTTATTTGTTTTCAAAGATAGTTAATTAAATTGCCTATTATAGAGCGAAGGAGAACAAGGGATTCACAAACACAATATAGAAGATGGAGACTCCAATTTCCAACTAAAAATTTTCATGGGAACTTTGGTGACCACCATTAAAACCCAAGCTAATACCATAAATCTTTATTCCAAAACACTTCCTCAAAACACACATCTTTGTCCAAGGAGAAGTAACGAGAACAACATAATCTACCTGTAAGCTCTACACCCTTGGCCACCATCAAAGAGGAAACAAAGGTTGCCTCTTACACCACAATTAATTCTCTAATGCTCATTAATTAGCAGGCTCTTGCTGGGATTTTCTCCCAAGGTCATCATATATAGCTCATGAAACATGTCAGATTCCACAAAAAAATCCTTGAATTTCCTAGGAACAAATGGGAAAGATATCGATCAAATGTGTTCACATTCCAAATTTAGATTCAGTGAGCTTCAAAATAGAAACTATGAAAATTTCCCATATCCTCGTAACCACTCAACACAGAAAGACTTATTCATAATATTCCTCCCATTGCATAGTATTGGATGGAGGCATTGATTAAGTGACGGGATGTATGCATTCACTACTTCACATGTAGGTGCTCGTGCAGTGTACCGTTGTCCATGAATACGTAGACCAGCAATCGCTCATCATTTTCCTTGCAATACCCCAGCAGATTCAGCAGGTGCGCGTGGTTCAGATGTGATTACAGGCCCCCTTCATGGTGAAATTCCTTGGAGTCCTTATGCATATCTAAAGCCATGATTGTACACTTCACAGCAATGACACAGCCGTCAGAGAGTACCCATTTGAAAATGTAAGGGTAGGTTCTGCGACCTACCTCGGTATCTTTCTTGAACCCATCTGTGGCTCTCTGCCTCGTAATCGAAGACGTGCATGAATCTGCTATCGCCCACTGCTTCTACTGTCATGGTTTCCATCAGGTCAGCCTTGAGCTTGAAACAGAGCTTGATGAGAGTAACGCATACCAGAATGCTAACAACGATGATCCCCATGGCTATTTCTGCAACAATTATCAGAATCTGAATCAAAGAATGCTTCTTGGATTGGATCGATGATGAATCCACCCTGCACACCTAAGGGCAGGGCCCGGATCTGGCACAAGCCGAGCAATTGTAGCTGCATTGCCGGTCATCGGTTGAAATACAAGGCAAAGACTGATACATCCTGACTGGGAACTCATGGCTATAGGACACATAGACCTTAAAATATCTGTGACAAATACTCTTATACTTCGGCGATGATGACTAATATTGATAAGTAGCGTAGAGAATTATAACTAAAAAATACTGATTAGTGACATAGATAATTGTAACTAAAAAATAACCATCGGATGGCATATGCTATGTCTATCATATAACACACACACAAAAATACATAGGTGGCATGCGAGGGAGTTTTTCTGGCTACGTTTTTATTATTGTGTTGTTCTTTTAACTTATTATTAAGAAGAGATTAATCTATGAAGAAATAGTTCAGCAAACAATTTTAACTATTTAGTGTTTTTTTAACTATTAATTATTAATATGATGGCCTAGAAATATTAAATCTTCTAACATTCCATATAATGTTGCAAAGAAGTACATAGTGGCAACTAGGGGAGTTATTTTCATAGAGGAATGCCTTATGGCGTAATTAAAGTAAAAAATGAAATTATCATTGGGGGTGGTTGAGAGAGATGTAATCGTAATAATAGGCAAGGTATAAGCCTTAGTTTTAAATTTTATGTGCGTAAAGCATTGAGTTTGATTGTATTAACCTTCAATTAATCATTTTTTTTAAGTTCTTTGTTTCATAGCTAATATCTTTTGACAAAATAATTTACAAAATCATAAGTTTTTCGAAGTAGAACAATCATAATGAAAAATTTATGATGTTGTTACATTGAAACATTTTCATACTTGTATTTAATGCAGTAACAATAAAAATTGAATCAATAATTTTTTAAAAACTTGAATCAAACTAACTATTTTTTACCATAAATTCCAAGTAATAAAAATTAATTATAAAACATGGATAATAATAATAATAATGATAAGTCAATTCAAATTTTGTAATTATGCTGGAGGCGTTCTCTTTGTTGGCTTGGGGTGAGCAAAGACTGTTCGCCCCAGCCAATGAGAGCACTTGACTATCGCCCTTTCAGCCTATTAAACTTTACCATGTGTTCATCCTTACAACTAATAAAAATTTACCAATTGTCCAGATTTCCTACTTTCTCCATGTTGCATCCTTCCTCCTCCATACCTATACCTATCTCTGCAGCATTGAAGTGTCCCCATCTCTACCATACCTATACCTATTTCTATAGCATTCAAGTTTCTGTGGGGCGGACCGCGAGCGAGGAAGTGGAAAACCCCCATCTGCGGAAGAGACTGAGTCAAGATCCCTATAAGAAATCTCTTCCTGGTCTCCGACAAAGGCCATCTTTCTCAAACAGTCATAATAAGGCGTAATGCCTAGCTCGGAAGAACCTGCAGAATCTTTGCCTTTAGGTCCTTGATTTAGAGGAACTCCAGGTTATGGAACCAATATGCCTGTTTCCCCTCGGCCAACACAAACCGGAACAAATTGAACCAAAGAAAACCAACATGCCCATCTTGTGAGTTAAGTCATAGGTAGGCAGCAGGCTAGGCAAGGCCCTGTGCCTGCATCTGCCACTCCTAGACTTGTGGGCGAGGATGCTGTCAAACAAGAGCTGAACATATTGGCCAAGCAAGCGGAGGAAATCGAGATTACAGAAGGGGTGGGTGGGCGTGGTGTTGGGGGGAGGGGGTGGGAAGAGGTAGGGGCAGAGGCAAAGGTAGAGTTATAGGTGCTATCAAGGGTAGGGGAAGAGGCCGAGGAGATGTTGGGCATTTTTTCTCCATCTGTTGGGTTTCTTCTCCATCGCTTGAACTGTATTTCACTGTGGTACTAATCTGGGTTTTCAATTCTATTTCTTGGGCACTCAGATTTTTCACGATGAACTCATCTAAGGTGAGGATCACACTTAGTTATGGCTTCCTTGTCAGTTTGGAAGGGCTTGATTGTTTAGTAGTTACTGAATGCTCTATTTTTCTCTTTTCAGTAAACCAAATTTTGAATTGAAAATAGGGCGGAAAAGCCCAACAAGCCCATGGCTAG
Organism: Pinus albicaulis; assembly: GCA_034641835.2. NCBI lineage: Eukaryota > Viridiplantae > Streptophyta > Pinopsida > Pinales > Pinaceae > Pinus > Pinus albicaulis. The sequence goes on from CM076574.1 coordinate 855,585,610, forward strand.
CAAAGGTATGTTATAGTATTCTGTTGTCCAAACCCCGTACCAAAACCTAATACCAGAAAATAGGTAGTAAATTTTTATAAGTGTTTATATGAATATCAATGGTTGTATATGACTAGTGTAAAATAGAGACTGATTTGATAGAGATTATATGCATGCTCTGTGATGTAGTGGTGACACGGGCAGAAATGAGGCCTAGAAGGGTTTTGCTAGACATTGGGAACCTAGAGTGCCATGCTTCAAAGCCCAATGGGGGAGATGAGATCAAGCCAGAGTAAGCAGAAATTTTTCATTCCTATAACATATGTATATTTTATTTATTTGTAAAACCCTTATGTAGTACTCATGTTTTATCGACACATAGTGTAAAATTCAGTTTTATAAAGAAGTTTTGATTGTGAGCTTAGCCTCTCTGGTCAAGTATTTTTCTCTTCACTTAGCCATATGCTTATTTGGGAATTTAAACCCTCTTCTTGTGGGGGTTGATGAAGACAAATGTTGTATGTGATGTTTTGGGTGTGTAATTCTATGTCCACAGAAAATCTAAGAAGTAGAATCAGCTTGCTGATAAGAAAATGCCGAGGTAGATTCAGCTTCCAAATTGCATGCTCTGGTCTTTTGTAGATATTTTTGGGTTTTTACCAATTAGATTTAACAATTAGAGTTGGGGGTGTAGGAGGTTTGGTGTTGATGTCAAGAATATGAGTACTACAACAAAGTCATCTTCCATGGTATGCACATCATCCATAAATTGTGTGTGATTAAAGTTTTAAACGGTTGCCTGATTTATCTATGTCAATCCCCAAATGCTAGTATGCAGCATGAGGAGAATGATTTTGTTCACTACTACTAGGATTTGTACGTTGGCCTTTATTTCAAATCGGTCACTGCATGTGGATATATTGAGGTCAATAACAGGGATCTTTGCTTTCCTATTTAGTTGCGATGGTTTACATGTGTTTATTTTACTTCTGTTGGTTTTGTTTGGTTGCCATTCAACCACTAGGGCGACAGAGGAACAAAGATGAAAATGGAAGCATGAGATCAACATTGGTTTCAAAATCCAAGCATGTACTAGATTCAGGAAAAGCACCTGGGATTTCCAATGTTGGACTCTCACATACACATGAGTTAGTTTCAAGCAAACTACCCAGGGTTTTGAATGTTGAGGTCTCAAGTAATGATCCATCGAGTTCAAGTATACAACACAGGCCTTCTACTACTGGTCCCTCTGGTAAAAACATTTCAGCTTCAGGGAGGGCTTCTACTACTAGCCTCTCAAGTAAACATACTTAAGCTTCTGGGAGGCCTTCTACTACTATTTTCTCTAGCAAATGTAATTCAGCTTCAAGGAGACCACCAAGGCCTTCAAATGTTGACATCTCAAGAAATTTTTCTTCAAATTCATCCAAGTCTAGGGTCTTCCCACCTGTAGCTAAGGGTGTCTCAAGAAGAATGTCAATGACTGATGCATAAAAAAGGAAGACAAGGCCTCAACGAGATTTTACATCAACACTTACTGCCAGAAGTGAGGTTAGGAGAACTTGGTCCACTGGCCTTATTTTAGCATGTGTAGGTGCTTCTTTTTATTCATAGAAATTTAATCTGTTCTTTTGCAAAAGCAAGTGAATGGTTTATCTAATCCATAGCTCCAATTTCCATCCAATGGTTTCAATTAAACAGCTTGCATCTGTAGCATTGATTAGGATGTCATGGAAGAGGAAGGGGACTTCCCCAACATGACGAAGTAGATAATGAAAATGAACTTGCTGTAGTTGAATATGTTCAAGAAATTTACCATTTCTATTGGTATACAGAGGTACGTCCCTTTTGTCATGGGAGCCTTGCAAATTGTTTTTTGTTACTATTCGAAATAACAACATCTTGTCTTGGAAAAATACACTCCATTTAAAAAATTTAATCAGACACTAGTTGTTCACTTCATATAGTATGCAGTGATTACATGTGAGCAGCGTGTATGCCATACATGAATATATCCTCTGGATAATTAGTCCACTCAATCATCAGGGAAGGTTATAATTTATGAATGAGGAATTTAGGCCAAGCATTGATGCGAGCCTTGATCCATGTCTATAGTGTAGATTCAATTCTGAATAAATAGTTATATGTCTAATTTGTTTCTATTTTGGTCCACTGTGTTTGTTGTATTGCATGCATGAAAATATCTCTCATCAAACTACAGGTTAAGCCAAGTTGATATCAACAAGAAGATGTGGGGAATACTTATAGATTGGTTGATTGATGTAATCAAACAATACATATCGATGTCTATCTATTTCTGTAATAATAATCTTTCTTGTACCTTTCCGTTAATAATTTTCTGACATAAAATTTTTTCACTTATAGGTGCATCTAAAATTTGAGTTGATACATGAGACACTTTTTCTCATGATTAACCTGATTGATAGATTTCTTTCTGTGGTGTACACTATTACGAGATAGGATCTTCAACTAGTGGGGTTGACTGCCATGCTCTTTGCTACCAAATATGAAGAAATTTTGGTTCTCAAGGTGGTAAACATTAACGGGAGAGGAAGTTCATTGTTAATCTAAAGTTTTGTATTGATTTGTTTTGACTAATTAACTTGTTTTTTGTGCCCTTGATTTGGCATCTAGAATAAAAGGCTTCACAATTTAACTCATTTTTCTTAAGGGCTATACAGATTAGGGAACTGATTACAATATCAAACAATTCTTACACATGTGGTGAATTACTCTCTATGGTGAGATTTTGCTTTCTCACATTAATATTTCATACTTACTTCCCATATTTCGAGCTTTATATCTTTAATTGTTTAAATAATTCTCATTTGGAATTGTTATCTTTGCTCATGTTTATGGTATGTTTCATTCTCTTCAGGAGAAAATGATGCTCAACAAATTAACAATCAATTTGGTTGTACCAACTCCCTTTGTTTTCATGAAAAGGTTTTTAAAGGCTGCTCAGGCTGATAAGAAAGTATTCTACTTTGATTGAAATTTTGATGAATATTCAAATGGAATTTTGCCTCACTTATGTTATGAAATGCATTCTATTTTTGATGTGTTGGATTAGAGGCATCACGCACTATTTTTTTCTAACTGTAAGCTTCCATAAATGGGATCCTCTTAAATTTAATGCTCTTTTGGGTTTGTTTCCATGGATCAACTTGAGGATCTAGCATTCTATCTTCTTTAAATATGTTTGGTTGAGTATGAAGCATTGAAATGGAAACCATATATGCTGGAAACCTCAGCTATATACATGGACAACACATCCTGTAAAGGATGCCAGCTTGGACAAGACTACTTCAGAAACATGCACACTACAGAGAATCAGAGCTCAAGTAAATCTTGAATACCCATCGTCTTTTATATCCTAGTATTTCTTACTTTGTATTCAAGTATAGGGCCTGTAATAATTTCTGGTACATGCAAACACGCTAGAATTACATGCTTTCTTTTTATGCCAAAATTTTTTGAATTTCTTGTCATTTGTGCTCTATATCATTTTTTTCATTTGTGTTTAAAAGAGGGTTTGAACGTTTGATTTTCTTTGTGTAGGGAATGTGTTAATATGATTCCAAGATTCCATAAGAATGCAGAAGAGGGTGATTTGAAGGTTGTGTATAATAAGTACTCAAGTTCACAATTTGGGGTTGTAGCAACGCTACCATTTGTTGGTTCTCCACTGCTTAGAAATTATCCCCTTGTGCAGGTTGTCAATTTTTATGCTTTATACTCTTTAATCCACGATACTTGTATCCATCCTTGTAGATAATGTCAAGTAAAATCAAGTTATAAGATTTGTAATGTCAAGGGTAAATTGTTGACATGGATTTTTGAGGTTAAGTGCTGGAGTTAATTTTTATTCTCTAATCCACAAGGGTAAATACCCAATTAATTTTTTGAAAACTTTGGAGCTATTTTGGAGCAGTTTCAACTGTAATTATTGCAAGAATTTGATAGACCATGTAATGATTTTTGAGTTGTTTCTACTGTAATTGCAACAGCGTTGGTGCAAACCTATTATTTTTGGAGCTTATTCATTTGTAATTATTGCAATAATTTTAACTGAACATTTGTTATTTGGAAAACCCCTTTTCCAAGATTTTGGGTTAATGGGTTTCAGGATTTCAAAGAATTTGGGTATTATATTGAAACAAATTAAGTATTGGAAAGAAAATCATACAAACCTCCATATTCAAGATAGAGACCAATTTAGGTGCTCAATATTGAAAAAACCTTGCAAATGTCTGTAATTTCAAGAAAGTGACCATGTCAGAATTGGAGTTGTTTCAACTGTAATTATTGCAAGAATTTGACAGACCATGTAATGATTTTTGAGTTGTTTCTATTGTAATTGAAATAGAGTTGGTTGCACACCTATTATTTTTGGAGCTGATTCATCTCTAATTATTGCAATAACTTTAACTAAACATCTGTTATTTGGAAAACCCCTTTTCCAAGATTTTGGGTGAGTGGGTTTTAGGATTTCGAACAATTCAATATATATTGAAACAAATTAAGTATTGGAAAGAAAAGCATACAAGCCTCCATATGCAAGATAAATACTAATTTAGATCCTCAATATAGAAAAAGCCTTGCAAATTTCTGTAAATGTAAGAAAGAGATCATGTTAGAATTGAAGTTGTTTCGATTGTAATTATTGCAAGAATTTTAACTCAAAATATGCTATTTGAAAAACCTCTTTTCCAAGATTTTGGGTGAGTGGGTTTTAGGATTTCAAACAATTCGGGTATATATTGAAACAAATTAAGTATTGGAAAGAAAAGCATACAAGCCTCCATATGCAAGATAGAGACCAATTTAGATGCTCAATATTGAAAAAGGCTTGCAAATGTCCGTAAATGTAAAAAAAAGACCATGTCAGAATTGAAGTTGTTTCAACTGTAATTATTGCAAGAATTTGACAGACCATGTAATGTTTTTTAGTTGTTTCTACTGTAATTGCAATAGAGTTGGTTGCACACCTATTATTTTTGGAGCTGATTTATCTGTAATTATCGAAATACTTTAATTGTTCATCTGTTATTTGGAAAACCCTTTTTCCAAGATTTTGGATGAGTGGGTTTCAAGATTTCAAAGAATTTTGGTTATATTGAAACAAATTAAGTTTTGGAAAGAAAAGAATACAAACCTCCATATGCAATATAAAGACCAATTTAGAGAGCAATTTAGGCTCTCAATATTGAAAAAATCCTACAAATGTCTGTATATGTAAGAAAGAGGCTATGTCAGAATCTATATTTTTAAAAATATCAATGTTGCATGTATGTTGTGAGCTACCATGCACTAAATTCAGTGAAAGAGTGAATGAATAAGAAGCCTCTTTGAGTAAAATAATAAATCAATATAAATATAATTAGTGCGATGATAGTTTAAAAATGTTATGCCCCTCTTTAATAAAGTATTGTTATCAATTTCGATCAACTACATAGGCTTTTGTACGATGGAATCATATTCTCAAGTCACATTTTCTTTTGGCATGATATTCCACTTGATGAGGTTCTCAACAACTGCTTAAGCCCTTTAGTTGCTCAACAATTTCTTAAGCCCCCTTTAGTTGCTTGATTAGTGTTGTGATTATTTCAAATTCTAATATGATTTTTCCCTCATCATCATTTTTTGGCAAAATAATTTGAATTAGAAATTTGTGAAGTAGAAGTACATGTGAAGTAGTCAATTCTAATTCGTATGGTATATTACCAATCCTTTGTAGTGCCTTAAAGATACCATAGTAATTTTAATTTATTCCCTCTTTTGGTGCTTGAGGGATACATGTTTGTATGATTGAATAAAAAAGGCCCAATTCCCCACTTCAAAGTACCTCTTATTGCAATGCTAATGTGCTTGTTTATCTTGTCTTCTGATATAGCCAAGATTAGCGAACCTCTTATTGGCGCTGGATGTGATCTTCCACTACTTGAACCTTAGGTTTCTCTCTCAAGGGAGATGTGATGAATGGAGTGTCATAAATGGTAACATTTTGGATTAAGTATTGAAGGAAGTGTTGTATTGCCATTTTTCCAAATGTAGTTGTTTGACCTATTTCAAATTGTTTATTAGATGCAAAAAAATGGATATAAATTTTCAAACATTTTTTCATAGTCTTCATTTTTCCATCCAATTGGGGATGTTTAAGAAGACACCTAAACTGGAAAACAAATAAGTGGAAAATTTATTAATGAAATGGGATCATTATCACTTACAATCTTGTGGTTTCCATGTAGCTACTCACCATTTTTGTGGATGTTCTGGCTATTGTACTTGATTTAAATAGATGAAAAAATGAGAAACAATGGTCATCTTTTGTGCCGATCCTTTGTACTGCCTTAAAGAGACCATAGTACTTCTAATTTATTCCTTTTTTTGGTGCTTGAGGGACACATGTTTGTATGATTGTTATGTCCCTATATTACTAGTGTAGTCTCTTATTGTTGTTAGTGTAGCCCCCTTATTGTTATTGTTGTACCCCTGTACCCCTGTAATCGATGTTGGTTTCGTGTTTTAATAAACAATGGTGTTATAGAGATAGACATTGAGGAGGACCGTTTTGGTTTATCTATGCAAGATATTTTGGTTCATCATACAACTAATAATAGATAGTATATGTATTTTAATTATTAAACAATGTATTTTTATGGTTTTCACTTTATCACAAAAAGTAAATTAAAATATACAATTTTGATATTTAATTAAAATATATTATTTTGAAATTTTCATTTGATTAAAGATAAGACGAAAATATCTTATTTTTTAATGATTTCTTATAATTTGAGTATTTTTTTAAATAATAAACTGTATTCTTATTTTGAAAATTTGTTGGTATTAAGATTTTGTATTTTATATTGGAATAAAAATTATGAATTAAATAATCTTCCAAAATTTATTATGAAAATATGTTTACAGGACAAAAAAAACAAAAAGATGTTTATATTATTTATCCATATTAACTTTACAAGTTAATAATTTCTTTTTCAAAATTGAATAAAAATTGTGTTATAATTTCATTTTATTTTAGTTATAAAAAAAAAATAAGTGTAAAAAAATAATTTTTAAAATTTTTATTTCATTTTAAAATAGTTGGAATTTTAAATTCATATAGTATAGTATAGGATGAGAAGGGAGCATGAAGAAGAAGGATACCATCATTACTATATCTTATTAAAAGATATATAAAAACTAAAATTTCCATATATTTCCCTTAATTATTGTTTTCGCATTCCCCACTCCCAGCGTTACTTTACACCTCTTGATACTAATTATTATTGTTAGTATCTTCTAAACACTCTTTTTATCAATAAATTTTAATAATAAGGCAAGAAGCATATCATTGGGTATACGCTACAGCTATTTATTGAAACCTCCATAAACAAATGGCAATAACATCTCTATTTAATAAATATGGTTACCCTCCTATTTTATTCACAAAAATATAAGCAGTACGTAGTTTGCATGATTGATTAAAAGAATCTTTTACCACTTTGGGAATGACATAGAACAATGACACTTTGCACAAGTACTTGCAGTTTGTGGGCTTTTTCTACGTTGAAAAGACTCCGGGGATGGCTGCGAGAAGATGGATGCATAGCTTACACGCACTTCTCATAATTGTTTTTGAGATCCCCAATATATCGCACTACATAGGGTAGGTTGATGTGCACTACTTTGAATTAAGATCGTTACTTAGGAGTTAAGACCACTACTTTATTAAGATCATTACTTATGAGTTAGGACCACTACAAAGAAATACAATTTTTACAACAATAATTTAGTATATTTAACCGTATGTACGAGTCAATTTCCCAAATTTCAGGGTTGGTTGGCACAAAAGTTACTATGCCCGCATTCACAGAAAAAATAAACTAAATCACAGTTACAGAGCCTTGAAATATTAGCTGACAGAGAAAACATGAATACATTAGCACTCTCAGTTTGGTTTAATTGAACATTCATAATCCATGCGTCGTTGTGTGGGTTTAATTCATCTCTATTAAAAGTTGGATCAAACTTTTAGTCTATGTGTTCCTCGTACATTGTATTAACTCAACACAACTACAAATGCATGATCAAATAACGGAAATCATGATTCAAAAATAAGATTTTTGTCCTTTGAACTAATCAAGCTTAAATAAATAAAATTATAAATAAAAAATAAAATAAAAAATTGTTTTGTAATGCCTACTTTATAGATTGTTTGTTTATTTTTTTATTTTTATTTTGTCAACAATGCATTAATTCAAGGGTCAATATATTATCGAATGTGTTTGTAGGGCTAATAATAATAATAATAATATATTTTGAAGGTCACAACCAAGTTAGACATCAAATTGGTATATGAGATTCTTCTGTTTGTGGAATAAGGGGCTTGCATCTATACAATGATTTGATTGTTAAAGTCTAGAGAGGTGTAAGTACTCTACCCTGCTTGACCTCTTAAAAGGAAACACATGATCTTAAACATTAAGCTTACTCTTTTAATTTGTCTTTTCTTTCCTTTTAATTTTTTATTATAAAAGATTACAATTTAATATTTTACTTTATATGTTAATGGGTTAATTTTATTAATCACACAAAACATAAATTATGTAAAAAATCCCAATATTACTCATTGGTTACTGGGAAACCAAACCACAACATTTGATGTAATTCATATGTTTAGAGAATCTAGGTTAAGTTCTTCATTAGGACAAAATTGTAAAAGCTTGATGATAGGTGAAAATCCACGAAAGACGAGAAACTCACGAAACCAAAATGTATAAGCAAATGACATAGAACATATAGAGACTTCTACATGTTGAAGATTAGTTTAGAGAATTGAAATCAACACCTCTTAGAGGATTTCAACGATTCTATTGAGTGACATTGCATTGATGGACATGATAATTTTGAACTATGGTTGGTATCCTAGAGCTGATGTCCTTGAGCTACAATCGGAATTCATATACCTATAACAATATCTCCTCCTAGTCTTCATCATGATCCTGCAGAGCCTTACCCACCAAAATTTTGAGATGCTAATAAATATTGTTTGTTTTCCAATATTTCATGTCATTTGCTCTTGAAATTCTGGTATATGGGATCAAATTACCTAGCTTTGAATCAATATCCCAATCATGAATTATTCCCTCCCCAAACGAACCTCAACCTCCACAAATTCAATTTCGTTATGGTTGAGAGGTGGAGTCCACTATAAGTGTTTTTTTGTAGCAGCCTAAGCTTCTTACTCAACCCTCTTGCTGGAGAAACTAAACTAAGAACCCTAGGAGTGAAATAGGCTAAACATACTACTATATTCATGAAGGGAAGCTTTTCCTCAAGGCATAAATTTAATTTATTGGGTTTAGTGGTGACAACTTCATAGTAAACAACGAATAGGAAGGAGCACCAATCACAAAGGCAATTAAAACTCAAATTACCTGCAAATTCCAATCTTTTAACATATGAAGAGATCATGGTTTTAGTGGGAGCTCATAAAACAATACTATTTGGAATATACAAGGCATCCATCTAGTACCATGAAGTCTAAAACTTTCATATCCTTTCCATTCAAACAAATGATGATTAAAACTATTAAAAGAAGAGCATGTTGTCCCAACATAGTTTTGTTATGGGAAAAACTAGATGCCAAAACCAATGAATTATTAAATTTGGTTGGCCCCAAATCACAAATAATAACCTTTTATGGAGATTAGATGTGTTGAATGGGTTCCATCTATCCATACATGACATCAATAGATGGGAGGTGGTAGAATTTGACGGTTATCATTAACGGGGACATGAATCCCTTCTCACCCCATCCAAGGGTTTCTTCAAAAGGACGACATGGTTTTGGGCTTTGATACACTTATGTGTACATAAATATTGAGACCATTTAATAGAATCTCTCTAGGTGCAGCCACATGTTTGACCACTACCTTGAAATATTTTAATAACTTTAAGCTAAACCTCAATAAAAGTTAAACTTTACTTAATGATTACAATATATATGTGTAATATATTTAAAAGTTTATAATCACCTCATCCATGGGGTCTTGGATAGACGATGATCGAGTGTTCTGTTAAGGCACTCCTTGATGTGAAGTCACCGGTTCAATTCCCTGCCCTAATCAGGGTGAGATATTGGACATGAAGAAGATGTAGTTGTGCCAAGCTTACAAAAAGAAATTATAATCAGCTCTCCCAAAATATTTTTTTTTTTTTTTTTTTTTTTACATAAAAATGAGTAATTTAGTATTAAATTTGTGCTCAATCACAGAAAAATACACAGGGTTTACATCCTCAATATTCAAACCTGGCCAAAATTTAGAGAGAACACTAAACCATTACATAAAAGGACCCAAAAAACTAATGGTATACCTAATTACCTCAATCTGCAATATTACAAAAAGGACAAAAGTCCACATGTAGTAATAGTAGCCAGATTTAATCATTGACTATTTCTTTTGTGTTGAGATCTATTTCCACCTTAGCTGAATCTTCTTGTTGTTGGCCAGGACCTATGGGAGCATATTTTCTTAGCTTGAGGTCCATGATAATGTTTTTGAGCGTGTCCACTTCTTCTGTCAAACAGAAGAACAGAAGTTGAAGTGTTAATAGGTAGAATTTGACTTCGAGACTGTATAATGCCCTATGAAGAGCTTCATGGGTAGATAAGAAATGAGAACAAGTACTACCAGATGAGGAGGAATCTAAGTGTTAATCAAAATTCATTATACCACAATGAACGAGATTTTGATGAAGCTTGTAAGAACCCTGGTCAAAATTCCATGCAATAAAGTTAATAAAGGAAAAATAAGACCAAGGTCATGGGACATGTATTCCAAGATGAATGTTGGGAAAAACATCCTAGTGTGGGTGTTCATTTGATTTATTATGGCTAAGAGGAAATTGGAAAAGGAAATGGAAAAGGGTTTTAAAAGGAAAAAGAAATTAATTGGCATTTTATTTATGAAAATAATGGAAAACAAGAGAAAATGAAGGTGAAGGTTCGTAGGTTCCATGCGAAGAGGAAAATCAAGGAAAATAATGGAAAATGAAGAAAATAAAAGCCTCATTAATAAAAAGGTTTATGAGGATCAGTTGGTGGTTTTTGTCAGTTTAAAATTTTTTCAGTTCAGTTTTGGAGCTCTCTCTCTCTCTCTCTCTCACTCTTGGAAACTTATTGCATTCTTGGAGAATTATAGTATTAGATAAAGAAAAGAAAAGGAAGAGAAAAGAAGGCGAAGGGAAGCAAATATCAAGCATGGAAGAGCATAATCAAGTGACTAAAACGAGATTACTTGCAGGTATCGATTTGCATGTATGGTTCCTTGATATATTTAGCATGGATGCTACATTCATGTGTGTATCTAGTTCTCTTGTTGTCATCGGCATGGGTTTTCTAGGTGTGACAATGATTTTCAGCCTTTCTTATCCATTTCCGGATAGCCATGGTGTGATGGGTTCTCTTTTAATTGGTTAAGTCAGATTTTTGGATTGTTTCGAAATTGAGTGGGGTGGTATATGAAGAAGAACATAAGGCCTAGGAATCCCCAGACCGATGTATGGTGGGATTACGGTAAAGCCGAATTTTGTGTACCTCGGTGGGCCTAGAATCTTTGATTAGTGAATGGTGGGATACATGATAAATCCTAAAGTTATGTTCCCTCTATTAGGCCTAGGAATCTTTGACTGGTGAATGGCAGGATATACACTAAGTCATAGAGTGTGGAGTCTCAGTTAGGCCTAGGAATCCTAGACTTGTGAATGGCGAGATATACGGTAAATCTTAGACGGTGGAGTCTCAATTAGGCCTAGGAATCCTCGACCTGTGAATGTCAGGACATAAGGTAAAGCTTACAGACTAGGAGATAGGAAAATTCCTCACAATGTAGGTGGAGAGATCTGGAGGCATCAATGCTTGTATATGTCTAGTGATCCCTGGACTGATATATGGTGGGATTGCAGTAAAGCTTGGTATTGCATGTTTATTTTTTGGGCCTAGGAACCCCTCAGTGGATTGTGGTAAAGCCTAAGGAAACCTGGATTGGTGTTTTTGTGATTCTCACATTCGTTCTTGGAATATGGCACGAGGGTGATTAGCTAAAAGACATATTTTTTTCAGCCCAATCTATCGACGGGTGGTACATGGAAGTCCCTTACCTGGTTGCATTCTGCAGATGTTAATAAGAGCTCTTTTCCTCTTGTATTTGATGGGTATATGTACTTGTTATTATGTGATCTTGCTGTTTTTTTATCATTGTTATTTTGTTGTATATAAGCATGGTTTTATGATAGACTTGATGTATGGCTCTAGTCATGCTTTTATTAACAAATGAATGAACAATTAATCTATAAACTAATAGATGATAATGTAGTTGTAATAAGGAATCAATGCCTCTTGACGATTCTTAGATAATTATGAGACTCCTACGCTCAGATTTGTTGTTATGACATGTATATTACATATTTGTGACATGTTTGACTAAATGTTTATCATGGCTAGTAGGGATATGGTAAAGTACTTGATCAAATGTTTTTGTTAGTAGCTTGATTTCATGTTTATGTATCATTTCTGAAAGTTTCATGAAGTTATGTGGAGTGGCATATTACCTAACCCTGAAAAAGTGGCTCAGAATCCAGGGTTGCTCGCTCAAAACTTCCTGTAAATTTCCACAATCACTGGCATGCCTTACTATGGGAGCAACTGGAAGGCCTCAATCACATGCATGGCTTGTAATGAGAGCGGTTGAGGGTCCAAATCATCAAAATGACATGTTGTCATAGGGGTTAAGCACCTGGGAGGGTTGGTTGCCTCTTGAAGGGTCTGTAGCTCCAGAGGAAGGTCTGATTGGTTTTTTCTTGTCAGTTCCAATATGTACATGGGAAGTTGAATCACATTATAGTAGCCTCTCATCACATGTTTACCCCAGTGGAGTGGTTAGCCTGGGTAAATGTGGGAGGAGGGCATTACATGGTGGTATTAGAGAGAGTTTCATTCTCTTTGAGCGATGTGTGGTTTTTGTTCTCTTTGTGAGATATCTGATACCACTTTACCAAAAACTGGTATCAGAGCATGGTTCAATCCTTGGACTGGATGAGAGGAATGTGGTTGTCATGCATGCATGTAGGTTTTATATGTTATTATTATGTATGCATGGTGATGGTCATAGTTACAGTTGTGTTTCCATGTAGAAGTTGATGATGTTGATGTTGGTATGTGTTTATCATGAAGGCATGTCACTTCTATATGCATTTTTTATGCATGTTAGTTTCTATATGTTTTTATACATGCATTGTCATGGTTATGGTTATGTATTAATAGTAGGTAAGGCATGAATCATGGTGTTCATGATGTAGTTTGTGTCATCTTGATGTTGTTTGTATGTTATGATGATGATGTGTTGACTGAGATAGAGTAGGAGATGTTGATTATTAGAGTGAGGTTTCAGCACTAGACCTCGGGGTAAGAGCATATCATCATACAAGTATTTTATGTTTGGCATTCGGGTAATAATGATGGTCAATGGTTTTTATATATATTTTTGTTGTATACATGATTGTGATTCTACTGTTTGTGGGGTTACCAACATGATAAATGTTAGTTAATCAATGTGGTTACATGTGCATGTGTCAGATAGTCATGCATGATAGTAACTTGTTGTTATATGCATCACGTTCATGTGTATGATGATTATGGTTATTGTGTTAAGTTTTGGATGTTGTATGTATCATGCTAATATGGATTAGACTATGCACATGGTTACAATTATGAATTTCAGGTATGAGTTGTATTTTGTTGTACTAATATATTAATATATTGACTGTGCATATGTGATTGTTATGCATGAATGACAATTTTTTATGAGTTTATGATGTGAACATGTTAGCTAGTTACTATTGTGAACATCATGACCTTATTTATGTTTGAATTGATATGTTGTGAAGTTATATCATGCTAATATTGATTGATTGTGTAGACAAGACAACCTCCCCTTAGATACATAAGGTATGAGTTTGATTATGTCGTGTAGTGGTGTTTGATTGTTTTATTATGTCATATATTTGTTGTTTGAGTATTTTGGGTCTATTATGTTGACTATTTGTTGCTATAATGTTTATTAATTGCATGATATGAGTATATGTATATAATATCGCATCAAGGAATTATTTTTTGTTAAGACGATTGTACTGAAACAGATGTGCTGAGACAACTGATATGCACTTGAGTGCTAGTGGGTGCTAGTTGTAGTTTATGAATTATGAATGTGAGTTTATTGTTGATTATTACATGGTTGTGATTCTTGTTAAAGGATTATTTCAAATTAATAGATATGATATCTCGATATTTGGAACATGTGATTGACATGTGTGAACAATTGTAGGGAAACATGCTTGGTATTAACATGACAAGGCAATACCTGAATTTTGTATATAACTAACAACTGGATGATATGATAGTGCATAACAAGACTGAATTGCAGCAAGGTAAAAGGTAAAAGAAAGGAATTGGGTGAGAATTCCTTGGGCTATGTTTGGAGACTACAATTCCAAATGAACGAGTGCTTTTCATGAATACAAGAAGTCTTATTAACCTTGATTTCATCTGACATTATGGGGATATGTGACATTTTCATGAACATGTTTTTCATAGGTATAAAAACTGGTTTCAAGTTATGGTTGCAGTCATCAAGGAATTGGAGTCCCTTGAGAGATGATATATGGATGTGTTCAGCTGCAAGGAAACATGCTTAGCACAACAAGGTAAGGTAACATGTATATTGTTATGTTTATTTATACACTGAAAGTGGTGTGTTTATGGAAGTATGATGCAGGGGATCGCATGGAAAAAGAGACTACCATGAAATCTCAAATAAGGCTTGGGTTTAGCTTTCCTTGGGAATCCATGGGGATTGAGTCTTAGTGTTTGTTGCTATTCTTGTGCCTTTCAGTGTTTTGTGATTTGTTTGTGCTTGATTTGTGGTTTTGTTTATGTCTGGTGCATGATCATGCCACTTTTTTATGGTGTCGTATTGTTATTAGTTTTCTAGGATTTCTTCTTGTTTGTTTTTTTTCTTGCCTTTTATGTTTTGAGAGTCTTGGGAATTGGATGAGGAAGGAGGAGCGTTAATGGAGCTTGCGAGGAGCTGAATGAAATCCAACAGGAAATGTAAGACTCAGATGAAGCTTGGTTCATGTATAAGGGCAACTAAAGGTAACATTATGATAGACGGTTGGATTGGTTAGGTCCATTGGGATAAATGGGTGGTGGCAGGGAAATCATGGGAAAGGTAAAGTAAATGGATTTGAGGCATCATATGCCTTAGCTAAATTGGGAATTATTGTTCTCAATGTTATGCATGTTATGCGTGGATAAAAGGAGTTCTCTTAAGCTTGACCTTATGATATCTGGTAATTATGTTGTGATCATGATGATGTTGATATATATATATATATATATATATATCATTTCTTGATAGGGTCGTCAGTGATCATGATTTTTTTATGTTGATGTTTATATGTATATCGTTTTCTGATAGGGTCACTAGTAATAATTCTTGTGGAGGAATGATTGCTTATGCACGTGAATAGAATGAAGAGGTTCTTAGTTTATGAGGAATCAAGTGGGAAGAGTAGCCCTGACATATCTACAAGGTTAGTATCATGTGGATACGAATTGATATTATATTCTTGTACCATGCCTATGTTTATGTTATGGATAGGTAATGTTGAGGGATACATCAACGGAATTGAAAAAATATGATCTATGACATGCTGGGACAAACATGGATAGTGGAAAGACAGTAGGTAGAGTCAACATGTGGTCTATGTATGTGCAATATTACTATTGTATATATGTTGTACATGTTGTACCTGTGATGTTGTGTGCATTTTTTGCTGTGTATATATGGTGTTGTGTACATGTTGCCTATGCAGTGTTGTGTGCATGTTGGATATGCGGTGTTGTGTACAAAAGGTGATTTGTGCATGTTGCATATGTGGTGTTATGTACATATGGCGTGATGTGCATGTTGTATATATGGTGCTATGTATATGTGGTGTTTTGTTTATGGTTGTACATGTGGTGTTATGTGCATGTGGTGCCACATTCATGTTGTACATGGGGTGTTGTGTGTAGGTGGTGATGTGCACATCTCATGCATGTGGAGATTTGTACATGTGGTGTTATGTACATATCATGCATGTGGTGTTGTGTACATGTTTTGTAGGTGGTGTTGTGTACATGTGGTGTTGTATACATGTTGTGCAGGTTTTTGTGAACATGTAGTGCGATGTACATGTCGCGCAGGTGGTGTTGTGTACATATCATTGATGTGGTGTTGTGTACATGTTGTGCAGGTGGTATTGTGTACATGTGGTTTTGTATACATGTAGTGCAGGTTATTGTGAAAATGTGGTGTGATGTACATGTGGCACAGGTGGTGTTGTGTATAGGTGGTACTATGTACATGTTGTACATGTGGTACTGTTATACATGTGTTAATGTATGCATGTTGTACATGTTGTTCTGTGTATATGTGGTATTGTGTATGTGCATTTCATATTCGTGGTATCATGACATGTGTATTCGTTGTGTTATAATTTGTGCATGTATATGTATTGTGTTTTAACCAGGTATAGGTGTATGTGTTGTGTCGTACACTCGATGTAGGCATATGTGTTGTGTTGTACGCAGGTGTAGGTGTATGTGTTGTATGTCTAGTGTATATTCATGTTTTGTATAGTGTTGTATGTAGTGTGTGTGATGCATACTATGTGCATGTGTACACGGTTGAAGATAATGCATTGGTTGTTTTTCAGGTGTGGCAACTGATCTGGTGTGCGTACGAAAAGAATAAAGGTAGAAGCTAAGGATGAATTAAAGGATAAGTATCAATATTTATTTTAGTTTTAATTATGTATCTAATCTGTGATCCTGGTTTATGATTATTACATGTGATATATGATTTTGCTTTATGATGATCACATGTGATCTATGATTTTGATTATGATGGTTGCATTTTGAGCTAACCGGATGTGATATGTTTATACATGATGATTTGATCAAACAACTAGTTTGACTTGTTGTGACAGGAAGTGAATAGAATTGCATGTGTACCTTATTGAAAAGCCACAGATGGGGTATGATTTGAGTTTATTTCAATTCGTTTTGAATCTAATGGAAGTTATCTTCTTAGTACAGGAAAGCATGAAAGGCTTGCTTGGGTGGTTGGAATTGACTGCAAGAGTTAGCAAAAATGACAAAAAGGAATAGGAACAAGCAACATTATGTTGGTAAAGCACTTCAGGAGCAAGCCCATTATGGGACATTGGTACCCAATAGTGTCCATTAATTTCCATGAGCATGCTATGACCGGTATGATGGTTTTGAGGCAGGTATATGCCTTATTTGTTTGACATTTTGATGTGAGGAAACCTTGCCAAGGGAATCTCGAGGAACTTGGAAGGTGAGTGATTGCATGGAAGGGGATGGTCGGATTTCCCGAGGGACTGTGTCACATATAAGGGAAGGTCGAGGATGGATTTGTTTTGGTGAATAACATTTCCAGGTGGAATTAAATGCACATTGGGAGTGTTCCCTAGGAAAATGAGTCAGTAAATGTTCATTGACCAGACAAGTGGTGCAGGATCACAGTGCTAGAAATTGGTTGCAATTTTGAGTTTGGTAGTGGATTCTCGACTTTTTGGGAAGGAGGTGAATCTTGGTATTACTTTGAGGGTGGAGGTGTGATCCTTTGGATTCCCTTGTTGCAGATATAGGCACCGTATCCTTTTATTTGTTGGTTGAGAAAATGTGCATATGTGTATATGTGTATATTATTATAAATAATTTATCGAGCTAGATTTATAAAGCTCCATAGACAATATGGTTAGTTTTTGGTTGAGAAAATGTAGTTATTATTTCAAATACTGTAATGAGTTGTGTTATAAAGCTCCAAAAAACTATATGTTTGTTATGTTTTCAGCAGGATGCCAACGTAAATACTACAATGAGTTGTGTTATAAAGCTCCATGGGTAGTATGTTTTGGTTATAGTGGTTTTCCTTGTTGTAGGTTTCATTGAACACTGAAGATGGTGTTTCCCCAATGGGGAGGATTTTGTAACAACCCTGGTCAAAATTCCATATAATAAAGTTAATAAACGTAAAATAAGGACAAGGTCATGGGACTCGTATTCCAAGTTGAATGTTGGGCAAAAAATCCTAGTGTGTGTGTTCATTTGGTTTATTATGGATAAGAGGAAATTGGAAAAGGAAATTGAAAATGATTTGAAAAGGCAAGAGGCATTAATTGACATTTTATTTATGAAAATAATGGAAAATAGGAGAAAAGGAAGTTGAAAGGTCACACGTTTCATGTGAGGAGGAAAATGAAGAAAATAGAGGCCTTGTTAATAAAAACGATTTTGAGGATCAGTTGGTAGCTTTTGTCAGTTTAACCTTTTTTCAGTTCATTTTTGGAGCTACCTCTCTCTACTCTCTCTGTACTCTATCTATCTCTCTCTCTCTCTCTCTCACTCTTAGACAATTAGAGAATTCTTGAAGCATTTTAATATTGTATCAAGAAAAGCAAAGGAAGATCAAATAAGGCAAAGGGAATCAAAGATCAAGAAAGGAAGAGAAAAATCACGTGGCTACAATGCAATTACTTGCAAATATCAATTTGCATGTGCAATTTCCTTTCTAGATTCGGCATGCATGGTACATGTATGTGTTTATCTAGTTCTCTTGTTGTCATTGGCATTGGGTTGTCAGGTCTGATAGTAATTTTTAGCCTTCCCTTGCCATTTAGGATAGCCATGGTGTGATAGGTTCTATTTTACTTGGTTAAGCTGGATTGATGGATGATTTCGACACTGAGTGAGGCGATCTAAGAAGAATAACACAAGGCCTAGGAATCCCTAGACTGGTGTATTGTGAGATTGCGGTAAAGCTGAATTTTGTGTACCTTGGTGGGCCTAGGAATCCTCGACCAATGATGTAACAACCATGACAAAAATCCATGTAAAAAAATATAAGAACAAGGTCATGGGACATGTATTCCAAGTTGAATGTTGGGCAAGACGTCCTTGTGGGTGTTCATTTTGGTTATTATGGCTAAGGAAATTGAAAAAGGCAATGGAAAAGGCTTTAAAAAGGACAGTGACATTAATTGGCATTTTATTTATGAAAATAATGGAAATTAGGAGAAAAGGAAGGTGAAAGGTGAAAATTTTCATGTGAGGAGGAAAATGAAGGAAAATATTGGAAAATGAAGAGAATAGAGGCCTCATTGATAATAAAAAAAAAATTGAGGATCAGTTGGTAATGTTTTGTAAGTTCATTTTTGGAGATATCTCTCTCCATTCTCTTTCTCTCTCACTCTTGGACACTTATAGTTTTCTTGGAGCACTTCAACATTGGATCAAGAAACGAAAAGAAGGCAAAGATGAAGCAAGGAATATCAAGATAAAACAACTATATCGGGTTTAATGGAAGGTATCAATTTTCATTTGTGATTTTCTTGAGAGATTTGGCATGCACGATTATACATGTGTGTTCTTGGTTCTCTTATTGTCATTCATATGGGTTTTTACATGTTTGTTAGTGTTCTTCAACCTTGACTTTCCATTTCCGGATAGCCATGGTGTGATGGGGTTCTCATGTTTTGGTTGAGCTCGATTTATGGATGGATTCAAAACTGAGTGAGGTGGATATTTGAATAAAAGAACACATGACCTAGTGATCCCTGAACTGTACTATGGATTTTGTTAAAGCCACTAGCCTAGTAACCCCTGAACTAGACTATGGGTTGTGGTAAATCTAGGTATTGTGTGCCTTACTGGGACTAGGAATCCTTAATCGGTGAATGGAAGGATATATGGTAAAGAATAGAGGTGTATGCCCTCAATTAGGCCTAGTGATCCAGTGGGTATTGCGGTAAAGACTAGATGATGGAGTCTCAATCAGGCCTAGGAATCCTTGACTGGTGAATGGAGAGATATATGGTAAATCCTAGAGACTGGAGTATCAATTATGGCCTAGTGATCTCTGGATCAGACTGTGGATTGTGGTAAATCCTAGAGACAAGCATACAGTAAAATTCCCCAGGGTGTAGGTGTAAAATTTTGGTGGCATTCATGTTTATTTAGGGCCTAGTGATCTGATGTGTATTGTGGTAAAACCTAGTTCTATTGATGAGAGTGAGGTGGTGTAGACTTGAGAATCCCTAGTCTATTTATGGTTATGATTCCCACATTCGTGCTTGGAACATTGAATGCAGGTGATTAGTTGAAAGAAATATTTGGTTCAACCAATCTATGGTTGGGTGGTACGTGGAAGTCCCAAACCTGGTTGGCTTATGCATTCATTAATAAGAGATTATTCTCCTTGGTATTTCATGTGTAAATGTAATGGTACATATGTGGTATTTATGGTTGTTGTATCCTTGTTATTTCTGTTGGTTATATGTTGGTTATGACCATGTTTTATGATAGTGATAATGTATGGCTCTCATTATATTTTGGTTGATAAATGATTAAAAAATGAATATATGACCTAATAGATGATAATGTAGCTTATGTGATAAGGAACCAATGCTTCCTTACGAATCTGAGATAAGTATGAAAACCTTATGCTCAAATATGATATTATGACTTGTAGATTACATGTTCATGATGTGTTTGATGAAATGTCTATCATGGTTAGGCTCAGTTAGGTCAAGTACTTGATCAAGTTTTGTATTAGAGGATTTTTCTTTGTGTCATTTATTATTTTGGAAAGTCTCATCAAGTTCTAGGCATTGGTCTAGAGACTAGCCCTCAAAAGTGGCTTAAAAGTCATAGTCTCTGGCACATAGATGGTTGAAAAATACTGTAGTATCTCCCTTGGAGGCATTATGGGAGTGACTGGAGGGTTCCAATCGCACGGAGGCATTTTCATGGGAGATGCTGGGTTTTAATTCATTGAAAGGATAGGTTAATTCAGGGGTTGGGAACCTGGAGTGGTGGATTAGCTCCTGGGAGTCTTGTAGCACCTGAGGGAGGTTTGTAAAGTGTTGGTCCATTGGTTCCGCTTCCTTAACTGTACTTAGGGAGTTGAATCATATCATAATAACTCTTCATCACATGTTTAACCTGGTGGACCAGTTAGCTTGGGTAAATGTGGGAGGAGGGTGTTACAGAGTGGTATGAGAGCATGGTTCACCCCTTGGACTAGATGGACGGTGTGTGTTGTTCGTGCATTCATGTCAATTGCATATGTGTTCCTTATTCTTGTGGTTTATGTTCTTGTTGCATATTCATGGTGTTCTTCATAGCTGCATTGGTGTTGCCATGTGAAAGTTGATGGTGTTGTTGATTGGATGTGGTTTTCATGAGTGTATGTCGGTTATGCATTTGTTATGCATGTCCATGTCTATAGGTTGTTGTGCATGCATTTTTATGTTTATGGTTATGCATGCATAATAGGTTGTATATGCATTGCGAGGTCATTGTATGTAGTTATGTCATCATGGTGTTGTTGATATATAAGATGTTGTTAATTTCGGTTTTTGCTCGTATCCCTTCTAAATAATAATTTTAAATAATTAAAACTTTTAAATTCTCTAACTAATTAACTAAATAACGACTAGTTTTAATAGCTATCACCTGGCAATGATGCATCCTTCTATTTATTCAATGAGATCGATCTCCTTCTTCACCTTGTCCTGAGGATGAACCACATTAGTTGGTTCAAAACTTTGACCAAATCCTAATTATGTGATTAATCCGAAAGACATTTTTCTACATTATGGATCACAAAAGTCTTAGCTCTAACATGATGTTGTTATGTTGGCTAAGATAGAGCAGGATATGCAGCCTATTAGAGTGAGGTTATAGCACTAGAATTTGGGGCAATAGTATATCGTCATAAAAGTATTGTATGTTTGAAATTAATGTATGTTAGTTAGTGGATTGTTATATGAATTAGGGTTATATACATGTTTTTCATTTCATTGTTGTTGCAGTTACATGCATGAAAGATGCTAGTTGGTCAGTGCGGTTATATGCACATGTTTCAGATAGTCATGCATGGTAGTAACTTGTTGTTATATGCATTGATATTGTTGTTTTATGTTAGTTAACTCAATGATTAGGGTTATTTCATTAATATCTTGATGTTATATGTATCGTGTTGATCTAGATTGGTTTGTGTAGATGGTTATGGTTATGACATTCAGGAAGGAGGTCATACATTTTTGATGTTGTGTCATATTAATATGGATTCACTTGTGCAGATGTGATAGAATCCCAGGAGATACATTGAGATATGAGTTTGATTATGTCGTCAATTTAGTTTATCTAGAATGGTATGTTTACAAGTTGATTAAATTTTTGATTAATTTCATGATATGAGTATGTGTCTATAAGATTGCATGAATGAATGATTTTGTTTTAATATAGTTGTACTAACACAATGTGTGTTGAGACAACTGATATGTACTTTATTTCAAGTGAGTGATAGTTGTAGTGTTATGATTTATGACTATGAGTTTATTGTTAACTATGACATGGTTGATAGTCTTGGTAAAGGTTAATTTAAATTAATAGATCTGGTGTCTTGATATTTGGAACATGCGGTTGACATGTCTGCATATTTTCATGGAAACATGCTTGGTATTATCATGATAAGGTAATAGTTGATTTGTTTATATAACCAATAGTTGAGTGATGTGACAGTGCATAGTAAGACTCAATTTCAGCAAGGAAAAGGTAAAAGAAAGGAATTGCGTGAAAATTCCCTTGGCTATGTTTGGAAATTTAAATTCCAAACGAATGAGTGCATTACATACATGATGTATTCTTAATCTTGATTTTCTTTGACATTATGTGGATATGTGTTATATTCATGAACATGTATTTGATAGGTATAACAACTAGTTTCTAGTTATAGTTGGATTTGCTAAGGAATTGTAGTCCCTTTAGAGATGACATGGATGTGTTCAGCTACAAGGAAACGTGCTTGGCACAAAAATGTAAGGTAAATGGTATATTTTTATATTTATCTATGTAGTGACAACTATGTGCGTTATAGCAGTATGGTGTAGGGGATTGAATGGAAAAATAGACTTCTATGAATTCTTGAAGGAGGCTCCGGTTGAGCTTTCTAGTGGAAGCATTGGGAACCCATGGAGATTTAGCCATGGTGTTTGTTGCTAGTAATGTCCTTTTGGCTTTTTGTGATTTTTTTGAGATTGACTATGGGTTTTGATTGCATACAGTGCAAGTCCTTGCCGCTTTGTTTGTGGTTTCATAATCATTTTGTTTTTTCATAGTCCATGAGCCTTTCCCTTTATTATATATGGAAGATATATTTTTCATATACTGTGAATAATATATTTGATATGATTTCATAGTATCAAATCAAGTGTTTTCTACCCTACTAAATTTTTATTTGTTTTTTTATAGGTTTCAATTTTATTTTCCTATATTTATAGATGTGCTCAAGTGGATTCAAATCTACTTGGATTTTCTTGATATGACAGTTCTCTTCCGCTCATCATTAAGGCTCAATGTACCTACCCACATATATTTTCTTGAGGCACTGTTAGGTAAAATTGACTCGGGATAGAGTCAATGTTGACTAGGGTAAATAGTAGTGATTTTGGGGCACATGGTATTGTGCACCCATGGTTTTTCAACCCATGGTATTGCATGTAATGGATTCTATAAAAGAATGGGAAGAATTCATTGTAAGGTAGGCCTGGAGGTGAGCGGTGAAGGCTCACTTGGCCGAATTGGCCAGGGTTTTTGGCCAATGATTAATGAAATTTCATTGGTTGGGTTTTGCCCCAGATTTAGGGTTTTCCCAATAAATGTTTGTGTTTATGTTTATGATTTGTTTCTAGCTTTTTATGTTTATTCATATCAGTAATTTTTTTTATTATTTCTGCCATAATTTCTAACGCCATGGTCCAGGTTTTAGCTTCAGAGGGACGCCTTTGTGGAATCTCTAATGAGAGTGGGTTGAAAATGGCTTTGCGGTTAAATATTGTGTGTCGGTAAAAATTTATATTCTCTGGTTGTTTACAGATCTAATCAGTAAGTAGGTGATCCAATGCGGAAGGATTTTTTATCAGATCTGTGATTGAGGATCTTTTAAAGTATATAGAGGTGGATTCTTTGGTCGCGGCTAACCCAATGCGTTTGCGTCGTTTGGATGCGGATTTAATCGAATCTGTGGAGGCCAACTCGCAATACTCCGGAGCTTTCAAGACTTGGAGGGAAATAATTATATTTTCACACGGTAGGTTCCATATCCATGATCTGGAGTTGAATAAGTGGGAGAGGTCGGTCACTTGTGTCAAAAGGAGCGATGACATAGCAGATCTATATAACCAATGGACGCATGTGGCTAAGTCATTGGGTGTGTTTAAGAAGATCAGAATGGTTTTGAACCTGGCTAAGAAGTTGCCACAATGAAAATGGATATATTGTGATCCATCTGCGATGTGTGCGTCAGAGAAATTGGAAGATGCATTGAAAAATGGATTTCGAAGCTGGGCAAGCAGACCTATTTTGTGGTGATGAAGGAAATTCGAACAGTAGACCCCTTGTTGTCTTCTTGCATTCTGGTTGCCAAGAAGCAGCAGTCTACGGTGCAGGGAAAACATATGGTGTTGCGGTGTCATGTGGAGGGAAGCGAGATGGAACCCACAGCCGCCAAGTACTACCAGTGCCACCTCAATATCTGCGGGCTCCCCTCCATGTTCACCAAGGTTTTCATTAACGGGATCAAGCAACGCTTCTATCAGCAATGTGGTACGTTTATGATGTTTTGAATGATCTAATAGTGGTGGCAGAGGTCGCTCGCAGTGATAGCCCAGGACTTGTTGAAGTAGATTGAAGAGTAATCATGTTATTCATTAGGGGTGGAAGCCGACGTGTTATGGAAAAATCCATGAAGCACCGTGAGTAGGTAGATCGCTACGATGTGGCGGTGTTGGCGAAGGAGAGATATAATTGTTGCGGTAGAAAATGGTTGGACATCATTGTCAATGACAATGACGATGATGTTTTGACAGGAGTCTTACATTGCTTTACAGTTGGATCTGAGGAATCATATGCCAAAGGTAATCGTGACAGAGATGATGTCACCACATTTGGATAAGGGAAGTCATCAAATTCCGCTGCGCTAGGAGAAAATAAGGCACGAAGTCGGTCAAAATGAGAGAATGGTCATACAAATAAAAGCAACAATGAAACAAAAAATTATTATAATGGAGTTCATTATTACATGTGCATATTGCTGTAACCCCTGGTATGGCGTGCATACTGCTGGGTAATCACTGGAAAAGTCTAGGTTAGATCTAAGTGATTGGGGATGTCAAGTTAATAATTACTCTGGGTAAAAATTTGAGGGGGGAAGAGATAGAGTGAGCGGGGTTGTCACACTTAGCAATTTTGAGTGGATTTAGTCAAAAAACCCCAAGTCAAGTTTAAGGGGGGAATTGTTAGGTAAACTTGACTCGAGATAGAGTCAATGTTAACTAGGGTAAATAGTAATGGTTTTGGGACAAATGGTATTGTCCACCCATAGTTTTTCAACCCATGGTATTGCATGTAATGGAGCCTATAAAAGGCGGTGGGCTTAGAGGTGAGCGGTGAAGGGCCACTTGGCCAGAGTGGCCAAGGTTTTCAGCCAATGCTTAATGTAATTTCATTGATTGGATTTTGCCCTAGATTTGGGGTTTCCCGGATAAACGTTTGTGTTTATGTTTATGATTTGTTGCTGAATTTTTACTTTTATTCATCCCAGTAAATTTGTTTATTATTTCTGCCATAATTTCTAATAGGCACTAGATCCAAGCTCCACATTAGAAGAACTAGGATAGCGAGTGAAATCTCAAAGGGGAATCAAGTACACCAAATACACCAGCTATATCAATAAATATGTGCCCTCGCATAGAAGAGAGGGAGCCTCCTTGCATCATTTGTAGTTATCACATCAACATGGATTATTATATCAGCGGTTTCTCAATTAAATAAAGCAACAACTATCGTAAATTTTTGTACAACCCACACACTCGATCTCTTATTAATTGCATTTTGAAAACCCATGGATGTTTACGTATAGGTATCTAATGTGCTACAAGTCAGTACGTGGTGATAGGGATTTTTCATTTAGATGTTATTAAATTGGCTAAGGCTTGAAACTAGCATTCATAACCCTATATCGATAATTTCAGGTTTAGTTAATATCTAATACTCTTTGGCATGTATGGATCATAAATCTAGTTGAAGGATTGATGATATATTATTTTGTTGGAGAGACATACATTTGTTTTCACTGTGTCCAGATAATGTTTTTCAGACCACTACCGATAGATTTTTCATTCATTATTCACACCTTTTGCAGATCACAGTTGTCATTAATGTTGTTCAAGGATGATCTTAGGCTATGGGGTAACTTGTAGCTACATCATCTATGCATGTTTCGGTGTAAATTTGAATTTCGAGTGTGGTTGTTAGTCGTCATCCTCCCGGGCATTCTTGTTAAATTGGTGCAACAATTATTACTCTTTGGTTTTCCACTTTAGAATCCTCAGTATCAGCACATTTCAACGAGTTCTATGGGAAGTTTAATCTTATCTTACTTTACATCAATAAAATACATTGAATGTTAAATTGGTTGCTCATATTTCTTTGATTAATTTTAAGAGAGCTAAATACAAAGAGTGATTTCCTATCAAAAACACCTACCGGTGCCACATCTTGGGTTCTTACATCCACTATGGAATTCAATTTTGAAGGTGAGGTTATGATTAAAATTTATGGTGTGAGCAATATAAAGTAATTTTGGAGGGAAAATCCTTACAAGTGTTTTTGAAACAAGGATTTTTTTAAGGGTATTAATTCTGAAATTTATTTTATTATGATTCTTTTGAGCAAGGCGTTATATTGATATATAAATTGGAAATACCATATTATTATAGAGTCATAAAAAATTAAAAGGTAAAACCTATGCCAATGAGACTCAATGAAGTGTGAAACAACAAAGTATTGCATTTTTTTGTTGGAGGGTAATGCGATTTGGATTTATATAGCTAAAATTCTAAGGATTTTATAGTGAAGCAGTGTGGCCTTGTACACAATTGAATTTGTGTGCATTCCGTAGTGGTTACTATTTCTTGATACCATTTCCTTTATTGTGTTGTGGAGTTATAAAAATGGGTAAAAGATTACAAGAACTTCATGAGATAAATTGAGTTGAGAAAATTCGCATTGAGGTCCATAACTTATAGTTTGTTGTTTCTATATTGCAATCAAAGAATGCAACATTTAAGCATCAACTCCAATCTTATATTATAGAAAATTAAGGAAGGTTGATAATGTAGATTAAATTATGTGAAATTATTTCGAGAGTATCATAGATGAATTTCACACTAGGTCAAACTCCTTGATTATTTTGGAGGAGGATGTTGCGTCTCTCTCTAATTCAGAAAGTACTATCCTGGTGAAGAAAATTTAAAATATGGAGAAAAATGCTTAACAAGCAACTAAGTATACTTATTTAAAATATTATGGAAATTTTTGGTGAAGAAGCTTACCTTCTTCAAGAAGATAGTGACAAATATTTGACCAATATCAAAATTTGAAGAAGTATCTAGACTCATTATTGCTATAGTTGAATAAGTTAGGGTTTTCACTAGTGTAAGTACAACATTGATTTGAAAGTTAGTTGCCTACAAAATGTTGAGAAGGGGGTTGTTGTTTTTGAGATGCTAAGCTCACCTTCTTCCATGCTTCATGATATTGATTTTATAATTGTTATTTGTGATAAGGTTGAATTTGATAATTGTGCCTCATCACATGCTTTCGTGTCACCCAACTTTGAAAAAAAAAACTATTGGTATTGGTTCTTAACTATTGAGCATAATGGGATATATCAGAGGAGGAAACGGGAAAAGTGGAGAGGGAATTTCTATTCCTATTTTGTCCAAAGTGAAAACCTCTAGAAAAATACTTTGATATGCTACTACTTCTGTTTCACTACCTACATATGATGTCATTGAATTCGAGAGGGTATATTTGATCTGAAATTATGCAAGAACGCAATAGAATACATATATAAATAGAAATACAAAAGTGTTGCAGAAATGAGACTTCATTTAATTAATATCAAAGAACTGAAATATACTTACAAACATAATGGAAATAAACTAGATCAGGTGATGGTATCTTATTTCTGAGAAGCGATGTGGCGGCAACATGCCTCTGAATGCTATTTAGCGGGTCAAAACTTCTTCGGAAGTTTAGGACCCAAAAAACTACTAAATATAGTAAATGTTTCTATAAGCAAGGAAATGAATGAAACCAACCGAGGTTCTAGGTGGAATAGGTGGGTGGCCACCCATATCCACTTGGATCAGTCATTCCCCCCTTAGGAATAAATGGTTCTCATTGCATGCAGAGCCTCCATGAGGTGGGGAAATTTATGTTGAACTTGGTCCCTAGTGAACCACTTGCACTGGTGAAGGAGTTTTCCTGCTTTGACAACTTGATATAGCTAGATCCTATATTAGTGGGTGTTCTTAATATGTGCTTCCATGGCCAGGGTTTTTGGCCAATGTTTAATTAAATTTAATTGGTTGGGTTTTTCCCCGGATTTGGGGTTTTCCCAGATAAACGTTTGTGTTTATGTTTATGGTTTGTTGTTGGATTTTTATGTTTATTCATCTCAGTATATTTGTTTATTATTTCTGTCATAATTTATAACAGGCACTAGATCCAAGCTCCACATTGGAAGAACTAGGATAGAAAGTGAAATCTTAGAGGGGAATCAAGTACACCAGCTACATCAATAAATATGTGCCCTCGCATAGAAGAGAGGGAGCCTCCTTGCATCATTTGTTGTTATCACATCAACATGGATTATCATATCATTGGTCTCCCAATTCAATAAAGAAACATATAGAGTAAAGTTCTATACAACCCACACACTCGATCTCTTATTAATTGAATTTTGAAAACCCATGGATGTTTACGTATAGGTATCTAATGTGCTACAAGTCAATACGTGGTGATAGGGCTTTTTAATTTAGATTTTATTAAATTGGCTAAGGCTTGAAACTAGCATTCATAACCCTATATCGCTAATTTCGGGTTTAGTTAATATCTAAAACTGTTTGGCATTCATGGATCATAAATCTAGTTGAAGGATTGATGATATATAATTTTGTTGGAGAGACCTACATTGTTGTTCACTGTGTCCAGATCATGTTTTTCATACCACTACCCATAGATTTTTCATTCGTTATTCACACCTTTTACAGATCGCGGTTGCCATTAATTTTGTTCAAGGATGATCTTAGGCTACAGGGTAACTTGTAGCTACATCATATATGCATGTTTTGGTGTAAATTTGAATTTCTGAGTGTGGTTGTTAGTCAGCATCCTCCTGGGCATTTTTGTTAAATTGGTGCAACAATTATCACTCTTTGGTTTTCCACTTTAGAACCCTCAGTATCAACACATTTCAATGAGTTCTATGGGAAGTTTAACGTTATCTTACTTTACATAAATAAAATACACCGAATGTTAAATTGGTTGCTCATATTTCTTTGATTAATTTTAAGAGAATTGAATACAAAGAGTGATTTCCTATCAAAAACACCTACCGATGCCACATCTTGGGTTTTTACATCCACTATGGAATTCAATTTTAAATGTGAGGTTATGATTAAGATTTATGGTGTGAGCAATATAAAGTAATTTTGGAGGGAAAATCCTTACAAGTGTTTTTGAAACAAGGATTTTTTAAGGTATTAATTCTGAAATTTATTTTATTATGATTCTTTTGAGCAAGGTGTTATATTGATATATAAATTGGAAATACCATATTACTATAGAGTCATAAAAAATTAAAAGGTAAAGCCTATGCCAATGAGACTCAATGAAGTGTGAAACAACAAAGTATTGCATTTTTTTGTTTGAGGGTAATGAGATTTGGATTTATATAGTTAAAATTCTAAGGATTTTATAGTGAAGCAGTGTGGCCTTGTACACAATTGAATTTGTGTGCATTCCGTAGTTGTTACTGTTTCTTGAAACCATTTCCTTTATTGTGTTGTGGAGTTATAAAAATGGCTAAAATATTACAAGAACTTCATGAGATAAATTGAGTTGAGAAAATTCGCATTGAGGTCCATAACTTATAGTTTGTTGTTTCTATATTGCAATCGGAGAATGCAACATTTAAGCATCAACTCCGATATTATACCATAGAAAAATAAGGAAGGTTGATAACGTAGATTAAATCATGGGAACTTATTTCGAGAGTATCATAGATGAATTTCACACTAGGTCAAACTCCTTGATTATTTTGGAGGAGGATGTTGTGTCTCTCTCTAATTCAGAAAGTACTATCTCGGTGAAGGAAATTTAAAAGATGGAGAAAAATGCTTAACAAGAAACTAAGTATACTTATTTAAAATATTATGGAAATTTTTGGTGAAGAAGCTTACCTTCTTCAAAAAGATAGCAACAATATTTGACCAATATCAAAATTTGAAGAAGTATCTAGACTCATTATTGCTACAGTTGAATAAGTTAGGGTTTTCACTAGTGTAAGTAGAACCTTGATTTGAAAGTTAGTTTCCTACAAAAGGTTGAGAAGGGGGTTGTTGTTTTTGAGATGCTAGGCTCACCTTCTTCCATGCTTCATGATATTGATTTTATAATTGTTATTTTTGATAATATTGAATTTGATAATTGTGCCTTATCACATGCTTTCGTGTCACCCAACTTTGAAAAAAAACTACTGATATTGGTTCTTGACTATTGAGCATAATAGGATATATGAGAGGAGGAAATGGGAAAAGTGGAGAGGGAATTTCTATTCCTATTTTGTCCAAAGTGAAAACCTCTAGAAAAATACTTTGATATGCTACTACTTCTGTTTCACTACCTACATATGATGTCATTGAATTTGAGAGGGTATGTTTGCTCTGAAATTATGCAGGAACGTAATAGAATACATATATAAATAGAAATAGACAAGTGCTGCAGAAATAAGACTTCATTTAATTAATATCAAAGAACTGAAATATAATTACAAATAGAATGGAAATAAACTAGATCAAGTGATGGTATCTTATCTCTAAGAAGTGATGTGGCGGTGACATGCCTCTGAACGCTATTTAGGGGGTCAAAACTTGTTCGAAAGTTTACGACCCAAAAAAATACTAAAAATAGTAAATTTTTCTATAAACAAGGAAACAAATGAAACCAACTGGGGTTCTAGGTGGAATAGGTGGGTGGCCACCCATATCCACTTGGATCATTCATTCCCCCTTAGGAATAAATGGTTCCCATTGCATGCAAAGCCTCTATGAGGTGAGGAAATTTATGTTGAACTTGGTCCCTAGTGAACCACTTGCACTAGTGAAGGAGTTTTCGTGCTTTGACAACTCGATATAACTAGATCCTATATTAGTGGGTGTTCTTGATATGTGCTTCCATGATCCTATCATTTTTCGCTTGTTCCATGCATTTTGGTTTTAACTCCATGGTTGTGAGTTGTTCTACAATGTTGGATGTGTCCAATAATAGTGAAAAGTATGATCGCAGGTGGTCCAATTTGAACACTGGGTGCATAATAATGAATGGTGGAATGCTCATCTCAAAGACATTGTATCCTACAACCTTGGTGATGGTGTATGCCCCATATTGGAGTAGGAGAAGCTTGTGGTGGGGTCCAGGAAGGCGCTCCTTCTGCAAATGTAGCCAAACTTTGTCACCCAGCTGGAACTTGTGTGGCACCCAATGTTGATCATGTCGTTGTTTGTACTTAGCATTGGTTTTGTCCAATATTTTATGGACCTACTAGAGGACATGTTGAATGCACTCAAGTAATTTGTTTACCCTATCAGCTTCAGATTAGACATGAGTCGAATTGGTATGAATAGTTGAAAACAGTATGGCGACATCAACGAGGCATAGTGGCTGGAATCCCAACCCCACCTAAAAGGGGTTGTGGCCAGTTGAGCTATGGAGAGCTGGATTATAACTCTACTGGACATAGGGGAGGTTTTCATCCCATGTGTGAGTATGCTTTGAATTGTACATGCACAGAATGTGCACGATCATCTTGTTGATGAACTTTTTTTGGCCATCAGTTTGGGGGTGGAAAGTCGTCGACTCAGTGACTTGGTATCCAACATCGACCAGAGACTTGACCAAAATATACATAGGAAAATTCTATTGCGATTTGAGATAATAGACTGTGGGATCCAAAAGTGCACCCATACTCGTTCAAAGAAGAGTTTAGCAGTGGATTTTGTTGTGGTACTCATCTTGCAAGACGCAATAATGGACATCTTAGAGAATCTGTCGATGACCATGAAAATGCAGTTGTTGCCAGGCTTAGTAGAACGAAGGCCCAACGTGTAATCCATGGATATGGATTCTCAAGGTCGACTAGGAGTAGGCATAGGAGTATATAGGCCTTTATTCTTGATAGTTAGTTTGGAAATGACGCAGGTAGTTTAGGATCTGATGTACTTCCCCACGTATTGTCGAAGGTTTAGGCAATAAAAATAATTCTACAATATTTCCACTATTTTCTATACCCAAAAATGTCCAATGATCGGACTGTGGTGTGCTTCCAAAATCATCTTGGAACACTCGCTTGAAGGAACTTAGAGGTGTCCCACGTGGCATAACAATGCATCTTGGAGGTGATAATTTGGAACTTGCTTGCCTTTCAGAAGTGTACGGTAAGTGTTGTCGAATTCAGGATCACTCTTGTAAAGGGTTGGCCACCCCGAAGTCATGTTCCCGCAAGAGTTGAGCACAGTGGTCAATGCCATTATCGGTGGTCGGCTGAGGAAGTCTGCAAAATTGTTAGTGCTTCCCTTATTGTACTTAATGTTCAAATTGAATTGTTGCAAGTCTGTGGACCAGTTATGATGGGGATCATTCTATAACTTCCCTTGTGTCTATGTGGATGACCTTTTCCATCACCAAAATGTAATCTTCCATTTTCGGCATGCCTGCAAAATGGAATACATATATTTTTCATAGGTGGGATAATTTTGGACTGTGTCTGAAAGTTTCTCACTGTGGTATGCCATTGGATGCCCTTGTTGAGTAATAATTGCACCAATAGCATAGCCAAAGGCATATGTTTTGATCTCAAATGGTCATTGCAAGTCTGGTAATCTGAGCACTAGTGAAGAGCAAAGTTGATGCTTCAACTTAGAAAACTCCTTCCGTTGGGATTCACACCGAAAGAGCTTTTCTTTTTCCCCTCCCTTTGTGACTTGACTCAAAGGCCAAGTGATATAATAGAAGTCCAACACGAACCTGTGGTAGAATTTGGAAAGACCCAGAAACTTGTGGATAGGTTTGAGTTGGCCAATCCCAAATGACCTATATCTTTGTTGGGTCCACATTCACACCCCGCTCATCAATATGTACCCCATATATCGAACGTGGGTCATGCCGAACGTGAATTTATCCAAATTGGCACACAACTTATGTTGCCGTAGTTTTTGGAGGACCCGTCGAATGTGGTGGAGGTGCTCTTCCAAACTTTGGCTAAAGATCATAATGTCATTCGAATACACCACCATGAATGAGTTGGTGAAGGGTCGTAAGATGTCGTCGATCAGTCTCATGAAGGTTGCGGGGGCATTTGTCAACTCAAAAGGCATGACCAACCATTTGAAAATGACCTCCTTGGATTTGAAGGCAGTATTCCACACATCAGAGGGTTCGATTGGTACTTGGTGATAACTGGAATTCAAGTTAATATTGCTGAAATATTCCCCCCTTGAGTTGGTCTAGCAGTTCATCAATCTGCAAAATTAGATAATTATTTCAGGCAATGATCTTGTTAAGCACCTCATAGTCAATACAGAGTCTCTAGGTCCCATCCTTCATCAATGCCAACACGATCCGACTCCTATAGGGTGATGACCTTGGCCTAATGTTCCCTTTCTACAGGAGCTCCTAAATATGCCTCTTGATTTCATCATTCTCAAGAACATAATGTCTATAGATCATTCCATTGGGTAGGAGTGTGCCCTGGGTCATATCTATGGAGTGCTTGACCTGACAGTATACAGGTACCCCTGAGGGAGAGGAGAACATTTCCCTGTACTCCTCCATGACCCTATCCATCTATTTATGCCGTGCAGAGGAGCCATGTCTAGAGGTCATGGCCACTATATACTTTTGTGCCTGAGGGTGAACCATAAGGAAAACAAATTTCCCAGTATGGGATATGATACTACTGAATTGCTTCAAATTGATTAAAGAGATGGTTGTAAGCGGTGCTACCTCTAGTATCCTATACAAATTATTGGCCAAAGTCATAATAATAGAGCGAGGTCTAGATTCATACACAACATTTTTCTTCCACAAGTATGGTTATCCTAATAATACATCACGAACTCTGAGAGGAGAAAAATAAAACAATACCTCATATGTGAAGGGCTTGATGATGTAGGGGAGGCGACATTTTTGGTTGTCATAGAGATCTATTCCTTGGTGAAAGCACCCAATGGTGTATGACTACAAGTGTTCTGTAGTCGGTAGAACTAGTTGCTTCATAACCTCTGCTGAAATGAGGTAATTTTGGCTTCCACTGTTGAAAATGATATGCATCGGAGAACCATTCACCCACATATATGTATGGAAGAGGCATTCCCCCGCCTCTCGATCTTCGGGCTCATCCTTGTGGGTATTGGTGGTGGAAACAGTGTCACTAGGATCCACATCAATAATCTACTTCTCTTTGTCATTCCCCTTATCATGTCTTAACTTAGAGTCAAATCATGCATCTGATTCGGAAGCCTTCAAATCATCCATTAGTGACTTCTTGGCTCGACACTCACTCGTGTTGTGAGTGGATCTCTTATGGAGCTCACACCACTTTCCCATGTCCTTCTTTGACTTCGTGGTGTTGTTCTTTACTTGTGACTTTGATGTGTTTTCCTTAGTCACCTTGCCTTGGCTTTGTCCTATTTTCTGCAGTTTGGGGCACCTTTACCTTGCTTCAGATTCGCAGATCCAAATTCCCACTTCGTCTATTTAAACATATGTCTGATCTTGATTGCATATCGACAGGCGACATCGAGCGAGGAGATGTACATAAACTCCATTTCATCCTGAATGTACTTATGCAAACAATCATGGTACTTGATTACCAAATGTTGCTTGGAATCATTGATACCCAGCTTCGTGCGAATGGCATGAAAATAATTTGTGAACTTTGACACATCTTGGTCCCTTCCCTACCACAACATGGTCCACTTTATGTATTTACCTTCATAGCTACCGACAAGGTAATATTGTTCCTTGATGGCATCTCATAAATAATTCCAAGTGGGTGTGGCTGAAAATAGTGAGGGTTCCCCATCATCCTTTTGTTCACAATAGGTTTCCCTCTAGTCCTTGACATGGGGGGCATATTGTAGGAGTGCAAAAGTAATTTTTGGTTGGAAAAGTCATGAATTGAAAAATACACATCCAACTTATTTAACCATTTATCTATGGCATCCGTATCTATCTGGCCTTCAAATATGGGAATGTCAAAATTAAATTGTACCTTAAAAGAAGTTGTGCCTCCAGAGTGGCTATTAGATGAAGATGCATCATCTTTGGGTAGTTGACGAAGGATTTGGGAAAAGTTGTCCATCACCGTGTGCCTCTGTTTCTCTGGGGCATCCTCGAGAAATATTTTGAAAGGATCTCTTGTTCCCTCATCTTTTTTTCTTCGTCCATGGGAGTTCGTTGAAGTTTGTGTGGCCAATCTTGCAAAGGTTCAACCAGATCAAGCCCTAACTCCTTATACCCTGACCTCGTTGGGGAAATGCAAAGAAAAATCGAGAAAGGGTAGACTACTTTGATACCACTAATCCAAACTTATGCAGAAACAAAATGGAATATAGATATAGAAATAAATACAGAAGTGCAATATGAATAAGAATTCATTTCATTAATATCAAAGAACTGAAATATGCTTACAAACAGAATGAAAATAAAATGGCTCAGGCGATGGTAGCTTATCTATGAGAAGAGATGTGTCAGCTACATGCCTCTAAGCAGTGTTAAAATGAGGCTCAAGGGCCTTTTTATTATTGAACAAGAAGGAAAAACCCTAAAAAACCAAAAACAGAACCCCAAGAGATGGAATTCCAAGGGTTTTTGGGCCCTGTTGAGGTTAGTTGGGTGGCCAACTTCCTGAGGTGATAACTTGGTCATATTATCTTTGTTTTATGTGTATGATACATTGTCAGAAATATTTCATCAAGTACTACATGATTTATCACAAGCCCATGACTACGGATATGTAGGCTCGTTCCCATAGGTATGGTCCCACTACAGACCTAAAAAAATACCGTTTAGGGGGTCAAAACTGCTCCAAAAGTTCAAGGCCCGAAACACTACTACAAATAGTAAGTTCTTCTATAGACAAGGAAAATGATGAAACTGACTAGGGGTCTAGGTGAAATAGGTGGGTGGCCACCCATATCCACCTTCATAAATATTTCATTGTAGGTGAACTTCAATGTGCATTTTTAGGACAACAACCCCGACTGATTGTGCTACACAACTTGATGAGATGGTTAAAAATGTTGTTATAGATGTCAGAGTTGTTGATGTATAAGGATTTCCTCCTGTTGTTGCACCTGGATTTGAGCCTACGAAGAAAAACTTCGAGCCTTTGTTTCAGGGGAGTTTACCCAGGAATAAAAAACATATTACTTATGCATTCAAATCATTGCATAAACGATGTGAAAGATTCAACTATGGACTATATTCGACCATAAGGATTGAATGTGGTTGGAATAGTGAATGGTCATGGAATCAATTAAATATTTGTTTGTATGTCATATAGCTGTGTATTAACGACCACACAATCATGCAATGTTCTTGTTATTTTTCATTGTTTATTAGTGGACCTTCCTTAGTTGGGTTTAAGGGGTTTAAGTTTGATGGTGAATAGAGACTATTTTATTGATCAACTAAATCATGTTTCCCTCGTGTCTTTTTTATATTATTCTCTTATTTATGTTTAATAAGTATTGATGGTGATAGTGTTTAATTTTTTTTAATTAGTATTTATACCATATTTTGATAATATTTTGTAGTAAAAACAAATTAAGGGGGAAATCTATGCTAATTAGTCTATTTTCCTCCATGTTGAGTATGTCATACTTCATGTTTGAACTTTTGAGTGTTTACATGCCTCATTATTTGGTTGATCATTGATAGTGGTTTCTTATGTTTGAAGAATTTTTTTCTGGGATTTTATTAACACCTATTTGAAATTTTTATGAGGTGGTTGTTAGTGTTTTTCTTCCTTATGCATCTACACTATATTTTATTTCAGAGTTTAACCAAGTTCACTAAGGATTCTTGGTTCTCATCCTCAAAATTTTGGTACTCCCTAATTAGAGTAGGTTTATTTCCTTTCCTTTTAGTAATTGTTATAGGATATAATTTCATCTCCATGTTTTGAGCATTGACATATTTCTTTATTTTGGAGAGGAGTTCCTTCTACACATTTTTCTCTTTTTATTCACATATGAAATTTTGTATTCGGGTAATTTGTCAAGTCTTGTTGGAATTACGCAATATTTATGTTCACTTCATATATTTTACTTAAATAAGGGTGTTAGCATTGTTATT
This sequence comes from Pinus albicaulis, assembly GCA_034641835.2. NCBI lineage: Eukaryota > Viridiplantae > Streptophyta > Pinopsida > Pinales > Pinaceae > Pinus > Pinus albicaulis. The sequence goes on from CM076574.1 coordinate 855,623,297, forward strand.
TTCCAATGCCCCTCTTCTCCATGTGCCAAATATTTTGAGTTGTAAGATAATCTAGGAGTTATTATGAACCTAGTTGTCATAGCTATCTTTAGATAAATATAGGCATCTTTCATTATTATATGGAAGAAATATTTGTGTATTTCATATCCTATTGGTAATATATTTGATACTCTTTCAAGAAAAAAATGTAGAAGGAAGGCCCGACATGTAATCCATGGAGATGGATTCTCAAGGTTGACTAGGGGTAGGTATCGGAGTATAGAGGCCTTGCTTCTTGATGGTTAGGTTGGAAATAATGCAAGAAGTGCAGTATCTGATGTACTTCCTGACATCCTCTCGAAGGTTCAACCAATAGAAATAATTTTGCAGTACTGCCACTATTTTCTCGACCCCTAAATTCCTAGTGACCCGACTGTAGTGGGCTTCCCAAATCATCTTGGCATGCTCACTTGAAGGAACATAAAGGTGTCCCAGGTGACATATTAGTGCATCCTGGAGGTGAAAATTTGGATCTCGCTTACCGTCCAAGAGTGTCTTTTATGTGTGGTCGAATTCTATATCGCTCTTGTAGAGAAGCGGCCAATCAAAAGTCTCATGCCCACAAGAGTTGAGAATGGTGGTTAGCGCCATGATCAGTGGTCCACTGAGGCAATCTGCAAAATTCTTGGTGTTTCCTTTATTTTACCTGATGTTCAAATGAAACTATTGTAGATATGTGGACGACTTCTGATGGAAATCGTTCTGCAACTTCCCTTGCGTCTATAGGAACTGCAGGGGTCGATGCTCTGTGTGGATGACCGTTTCCTTCCCCAAAATGTAATGTTTCCATTGTCAGCAAGCCTGCACAACGTAATACATTTATTTTTCGTAAGTGGGATACTTGCGGACTATGTCAGATAGTGTCTCACTATGATATGCCACTGTATACCCATGTTGAGTAAGAACTGCCCCAATAGCATAGTCAGGGGCATCTTTCTCGATCTCAAATGGTTGTTCCAAGTCTGGTAATGTGAGCACTCGGACAGAGCGGAGGTGATATTTCAATTCTACGAATGCCTTATGTTGAGTTTCCGAAAAAAATAATTTTTCTTTCGCTCCTCCCTTGTTGACTTGACTCAAGGGCTAAGTGATATGAGAGAATCCCAACACGAACCTACAGTAGAAATTAGCAAGACCCAGAAAGCTGCGAAGCTCTGTTAGAGTGGTTGGGGCTAGCCAATCTCGAATGACTTGGATCTTGATTGGATCCACATGTACCTCCCACTCATCAATAATGTAACCCAAATACTGAACCTTGATCATGCCAAAAATGAACTTCTCCAAATTGGCACACAAATTGTGTTTCCGCAGTGTCTGGAGGACCTTTCGAATGTGGTGGAGGTGCTCTTCCCAGGTATGGATGAAGATCAAGATGTCATCCAAGTACACTACTACAAATGAGTTGGTGAATGGTTGCAGGATATTGTCCATCATCCTCATGAAGGTTTTGGGAGCATTATTCAACCCAAAATGCATGGCCAGTGATTCAAATAGGCCCTCCTTGGCTTTGAAGGTATTCTTCCACACATCGAAGGGTTCGATTGGTACCTCGTGATACTCGGACTTCAAGTCGATCTTGCTGAAATATTTTTCCCATTTGAGTTGGTCCAGAAGTTCATCAATCCATGGGATTGAGTACCTATTCCAAACAACGATCTTGTTCAGTGCCCGATAGTCAATACAGAGTCTCCAAGTCCCATCCTTCTTTTGCACCAACACGAATGGGTTCCCATAGGGCGATGAACTCAACCGAATGTGACTTTCTGCAAAATCTCCTCAATCTACCTCTTGATTTCATCATTCTCTAGAACAGAGCACCCTATTGATCTAACCGTAGCTGCACCGCTGCCCAATGGACATGTATTGTGCGCATCAAATGGAGATCATATGCCGAAGTTACATCCCCGAGAAGATTGATGTAATAATTTTCCCAAACAGGGCATATAGTTTTGGCGCTTCATCTTCTAGGGTTAGGTTTTTGGATGTATAGGGTTATCCATTATTTCTCAATAATAAATAGGCCCTTGAGCAATGAGCCTCATTGCAAGAAAGTTTAGAGGCCTATAGTCCCCACATGTCTTCTTAGAGATAAGCTACGAGTGCCCTAGCTAGTTTATTTCCATTCATTCTGTAAGCATATTTCAGTTATTTGTTATTAATGAAATGAATTTTTATTTCTACTGCGTCTCTTCTTTCATGTGTATTTTTGTATTTCATTATGTTCCTACATAAATCCAGATCAAATTTCTCTCAAGAAATGAAAAACATATCTACAACATAATTTATAATAATGTCCATGAGAAAGAGGTTTGCAGTCTTTGAGCATGAGCTGCAAGTAAGATCTAACAACAAAGAATCAAACTTTTGCATAATGATTATGTTTCATATGGTAGGAATCTAAATGTCACTGTGTGCCACTGCATCAGTTACCATTGTTTCACCTTCCAGTTGTTTCACTTATATGTTGAAAATTAAATGCAACAAATGAGATGGTAATTTATTCTCTCTATGATTTTAATATTGTTGTTAGTTTTATTATGGGGGATTTCTTAAAGTTTTGATATTATAGATTGGTGTCTTAATTCCATTGTAGTTTTTATATATGTGGCGAAATACCTTTTAATCATCATTGAAGTTGCACATATTAATGTGGGAATGCTCCTCCCCTAACATCTGCCATACAAAAACCGTTTGTCCCTGCCACCATCAATTGTTGCACATATGGAGGTTGAAGGGTGTGATTTGAGGTATACAAAAACTAAGTAGGGGTTGAACCCTAAATTGTGTTGCTTCACATTTCCATTGAGAAATAATGGACCAATCAAAATAATAAATTCTTATTTGAATGATTTAAGGGTATGAAGGATGGTGTCTAGTCTCAATTGTGCCTAGTCCCTTGCATTAGTATCCTTTTTCTCATATTATTTTCACCAAAAATCTTCATCAACATCAACATTGATAACATGTTACATACCTTGCAATTTCAATATTTTTTTTCTTCAATTTAAACACACAATCAGCAGATTACATTCTAAATGGTAAGCCACAAAGTATTGATTGTGTGCACTGTCTCAAAATTATTTGAGGCCTTTGTAGTCTCTTTGGAATGGCCATATCTCAACTAGTTTGCATATTAAATAAGAAGATATCCATAGTATAGTGATAGATGTTGCTATCGAATTACACTCCTGAAGGGATAAATAATTGAAATTTTTATTTTTTGATGCAAATGGCATAGGATTATGACTTCTCTTATAAAAAATATACTTCTCCCAAACTATTTTACTACGATGTCTTTACACCTCTTTACTTTTAGATGAGAAAATAAAAAACTTCATAAAAAATAATCTATTTTCATTGGACTAGGCAAGTGGCCATGAGAATTGTGGAATATATGGTTGAAGTGCAACCATTTTTATGTGACCAGCCCCTAGCATAATTCTATGCCTCATATATCTTCAACTTCTTGAAGATCTCTTTTAATTTGTGATTTGGAGTGAATGATAATTGTAAATCAATTTCAAAGCAATATCTCATTGACTTTGTTGGTTATTCACTCTTCATGGATTATTTAATTACTAGTGTTGAACCTAAGTTGTTGGGAAAATGGAAAAAATAAATGGATTATTAGACTCACTAAACATTCGAATACACTAGTATTAACGATACAATCAAAATTGGAAAATCCAATCTCTCCAAGATTCTATGATGGTTACAATATGCTCAAAATAATATTGAGTTTTTACAACTTGAATCTCTGCTCCAGTGAAATGAACTACAATAGAAGAATCAGAATTATGGACTGGTTTTTGTTTAGAACAACTCTCTTTTCAAGTTTGAGAAAGACTCCCATGAGTAGCCAACACATTATCAAATTGATGAAGTTGGCTTAGGAATAGATTTAAATAAATATGAATTTCGACATGTACTTCTCGAGCCCATCACAAGACCTCAGGAAGTAGTTATTAACAACATGCATAAGACTATTCTAGGATATGACAAGGATGTTTCCTTTCACATGTTGGACTATTCTAAACCCATCAAGTTTAAGAGTGTTTGGTTTCTTCATGGAAACTCAACTTCACCTTTTCCTCTTCACAACCACATTGGAGTGTCAAATGCCAACATTGTGATTGTGTTGGTCATGTGAATAGTCATTCTTTTGATCTTCATTGTTGTACACATTGTGGAAAACACACTCATCATTTATATAGATGGTCTAGACATAAGACCCATGCAAGAGAAAAGATTCACCTTGGATGGATCAATTCTTGGAAACTGTTTTCAACTGCGAAGAAGATATATCGATCATACCTCACAGTTCAATCTCAATTATTGACACATATTGCAGTGGATATATCTTCATCTTCTAACCTTGTATCTAACACGAGGGAATTTATTCTCAACTACTAGCTTTAAAGAAATATAAAGCAAGCTTGAGCCATAGACTGAACCAAATCCAACTACTAGAGCCTAGAGCTAGAGTCAACCATAACAAGTTCATAGTTGCAGTTAGAGATAGATTCATGCTTTTTCTTGATGTAGAAGACTTTGGTTTCTGTTACATCAAATTCATCTTCAAGCCATCTTTAGGGATTATTTTCACTTCATAGAAGACTTCATCTTCTATAAAAGTTCATAATTATTCCAAGAACTACTTTGAGCTTTAGTACCAGAGTTGGTGCTCAACTGTAAACCACCACTAGTAGAAACTTTTGGTTCTTCTACCTCTTTTGGTTTATGGTCTTCCTAAAAAACCATCATTTTATAGAGTGCATGTAGCCATTGGTTACCATGAATTTTTGTATTCCAACTGATCTGTAAATTTTCATGGATATTCCATTGGATGGTTTGCAACAATATATTTGATAATATTATATTAAAAATATGAAATTCTACACTATTACAGGTTTATAGAATTTCTAGATGTGTAGATTTTACTTTAATTAATGCATGCAAGTGAATGGAAACTATGCATAAAATAGTGAATGAAAAATTAAAAAATATCTCACACACACATAAGACACAAGATATGCTCTGGAAAACCCTTTCGGGAGAAAACTTAGTTGGAAGGTGAGGCTGCTTCACTCTCTTTCTCTGTCTAGAAATATGGTTGCAGGTACAAAGAAGTGTGACCTGTGGCATGTGGGCTGCTACAATGCACAATCCTCTCTGTATGTTATACCTCCTATCCCTCTTGGCTATTTTTTCTTAGCTATGGAACAAATGTATTCAAAATGATGGAATACCTCTTCCTCCTAGTGGCCCAGTTATAACACAACCCGATAGCCTACTAGTGGTTAAGTTTGACTACATTAAATCTTAACCAGAGTTACAATATATACTCTTTTATAGTATTTTACATCACATTGACATGGCTAGCCCCTTTTTCCATGAATAATGGGGGATGATGCAACATTTTCCCGAATCATAGGTGTGAAAACAGAAAGTTCAACTTCTCAGTGGCATAACTTTTACATATAGACTCTGATTGATGCACTTTTTGCGTCATTGGAAATATCTTGGTGTGTATAATAATATAAAGAGGTGCAACACTAAAGACGCATAATTTTGCCCCAGAAAATGTCGTCTGATGCCTCTAAACACTCTTGGAAAGTTTTAGACATCATTTTTCCAGATGCATCGAGATGGATGACTCCAATTTTTCTAGTCTCAATGCATCAAGATGGATGACAAACAATATAATGATGCAATATCGATCACCAACTCTATTTTTGGACTCATATACAACCCCTTTGGTTTAAGGAAGGGAATGTTGAACACCTAATCCATTAGGATTGGCGTGGAAGAATTCCAACAACCCTATGACTCCAAGAAACATCTTGGAATATGAAAACAAGGTTCATACGAATGTATTTATATGTACATATTTTTAAATAAATATCAATTTTGTGTGAGTTTAACAATATTATTATATGGTTAAATTAAAGCATGTTTCTAATTGTAGGTAAACATGTCCATCATCTATTAGTATCCATTTTTAAGAAATTTTAAATAACTTTAATTAATTTTTTTCAATTATATTGTGACATAAAATCAAAATAATATAAATACATTAAAAAAATAAAATTAGCATCTAAATTAATAGTAAAGGAAATTATATATAAATTTTGTAAATCTAGGCAATAGAAATATCTTGTATAACTCTATAAATCAAATGGTTGGTAAAAATAAATAGGCAGCAAAACATCATCTCATAAATATATTGTATAAGTCCATAAATCAAATGGTTGGTAAATATAAATAGGCATAAACATCACCTCATAAATATATTGTATAACTATATAAATCAAATGGTTGGTAAACATAAATAGGAATCAATACATCACGTCATGATACATTTCAGATTGTGAAGATTAAAAATATTTAAACAATTAACTACATTATAACTTTATTTTCACTATTATTATTACTTAGAAAAAAAATTAATATATGAGTTAAATGTATATATAAAACATGTAACAAGATTCTAATCATAGAGATCCTAAGCTTTGTTACAATACTATGGATCAATATTATGGTTTACTAATACAACATCCCCAAAGATACAATACTCATTTTCAAATGACATGATTTCTTTTTTAATTAATCAAATTAATTAAAAAAACAGAAATAACAAAACTACTTTTAAAGTAAATATCAACTTTTTCAACTTTTGATATGTAAATACTACTATTAAAATTATTGTAAAATCAAAACTATATAAAATAACAATATTCTTCCGAAATTCTATCCCTCAAAACTATTTCAATACTTTTTTAATACTAAAGATTGAGCAGATTTGACTGTGTCACCCAAAATATCGGCCACATCATACTTGAAAGAAAACCCCATATCCAAAATTTTCTTTGAAGAAATAAGAACATGAACACCATTATCAGCTTCACTATCGTCTCTGTCATGATAAGCCAATTTTCCTCACCTTATATACATCAATATAATTCCATAAAAATAGAACTAAAAAGACCCTACACAATGGGAAAAGGCTACTTACTTAAAATGTGGAGTGAAATGTGGATAGAGTTTATGGATGGAGTCCGATAACTGAGAAACAGTCAGAGAGTTAGCACAGCAAATATGTCGACCTTGAACTTTTGGTTGCTCCATCAGAAATATATAAGCCGCACATAAATCCTCAATATGAACTAATGGTATTGATCCCAGAAACGACTCAATCAACTTCAACCCTTCATAATTTCCTATAACATTTTCAACGGAAATTGTAATGCTGCCCTTTGTGTTTTAAACTAAAATATTTTACATATTTTAGTGCCAAACCCTCTCCTCAACTCAAATAAAAGTGTGCTATCATTGGCCTTCTCCCTATTCCTGATCTGCTTGTTTCAATTTAAGCAGCAATCTCCATAGCAAAGACATGAATTTTTTTAACGAACATATAACAAATTAGACTCTATATGACTTTATATGATGTTATAGCAACAATCTCCATAGCAAAGACTCTATATGATATTAAATTATAAATCTTCCCGGAAATTCTCATGTGATTTCCCGAAAGATTTATAATTTAATATATTATGGATCACAGAAGCTTGCACTCTATATAATGTTAGAGCTGACGTAAAGGGATATAAAAGTTCTGAATACTTACAGATCAAAATTCTTGAGAAGACTAATTGTTATGTATCCAATCTTTCGGTGAAAATCACATAGGAGAAATTTGTGTCGACGCATTTCAAACCAGCCAGTGTGGTTCATCATCAGGACAAGATACGAAATCTGATCTAGGACTCAACTTAAATAGAAAAAGAGGCTCCAAATAGCCGTTGTACAATAACGGCTAGTTTGACCATAAAAAATAAAAAATAAAAAAATAAAAAATAAAAATAAAATAAATAAAAATAAAATAAAACAAAATATAAAATATAAAAAACTAAAAACTAAAAACAAAAAATAAATCAATAAAAAATAAACAATAAAAATAACGGCTAATTTGACCCCAAAAAAAAATAAAAAATAAAAAATAAAAATAAAAATAAAAATAAAAAATAAATCAATAAAAATATTCAATAAAATTAAAAATTAAAAATTAAGAATAAAATATAAAAATAAAGAGTAATAAAAAATCAATAAATAAATAGATATAAATATGAACATTAAAGTAAATATAAATGTAAAAATAAAAATAAAAATATCAGAAAAAAATAAATAAACAAATATAAATAATAATAAAAAAATAAATAAATAAACAAACAAAAAAATAAAAATAAATAAATATACATTACTTGAACACAATTCAATATAATATTTTTTGAAATTAAATTAATTCCTTTATTTTTATTTTATTTTTTATTTTAAAAAGGTAAATAATTAATGATTAATTATACATAAATAAAAATTAGAGACACCTCTATATGGATGGAGCTTCTTTTTCTATTTAAGCTGAGTCCTAGATCTGATTTCGTATCTTGTCCTGATGATGAACCACACTGGTTGGTTCGAAATGGGTCGACACAAATTTCTCCTATGTGATTTTCACCAAAAAATTGGATATATAATTTATGGATCACATAAGTCAAATTCCTGATATAATTATTTTTGGTAAATACTCGAAAAACCATAAATTAAAAAATAAATATGCTTATAGGCCGGAGAAGTCCATTGGACTAGCAACGTGGAACACCCCTCCACCACATAATCAAAGGTGATCTCTTTACACTAATATGGTTACGTAGTACGCACGACACCCTTCAAAAAAAAAAAAATCCCCATAGACATATTTTTCGATCTTAATGTTTTGATGGTGTTTTTGTTTATTAATATGGTTACTTTGACACCCTTTAAAAAAAATCCCCATAGACATATTTTTCGATCTTAATGTTTTTATGATGTTTTTGTTTTGTTTTTTTTTAATGTTTTGATGATGTTTTTTTTTTTTTTAATGTTTTGATGATGCTTTTCTTTTGTTTTTGTTTTTTAAATGTTACACTATTATTTATGAAATTATTATATATTTTATTTTATGTTTAATATTATTTTAAAAGTTTTAAATTTAATAAAAAATAAAATTTTTATTAACTTAAAAAATATGTTAATAACCCAATATTCCAAAACATTTAATAAGAGTAAAAATATTTTTCTTTATAAATCACAACATAATTTAAAGCGGCATCATTTTATTTAAGCAACAATAATAGATTAATCGATATTCATTCATAGTAATAATGAATAATATATATTCAAAGTTTACCACCTAAAAAAAACTCAAAACAAATTTCATACTCTTTATTGTAAACCATTTGTCTTTTCTCAATAAGTTTTTTTAATTTTGTATATTTTGATGGAATTGCGCCATAATGTTATGCTTTGTCCTTTTATTTGCTTCAAATGTATATCTTTAAAAGTTGTGTTTCTCCTATATTATCATTGCTCAAAGGTCGAAACCCTAGATAAAAGAAAGAATGCTAAGAAAACGAAGAAAACGACCATATGGAAAAAAGACTTGATTCAAGTGATGATATTTATAGTGTTGCTAAAAGAGGTCTGTATCGTAGGGAAATAAATACACACATTTATGGTTTGTTTGTTGGTAATAAATACAATATAGATATTTTGGAAATAAAGACTTGATTCAATTGATGATATCTATAGTGTTGCTAAAAGATGTCAGCATCATTGGGAAATAAATATAGACATTTATGGTGTGTTTGTGGGTAATAAATACAATAGGGAGATTTGTCATTTTAAAGAAAGACAAGCATCTCTATCTTTGTTCAATGATTCTATGGAATAAACATTATTGAGGAAGCCTAATATATATTATGACTATTAGTTTTTAATGTGTAATCTTTAATGATAGTTTTTTATTTAAATTTAACATTTTATACTTTATATAAATGGATTTTTTTTACCAGGGAAGATTCAATTTAAGTGAGTCTCCATAATCATAATCATACTAATAATTTACTAAAGAGTTTGAATTAAATTTAATATTATAAAAGAATTATTTATTTTAAAAATTGAAAATTATAATTGAAAATTGAAAATATAAAAATAATAATCACTTAATCTTATTCCAATTAATTTAATGACTTTCATTTCTTATCTAATAATAAATCAAAATTCTATTTTAAGAAAATTTAAAAATATTATTAAATACTATAATATTTTTACAAATCATTAAAATGTTTTACAAATTATTCAAATTTTTCTATTATATACAATAATATATAATGTTACTCTATCTTGATTATATTTTTAACTTTATCTAATTGATTGATTTTCATCCTTGAATTGGTTTATATTATTTAAATATTAATACTTTTACAAAATTTATTATTAAATTTATATGTTTTATAATAAGTGCAAATTTTTATTATTATTTTTGAATAAAAGTATATATCTTTTTCTATTTTTTTAGGTAATTTAATTAGCAATGGATATCAAATTCAAGATTAAAATCTTCTCATTTACCTGTGCTTGTAAACGGGGCATATGTAGGCACATAGGAGTTATAGTATGTAGAAATTATACCATTGTGATCCAATCTGATCTCTGATGTACTAAAACAAGATACTAAATCCTTCTACAAATTTGCGGAAACAAACACGATCGCACAATCACATAAACAATTAAGGGAAAGAAAAATCAATCACACAAAACAAGATGTATATGGGGAAAGCATGCTGCCTAAACCTTGCTATCTTTATATTTTATGAAGTCAAGGATCATGAAACAATACAATGCTTTATCTCACAAGAGAACTCATGTACTCTGCCAACTGTTTCACACTGATCTAGGCACAATTGGACAAATAATTAGCCAATTATCTGTCTCTGCCCAGCCTTCCTTTCTCACGCATTCCTTAAGGAATTAATTCCCTATTAAATAGAAAAATCCCTTGCCTTGACTGCACAATCCATCCAAGGTCTCCAATTGACTCTATAAATGACCTGTATAATTTTCTAATTATACAACTAATAGTTATCTTCCCTTTAACCTTTGTCTCAATTGGGTCTTCCTTAGAACTGACATACAACAACTATTTATAGTGAATTATCAGTTAACTGATTGATCAGTCATCATGAATTAAATCAAATTTAATTCACTAGACCTCTCACTAGCTCATCACTCATTTAGAACTAGTTAAATTGATTTTAACTCAATTAATTAAGTTAACTAATTACAACTCATGCATAATTGTAATTGGACCCCCTTAAATCATGGAATCGCTCTACATGTATCCTCTCTGACCCTCAACTCAATTTTCCTAAGATAACTCAATCATTCTGACTTAGTTAACTAATGCAAGTTATTATGAGATGAAATTACAATTTCTCTTGCAATTTAATTAAGGGAAAATTAAATTAGAAGCCTCGCTTTGGGGTGCCATTTCAATATTCCCTCTCAACAAGAAAGGGATTATCTACTACCCCGATCGTGTCTATCTGGAATTCAAATTTTCTTCTTGCCAATGCATTCGTCAAGATGTTTGCATTCTGCTCCTTCATGGGAATGTACTCTAATGAAATAATCCTCCTCTGAACACAATCTCTGAGATGGTGATACCGGATATCAATATGGTTGGACCTGTCATGGAATATTGGATTAACCGAGAGTTTGATGAAACTATGTTTATCACAATGTATCACCATCAGATCCATCCGTTGACCAAACAAACCAACAAGTATCTTCCTCATCCAGATGACCTTGTCGTGCAGCCTGACTAGCTTCCATGTACTCCTCCTCTACTAAAATGAGTGCAAATAATATTTTTTTCTTGATTTACCAAGAAACTATTGTTGATCCTATGTTGAATATGTCTCCTGATGCGCTCTTTCGGTCAGAGGGACTCCTGTCCCAATATGCATCGATGAAGCCTTGAAGCTTTACTCCCTCTGTCTGTCTATACCTTAATCCATACTCTTAAGTGCCCATGATATATATCAACACATGCTTCTATGCCTTCCAAAAGATCTTGGTCATCTTAACCATAGCTTGGCTCAGCTAGTTAATAGTCTAGCATATGTCGTGTCGTGTGTTCACCAAATACACGAGCGAACACACCAACTGCCTATAAATAGTAGCATCCTCCCTCCTCCAGTTTCTGGAAAGAAGAATCTCCATGGGTTTGTTTCCCTCCATGTGGAACTTCCTCATAATCTCCTTAGCATACTTTCCCTTAGCTACAAATAGCTTCCCATATTTTTTTCATATTTCCAATCCAAGGAAATAGTGCAAGAATTATCTTTAAAGATCATCTTTGCAAGACTTTATGAGCCACTCATCACCTGTTTGTATCAAATCATCGACATAAAGTGCAATAATCAAAATATTAGCATCAACCACAATATGATATAGGCTCACATCCTCTTCACTCTATGTGAATCCCAACCCAGTGAAATAATTATCAATCCTGGTGTACCAAGCACGAGGTGCTTACTTCAATCCATATAGTTCTCTCTTGAGTCTGCACAAATGTGACTCCCTATCTAAGGTCTCAAAACCTTCTGGCTGCTCAATGTATACTTCTTCTTCAATAAATCCATTGAGAAAGGTTTTCTTTACATCAATCTGATGTATCTACCATCCCATTTGTGCACAGAGTGCAAGGATGCATCTAATGTATGATTACCTTGGGACTGGTGCAAAGTTCTCATCATAGTCAATCCCCTCCACCTGAGAGAACCCTATGACCACAAATCTAGCCTTGTGTGTCTCCACACTCCCATTTTTTTCCTGCTTCACCTTGTAGACCCATCTAGAGCCTACCAATAACTTCTCCACTGGCCTTGGGACACTTCCCATGCACTTTTCCTGATAATGGATTCATACTCCTCAACCATGGCATTAAGCCATACCAGCTGCTATACTACTTCCTCAAAAGAGGATGGTTCTATATAAATACCTCAGCTCATAAGATCCATGTATCCATTGTATCTCTCTGGGGACCTTATTTTCCTATGTTGTGATATGGGCGCTCCCAAATTCTCTCTTCCATCCAGCAATAATCTATCATCCTCTTTGGTGTGCTTCCTTCCATCTTTGGTGGATGGCTTTGCATGAGTGGTCTCTACCACTCTTTGTTCCTTTGCTTGTGGTTGCTGCACATACTAAGTTTCATCCTTTGGAGCTAATAGCTCCTCAACTACATCCAAATGAAGCTCCCTCTCAAGGGACAATCGCATGGGTTTGTCTTCATAAAAATTCACATCCCTTCTGAATATTGTCATTCGATGTGCTGGTAAGTACACCCGATAGTTGTGAGGTGTATCAGTTTACCCCACAAATATCCCCAACTCTGTTATCGGCTCAAGCTTCTTCCTGGCATATTTGGTCACATGGAAGTAGACAGATGAAGCAAAAATTTTAAAATATGAAACATCTGGTTTCTTACCCAAAAAAGCCTCCTCTAGTGTACTCATCCCAACTATCCAATGAGGGCTTCTGTTATGCACAAATATGGTTGTATGGCATACTTCCACCCATAGATGAAACAATAGGCCCTAATCATGCAACATAACTCATGTTGCTCCCACAATAGTTCTGTTCTATCTCTCTGCAACCCCATTAATTCTCTTCAAATTCCCTCTTATGCACAGAAGTTCTTGAATTGATTAGAGATGTATTCCCCACCATTTTCACTCCTCATAGCCTTCAAATTCTTGCTTTTACCTTTCTTGGCAGGTGCTTTTAACTCACAAAACTTGGAGAACGTCTCATCTTTCTTCTACATGAAGAAAATCCAACACTTTCTTGAAAAATAATCAACAAAAATCACATAAAACATGTGCTTTGTTGTGGAAGTTGTTGAGAACGGTCCACACACATCTGAGTGAACTCTCTCAAGGATTGTCTTTGATTGGATTTCCTTATCATGAAATGTGGCCTTTGTATACTTCCCCATAGTACAACAATTGCATGTGTCTCTTTGCGCAAGAGTTCCCTTTGGAAGCTTTGTATAAATATGTTGCATGATCCTCAAAGCACTGTGGTGTAGATGAACCAACCTCTTATGCCATAACTCATCAATGTCTTGGCTCACCACCTTCTCTATTTTACCTCTCAATGCTACACAGACATCTACATCAAGTTTGAAGAGGTTCTTCACCCGAACCCCAATATTTTTCACCTATCACATGGCTTCGTGATGAAGGAATGCCTTTCCTTCACTGAAAATAGCATCATATCCATGATCTTCCAACATAGCAACATAAACCAAATTCTTCTTTAAACCGGGTACATGCATGACATATTTTAGTATGATTGGTTTACCCAACTCTCTCTGGAAAGTAACTGTGCCAATCCTGGTAGTGCTATACCTCCTGTCATCACCCATATTGATGTGCATCTAGAGATCCTTCTCCTCCAAGCTGCTGAAGAATTCTTTATTTTCAATCATGTGGAATGAGGCACCACTATTTAAGTACCACATATATCCCAAAACCATTGACACCATGCATGAAATGAGGGTGAATTCAAACTCAAATTGTGAAGCCATAGCTTCAACCGCTACTCCTCCCGAGTCCTTCTTGTTGTTCTTCTTTTGTGTACAATTTGTGGCATAGTGTCCATGCTCATGATCGTTGAAACATTTCACCTTTAACAAGTCTCGCTTCTTTCCTGCCTTTCTAGAATCAAATTTGGAATGGGACACCTTCCCTTTTCCTTTCTTCACCTTGCCAGTTAAGCCACAATTTTCCTCATCACCAATATTTGACAAGGATCCATCTATGGTGCTCCACTTGATTTCTTCTTGTGCCAAATCTGACTAAAGTCACTCTAAATCTGGTAGCTTCTCCCTCCTATTGATAGAGTCCTGGTATCTATGCCAGCTCTTAGGAAGTCTTAGAAGATATAGGCTCACCAAATCATCCATGGAAACAATGACCCCAACACTTCCAAGCTCATCTCGACATTGAGTGAACTTGGTAAAGTATATATGGATCGTGTCACCCTTCTCCATGTTGATTTTCCTGAGCTTTTCTTTCAGCATGAGCTGCCTTTGGTCACTGCTATTCTGATACAGATCTGTCAAGGCCTTCCATATTTCATATGGATTCTCTTTCCCATGGAGGTTCTAGACAATATGGTCCTGAATTCCCTCTAACAAGATCCTTCTCGTTTCCGCAACATTCTTCTTCCATGCATCAAGAAGTTGAGCATCTACTGTTGTAGGCTGCAGGACATCAACATATATGAAAGCCTTTAGTCCATTGTCCTCAAGCACTACCTCCATTCCATCCTTCCATTCAATATAATTTGAATTTCCCTATAGTGCATATTCGAGCATCAAGGCATTGAAAGACGTCTTGATCTGTTGTTGGATACTAAAGAAATAATTTGCAGATTCGAACCTAATCAAAAGAAAAATTGTTCTAATATTCTTATTGTGATTCCTTGAGCTCTGATAACATTTTCAAATTATACCAATGGGATTCAATCTGATCTTATGATGTACTAAAAAAATATACTAAATCCTTCTAGAAAAATTTGTGAAAACAGACACAATCGCACAATCACATAAACAAGTAAGGGAAAGAAAAATAAATTGCACAACACAAGATGTATATGGGGAAAGAACCCTGTCTAAACCCCTTCTATTTGTATATTTTACAAGGATTGTGAAACAATACAATTCTTTCTCTCACAAGAGAACTCGTGCACTCTACCAACTATCTCACACTAATATAGGCAAAATTGGAAAAATACTTAGCCAATTCTCTGCCTCTTCTTAACATTCCTTGAGGAATTAATGCCCTATTAAATAGGAAAATCCCTTTCCTTGATTTGGAAATCTATCCAAGGTCTCCAACTAACTCTATAACTGACCTGTACAATTTTCTAACTATACAACTAATCGATATCTTCCCTCTAACCTCTCTCTCAACTAGGTCTTCCTTAGAACTGAGATGGAAAAACTATTGATAGTGAATTATCAGTTAATTGATTGATCAATCATTTTTAATTAAATCATATTTAATTCACTGTACCTGTCACTAGCTCATCACTCAATTATAACTAGTTAAACTGATTTTAGCTCAATTAATTGAGTTAACTAATTTCAACTCATGCATAACTGCAACTAGACCCCCTTAAATCCTGTAATCACTCTACATGCATACTCTCTACACTCAACTCAAATTTCCTAAGGTAACTTAGTAGTTCTGACTTATTTAACTAATATAATTTGTTATGAGATGAAATTACAGTTTCTCTTCCAATTTAATTAAGGGAAAATTAAATTATAAGCCTCACTTTGGGGTGCCATTTCTTGGTTCCATTTCAACATAGTAATAGTGGTTGTAATGAACCCCATTTATAGTAGTAGTGGTTGGAATCGACCCCATGTAATGTGGGTGTGAGACTACCCAAGTTTCCAATTCCTCCAATCACCAAAAAAAGAGAAAAAAAAAACACAAATCTCTCTTTTTATTTTTTTACTTTCCAATCTCCCATTTGCTAATTAAATGTTGACATGCCTTTCCAAGTGAGTGTCATTTTTTGTGGTTTGCATAAATTCCCAGAATCACAAATAATTGGATGGTCAAATGGCACAATGATGTGTTTTTGTCATCAAAATATAGTCACAATAAACCAATATTGCTTTTTAGATGTGTTTGGCTACAATACGTGTACAAAGGATCCATGTATCTCCATTGTCGACATGCATGATAGGTTATACTTTTCTATATGTAGCTTATCATAGTGTGTTTTATATTTATGAGTTTGTTGTTAAAAATACATTCATGCTATCTTTCTCTTATGGTATACAAGTTAGTGGGGGGGTTAGTATTGGATGGTTTAATATCATTTTTTTTGTTGGAAACACAAATTGGAAACCAATTCATTTGTATATTATAATGAACGATATAAAGAATGATGTACATAGTAAATATAAATACAATAGGTATATTTTTTATTCCATTTCTTAAGTTTCTTGAACTCCAATAACTACTTACCATAACACACACTAATCCAAACTATAATCCCGAGGATTAGGTGTCTAACATTCCCCCCTTAATCCGAAGGTCGGATGTATCAAAGTCTAAGAATGAGAGCTAAAAATGCATCTCAGCTAGGAGTTGAATGTGTCTCAGAAATAGTTCTCAAGTACGACCAAAAACCGAGGATGGTGGTTTTTAAGAGAAAACCACAAATGATACCAAAATGTGTCAGACCTCAAAGGTATCAACGAGTGATGGTTCAAATATGGCCACCAAACATGGAACTATCATAGTAGTTCCTCAAGAAAACTAACTTTGGAGCTATCAAAGTAGTTATTGGAACAAATTTAAACATGCCAAAAACATGAAATCATGCTCATAAAGTATAATTATCATGGAGCATAAATAAAAAAAACTCTTTCTACAACTTTCAATTTTATTTTTGAACTCAAACTCTAGGTTGTAGTAGTACAACACTGATTATCTCAAACTTAGACTCGCTTGATAAATATTCGAACCTATAGCAGACCATGAATTCCATCAATTCCCCCCTTGTAGGATATAGGGTGAGAATATGAATTACTCTTTACTACAATACGGGTCAATACTCTTGAACATATCCTTGGTTATGAATTATAAATCTTTTTGGTTGTTTTAGACCAATCCCAAGAAGCAATCCATCCAAAATTAATTTTCTCTCTTGCAGTAGTCTTATGCTTGAAACATTTATTTGAATGATGGTTCGCCTTTCCATAATGTTCACAAGGATGAAGATCATAAAAATGATATTTCTCAAGTCCAATTTTGTCACAATGTTCATATCTTATAATTTTTTCTGGTTGTGGAACAATATCACTCAGAAATCCAACATTATGAAATTGTATAGGATTTGAAAAATGAGGAACATGAAAATACACATCCTTATTATATCTCACACCCGTTCTATTTTTTTTTTTCACGATTTTTTTCCAATTTATAATGATTGTCTTTGGAACTATAAGATTAACATCTATATTTAAATGACCCTTACATACCCTTTCCTTGTTGGATCACTAAACATGAATTTCAACTACATCCAATTTTTCTCCTAAAATCGTCTAACCCATCTCTGACCGATGATGGAATTGAAACTTGAAAAAACAGTTTTGAAAAAATGTAGCTTCATATTTACAATTCATCTTTAGTTCATGTAATTCATCCTTTTGCAATTGTGACTCTATTTGGATAAATTCAACCATCTCTTGTGCATTTTGCAAACAAGTTTTAATGTCAGAAAGGGTTTATTTGTTAATTTGTACTATTTTATGAACAATATAAATCATTAGAGTATTTTATAACTCTAACAAATCATTAATTCTCACCATTTTCTCCAACTCACTATCATAAAACAATTAATTTTGAAAAGTGTGTCGAGCCTCACTTACAACATAGAAGAGAAGTTTCAATCACAAATTTGTAGTTAAATATGATAAGTAAAATATATAAATTCAGAAGCCTCCAATAGGCATGACCAACCTTCAAACCTTGAAAATAGGGCACCATTTCTTGAAACATAACTTTTCTCCATCAAGTCCTCAGGGATGCCTTTATAATTCCTTCATTTCGGAAATTACACTAATTCACAACTAATAACATCCCTTCTTTCTATATTGTCTCTCCATTTTTTTTATTTATCTATTCATTTAATAAACTTATTCTTCATAATTAAAAAAAAAAATTGTTCACATTCAATTCATGACATAAAAAAAGTAATGACTTCACTGGAGCAATAAAATAATGTACATCTAATTTGGGATTTATTTATTCATTTAATCAACCCTCAGGTTGTTGCATATTTTGATGCATACAAATCTTTGCACACAAATTCAAACCAATGTTTTGCATAGAATATCCTTCACCCAACAACTGTATACCAACTTCAAAACCTCCATTGGTGTATTCAATGATAAAAAATACATACTAATCCTATTACAATCGACAACATGTTTCAGTGTTTTTTCCTCGGTATCAACGTTGGGGAATTCGTCTGGATGCGTACTGTCATCAGGACAATAAAAAATAAATATCATTGGTTTTGAAATAATCACATCGAATCTGTTATTATAATGAAAGGAGGTAGAACAAGTTACATTTGTGGTAAGATAATCATAAATATGTTGAGATCTCCATAAAGAAATTGTATATGTGTTATGTCTCAGTTGTTATGTAGTACGGTCCTCCCACTGATTATACGACCATATCATTCCTTTTAGGAAAATTCACATTTGATTCCTCAACATAGTGTAGACATGCATGCTCTGTCTGAATCTATGATAACTCGTGACAGACAGGATGACTATCTATCCAAGCCTTCTTTTACAAATCTTAGCAATGCCTCAACAACAATCCTAGTTCTTGAGCGAATGGATGAAGGTGTGTTTCAATATTTGGATTTCATTCTTTTTTTATTTTTTACAAGAGACTCTAGATAAGGGAACGTAAGTGTCCACATCAAAAATGTTGTCAAGGTTCCATGACACACTCTTTCAAGGTTTTCAGATCATTCTTCCCACCTTGTAGTGGTTCTTTAATGAAAAAAATAGTGACTTACATGAAGCAATTCTTAGAATTTATTTGGGTAAGGCATGTGCCCTTTCTGGCCAAATTGTACCCTTATTTCAACACAAGGATAACCCAAGCAATATGCAATGGCCTATTCTGCACCAAGAAAAATGCAACATAATTTTTTTTTATTTTTTTAATTCTATTCAATGAATACCATAACTACGATGCCAATTTTACCATAGCTATGTCATAAGTTATAATTCTTGTAAGTTCCAACAACATTCATTAAATTCTCTACCTATTTAGTCACGAGGATAATGCCTAATGATTACATGAAACCATAGGGGAACATGGTCACTTAAAAAATCTATGCATACATATCATTGTGCAGAGTCTATTTGTCTCTAAGAAGTCTCGATTGTAGCACTACGCATAGCTATCCTTCTCGGTCACATCGACTAGAAATTCATCCAAAACGGATACTAAAACAACACCTGTGGAATATGTTCACATCGTTGAGAAAAGTACTAGAGATAAAAAATGAAACAACACTTTATTTTTAGACAAAAGAAGCACAAAACACAGAGGGATACCACAAAACTAGTGACTCGGTTAATCTACAAGGAAGTTGAACCACCGCTCTTATACCACTATTGGAAACCAATTCAATTTTGTATTAGAATTAATTATATAAATAATGATGTACATAATACATATAAATACAATAGGTAAGTCGTTGATTCAGTTTCCTAAATTTCTTGGATTCCATTAAATAGTTACCATAACACACACTAGTCCAAACTACAATCGTGAGGATTAGGTGTCTAATACTTTTAAATATCCTTGGATCAAATTTATATATTTAATTTACTAATCAAATACTTTATATTTAAAAGCTTAATTATATTTCTGAACTTCAATAACGTGTGATAAAGGTCTCTTGTACTTGTGAAGTTTTTATATAGAATGAACTCTATGTTAAAATGTTAAATGACATTCATTTATATTTTTGGTCGGTGTTACATTCAATCTATGTCAATTTATTCTATTAATCAAGTTTGATTATAAGTGGATAATTATTGTTATTTTCTAATTTATAATATGTGTATGGTAATGATGGTTTTTTATTAGAGTTTAGTGTTAATGTAAATTTGGAAAAAAATAATCTATTAAGTTAGAGGAATGATTAGAGATACTTACCAAATGAATTTGAAAATCATGTAAAAGATGAAAGTAGATGAATTAATTATTTCTTTGAATGTATAACTTTTATGTAAAGAAATTGTGTCTAAATATGTCAATTACCAGTCTGCTATTATTGGTATGTTATTTTTCTTGCAAAATATAATGCATACATGTTAGTAAATATTTGAGCATCTAAATTATGGAATCTTTCTATAAAAGTGTGTATTGCTATAGAGGATATAATTCTCTTGTGCACAATGATTTTTAAAATTATATATATATATATATCATTCTTTGCGTTGGACTCTAGCTTTGAGTGTTTGTTACTCATATTATTATATTTTACTTACATCTTTTCCCAATCTATAATACAAATAAATTTGATGCATTTTATCTTTTATTATTTCATATTATTTCTATATCATCTTAAATACACAAAAAATTTTTAATGACATTGGACTTTTAATTTAAACAAGACAGAGAAAATTTAATGCAATTTTCTTCAGAACTTTAGAATATAATCTTTAATCATTTCAATTGTTTTTGAATATATATATATATATATATATATATATATATATATATATATATATATATATATATATATATATATATATATAGTCCACTTTTTCCGTATTGGATTTTATGTTGTCAAGTTTGTTCCATATCGAATCGAATTCGAATTTGAATCGGGTAACTATCCTTCACATTGGCTCCAATGTCAAATCATCTATTGAAAGCCATATTCTAAATTTTTTCAACAACTTGATCACATTTATAAAATAATGATTTCTTTGACCTTCAAGCTATTCATATTCCAGCCAATTCTCTTCAAGGAGCTCGACTACTCAAGCTGCATTCGCAATGGGAACTGAAGGGTGTTAGGTTAAGAACCACAAAAATCAAAACATATGCTTTCATCTCTACGACTATTGAGAAGGCCTGGCAGAAGGATTATCCATGAATACTAAAAGAAAATATTGGTTTTGGGGGTGATGGTGTCTCACTTACATTTCCTTCAATTGGCCATCGTAAAGGATAGCTTATGACTGAGGTAACATTTATTCTCACTTAAGCAATAGTAAAGGAAATTCAAGGGAGGGATCACCAAAACATTTTACGTGTGGGATTCTGGGGAATTTCACGTATGGGATTCTAGGGTGATGGTGTCCCTTTGTATGTCATTCAATTAGTCATAATAAAGGGCGTGTCAATATTAAGGTAACATTTACATACATGCAAATTAGAGAAAAGGAAATTTGTGGAAGGGATCACCATAAAATTTCACATTTGTGCAAGTATATATGGAATTATTTCATTGTATCATGAAGGAGATTGAGGCATTAATTGGAACCTTACTGTAGCAGCCCCAGGTTAAAATTTCATGTAATAAAAATTAATAAAGGTAAAATAAGACCACGAGCAAGGGAAACTTATTCCAAGCTAAATGTTCAGAAGAAATATCCTAGTGGGCATCACTTGTTGTGTTTATAGCTAAGGGAAATCAGAAAAGGAAATGACTAAGGATTTGGAAAGGTAAAACGGTATTTTGGCACATTATTTATGAAAATAATAGAAATTAGGAGAAAATGAAGGTGAAAGGTCATGTGAGGAGGAAAATGAAGGAAAATAATGAAAAATGAAGAAATTAGAGGCCTCATCAATAAAAATACCTTAGAACATCACTCAGAAATATCTGAAATATGTTTTTTCAGTTCAGTTTTAGAATTAGTTTGAGAGAGTCGAAAGCACCATGAGGATAAGGAAAGCAAGAAAGCAAGGAAAGGAAAGGAAAAGAAAAGGAAAATGAAAGAAAAAGTGAAGGACAATGAAATCAAAGGAAGGCAAGGATCAAGAAGCTTCAATGGGAATACTTTCACGTAGCAGATTTCATGTGTGATTTCCTAGTTGGTTTTGACATGCATGGTATGTGCATGTTGGTATATGGTTATTTGTTTTCATTGGCATGGATTTTTCCTAGTTTTGATAGTGGATTTTATCCTAGCCTTACTATTTATGGATAGCCATGGTGTGATGGGATTGTTCTTGGTTTTGAGTTTTGAATTGTGGGATGGTTTCATAATCCAGGGTGAGGTGATCTGAGGAAAATTCCCAAAGGCATAGGAATCCATTGACCAGTAATGTTGAGATACATAGTAAATTCTAAGGGTGGAGATAGGAAAATTCCTCAAATATGGTGAAGAAATTATTAGGCATCCAAGCTCAGTTCGGTTTTGTGATCTCGACATAGGTTTAGGTGTGATCACGATATGGAAAGGGTGTAAGTGGGTTAACCTATAGATTCCCTTGGTTGTATTTGGATTGGTTTATACCATAATATTGCACATTCATGCTTGGAATATGGCATCGGGGCAATTGGCTGAAGAGAGATTTGGCTCAACCAATCTATAGTCGAGTGGAACGTGGAAGTCTCAAACCTGGTTGGTATTTTCCTATAGTTAATAAAAGCTAATTTTATTTTTCTTTTGGTAAGGAAATGTTATGCTTATTATGTGGCTTTAATGATTTTTCTCTTATTGTTATTTACCTAGTTATATGTTGGTTATAAGCATGGTTTTATGACATATTTTAGTCATGGATATTTTCATGTTTTCACTCATAACTGAATAAATAATGAACACGAGACCTAATTTATGTTAAGAAAAAATATGAGAGTAGGTAGTAACCCTTCATGTTAAACCTCATATGAATTTTTAGTCCCTCATGTTCAGAATTTGACTCGTGACCTATAGGTTGCATATCTACCAATTTTTTTTCATAATGTCAGTCCCAGTTGGGGGTGGTCAAGTCAAGTCTTGGTTCCAGTTTCTAGTTTATAAGCATTGTGTTCATGTATTTTATGAGTTCTAGAAATTTAATATTTTTCTAGGTAGAGGCCTAGCCCCAACCATGGAAAATAGCCATAATTCTCGCAGTCATTGGGACAACACTAAAACAAAAAGGCCACAGGCGCACTAATGTGGGCCTACGGGAGTGACTGGGAAACCATAGTCACTTGGAGTCCTTGGAAAGGGATAAAATGAGGCTATAAGTCAAGAAAAAGATGATTTGTCACAACAGTTGAATACCTAGAGGATTTGGGTTACTATTTGAGGTCATGTGGTACCTAATGGAAGTCAGTAATGTCTTGTTGTGTCGACTCCATTTCCTGAAAGTCATCTAGGAGGTTGATTTATATCATAGTGATCCTCATTTCATTTTTACCCCAAGCAAGATGGTGAAAGTGGGTAAACTTGGTAGGAGGCCTTTACAGGGTGGTATCATATCGGGTTGTGCTTTCTTTTGGTCATAGCTGGTACCACAAGGTGGTATCATAGCGTGGTTTCACTCTCTTTGGGTAAGGATTGATGTTGTTAAGGTTATGGTTGTCATGCACGGGATCATGGTATACATTTGGTATGGTAATGCATGATTTTTTTGTCATATTATTTTATTACATGGATATGTTTATGATTATACATGTACATGCTAATGTGGACTAATATTGCATATGAGATAAGCCTCCAATGAACATCACTCAGGTATGGGTTTGATTTTGGTATCTATTTAGTTTATCTGACATGGTATACTTGCAGGAAGAAGAGAATCAAAGTTGACAAGTAAAATGGTAGACTACAGTTCTCGTGACTCTCCCTATAGAATAGTTGGGTAGAAAGGGGAAGTGTATTCTCTTGGTATAGAAAATACATTGAGGATATTGAGGGAAAAGATCAGAAGTTGCACAACAGAAAATGACAGGCTGGTTGAGGCTCATGAAAGACTTGTAATGGCTCAGGGGAAGCAGGTAGAGATTAGTGCAAAAATCCTCTAGAGCTTGTCAGAGTTGCAGAAACATGGACAGATGAGAATTAGTCAAGATCGGGAAGAGAAAACTAACGGATCCTATGGTAGCAGGTATCCGTCCGGATATAGATTGGATATAGGAGACACAGTTAGAGGTGGAAAATCACTGGATATACCTGACAAGAGGACTGATATGTATGGGAATCATTATAGTTCCCCATCCATGAGACATCATCACGGTCATCATTGTCATCATCCTTATAGGAGGAGGGAGTATTTTCCTGAAGAGTTCAAGAAATTGAAGCCTCCTACATTTGATGGAGATGAAGAATCCAGAATATGCAAAGGTGTGGTTACTTCGAATGAATAAATTCTTCATATTTCATAACTATTCATAAAACATAATAGCAAAGATAGCCACCTTGAGTCTTGAAGGGAAAGCAGATATTTGGTTGGAAGATGTGAAGAATGTGAAGGGAATTCACAAAGAAGACTTTATTTTGGATTATTTCAAGAGGATCTTAAAGAAGAATTCTATGAGAGAGGTACTATGATAATAGAGCTAAGGCATTTTAAGAGCTACATATGGTTTCTGTGAAGATGATGAGTATACTAGAATATTTTTGGAGTTGTTGAGGCATGTGCCATATCTCAAGGAGGAATAGACTAATATTCAGAGATTCATCAGTGGATTTCCAACAACATATAAAGATTGAATTGAGTTTGATGAGCCTAGATCGTTATAAGAGGCCATCCATAAACTGAAGTGTTATTATGAGTAGTCAAATCACAAAGTTGAGCCTAAACGTGACTTGAAGGGAAATGAGAAGGTAAAAGGAAAATGGCCCTTGAAGCGGGGAAGACCTCAAGACGTCGATGAGAAAGAGAATGTTGCTCCTGACAAGAATTTTAGTGCAGTTGGGAAGGGATACATGTCACAACATGGAGATAAATAGACTAGAGGTGATAGTAAAGCACCATCGTAGTGTTGGAGATGTGTCAAATATCATCGTAAGAAGGTTTTTCCATTGTACCAGGGAGGTAGAACTCATATCTATAGTGCTCAGGAGTCACATATAATTGGATATGTTGGTCATAGAATTCCTCGGATTTATGCATCTGTGGATAATAGGGAGATGGACCACCAGGAATTTATCATTGGTATGGAATGTAAGCTTTGTGATAAAGTTATTTCTATTTTGATTGAGCTTGGATATAATTATAGTTATGTTAATCCTAACCTGGTGGATAATTACAGCTTGAGAAAAGAAGTGCATGTAGAGTCTTGGTTGGTGCAATTGGCTACAAGTACAAAGAAGAGAGTTCATCATTGGGTAAGACCTTGTGCATTTGAATGTCTTGCCATTGGGATCATATAGTAAGATTTTGGGTATAGATTGGATGCATCTTCATAGGACCAAAGTAGATTGATATGACAAGGCTATCGAGTGCCTGGATGATAATGGAGAAAAGAGAATCTTATAGGGAAAGAAGAATCCTACATCAGTGATGATGGTCACAACTATGCAGGCTAAGTGCAGTTGCAGAAAAGGGTGTGTGATGTTTGTAGTTCATATTTCCAGTAAAAATGGTAAAGATGTTCAGGATGCAAAAAATTTCAGGAGGAACCCTATATTGCAGTAGTTTCAGGATGTGTTTCCAGCAGATATTTCAGAGTTCCTCCGAACAAGGAATTATACTTTTCTATTGAGATCATACCAAGGGTAGTAGCACGTTCATACGAACCTTACAGGATGAGCACACTAAAGTTGATAGAGTTGAAGGAAATGCTTGATAAGGGATACATTAAGCCAAGTGTATCACCTTAGGGTGCACCAGTGTTGTTTGTGCAGAAAAAGAATGGTAATCTTAGAATATGCATTGATTACAGGCAACTGAACAAGGTGGCGATTAATAACATGTACCCGTTTCCAAGGATTGATAACTTGTTTAATCAGGTGAAAGGAGAAACAATGTTCTCACATATAGATATGTGATCAAGATATCATCATGTACACATAAAATAAGAGGACATATAAAAGAATGCCTTCAGGAGTAGGTATGGGAATTATGATTTTTTTGTGGTTCCATTTGGTTTGAGTAATGCTCTAGCTACTTTTATGCGTTTCATGAATAATGCATTGGATCCTCATCTAGACAAGTTTTTTATTGTGTTCATTGACGACATCTTGGTATATTCTAAGAATGAGTAAGATCATGTATAATTTTTAGAAACAATGTTGAGATTTCTAAGATAGCATCAGTTGTATGCTAAGATTAGAAAGTGTAGTTTATTTTAGACAAAACTACACTACTTGGGACATGTTGTTTCCAATAAGGGCATAGAAGTAGAGTCGAAGAAGATAAATTCTATCATGGAGTGGGAAACTCCTAGAAATATACAGGAAGTCAGATCATTCACAGGCTTAGCAGATTAATACAAGAGGTTCATCACGAAATTATCATGCATTTCTTATCATATTACATCATTGAATAGGAAAGGTAAGAAGTTTGAATGGACATAGGAGTGTGTAGCCAGTTTTGAGCAGTTGAAGCAGTTGTTGACAAATTCTCTAGTGTTAAATATTGCAGATCCATAAAAATAATTTGTAGTGTGTACAAATTATTGCAAGAGAGGGCATGGTGGAGTTCTCATGCAGGCGGTACAGGTGATACACTACGAGTCCAAGAAACAGAATGATCATGAGAAGAACTATGTGACTCATGATCTTGAGTTGGAAGCTATTATTCATTCCTTGAAGATGTGGACACATTATCTTCTTGGAAGGATATTTGTGTTGATGAGAAATCACAGTGGATTGAGATATTTGTTTGATCAACTGAATTTGAATGCCAGGAAATCTAGATGGTTGGCTACCCTTAGTGAGCTTGACTTTGAGATCAAGTACATTAAGGCAAAGGAGAAAAGGGTTGCAGATGATATCAGTAGGAAAGTACACTTGAACCATGTTGCAATAGTGAGCTCATATGGGACAAATTTACAGGATGATATATTACACGTTAGGAAATAGGATCAAAAGTACAAGGAGCTTATGTAGAGCCTGTAACAAGGTACAGGTGATGAGAATGTGGATTATCATCTTACAATAGATGGCTTGGTGAGATTTAGTGACAATATTATGTGTGATATAATAGTGAACTCAAGAAGCCTATCTTAAGGGAGTTTCGTGTAAAACCATATTGAGGTCACCCACGATATCATAAGACGTTGGCATCAACAAATAATTTATACTATTGGTTGAATATGAAGAAGGAAGTGACAGAGTTTGTGGCGATATGTTTGTACTGTCAGAAGGTCAAAGCAGAATGTAAGCATCTAGGTCCATTTCTTTAGCCTATTCAGATTCTGGAATAGAAATGGGAGGTCATTTCCAAGGATTTAATTATAGGTCTGTTGTACTATACAACAACCCTCCCTTTTTTCTTAAATTTTAGAAATAAAATTCATTTAGAAATAGGGTCCCTTTCTCTCTTTTTATAGAAATAAAAGACTTGGGAATAAAGATTCATTGTTTTGAAAAAACTCATCTTTTGTTTACTAAACAAATTCAACATTCAAAACTTATGATCCGATCCAATATATAAGGCCTTATCATAAAAAACAAATCAAGTTTAAAAGTCCAATCGCAATCGGAGAATCGGAGATAACCCTTAAAGGAAGTTTCATATACTTATTTCAAATCCTTCGATGCGATCAGTTCGATCGGAAATCTTCAATCGCTAAGAGTTTAATTTATTTATTTGTATAACTTCTGATGCAATGCGGCCAGTCGCAATCGAATAATCGGGATAGTCTTTAATAAACTCTTTACAGTCAATTGAAATTCCCCGATCCGACGTGCGTTATTACAATAAATGCTTTCAAAAGAAAATCAAACATTTGTTCGTTTAAATTTTATATGGTAGACCTCACCATTAGAAATCGGAAAAGTTTTCAATCGGAATCGGCCAATCGAGAAAAACGTACTGTGATGTTTATGTGCCATTCGAAAACTTTCGATGCGATTAATAAATGTCATTTATTACATGCGAAAAGTTTAGAATGAATGAGTATTTTAATATTTCACAAGCGCCAAATCTCTGTTTGTACGAGGGCATTCAATAACGAATCAAATGAATATTGTTAATGATTTGGTTTTTAATACATGAGTGTGACCCAAAAGGAGCATTTACGCGGTATACGAAACAAATAAATAAAAAATCATAAGTTCATAAATCATCCCGTTTGAGTTGCTTGTTTGTCACGACTGAGAGTTTATTGTCTTGCAGAGCCAAAGAACACTAAGCCCGTTCATTCACAGACAAAGGGAAGCAATAGCAAACGCAGAAATGTCGAAGAGAGCGAGAAGAAACAAGACTGTTGTTCCAGTTAAGTTTGTTGAGACTCCTACGGTTTCAAAAGAAAATCCCACAAAACTAAGATTAGTCACAGATACATCATGCCAGGGGCTTGGGAGTATGACGTGGGAAGGAGTCTACAACCTATTAGAAAGAGAAAACCCCAAGGTCACAGTGGAAAAGGCATCGGTTCCAGACGAAGATAGCTCAGATTCCGACTCTGAGATCACTGAAAAATCACTTGCAAATTCATTTTTGCATCGAATTGCAGCCAGAGCGAGCATCACGCCTTATTATGATGCAGTTCGATGGGTTATTGACAGTGTGAAGATACAAGACAGAACGTTTGTTTCAGCATCTGGAGTGTCTTTTGGATCATTTAAAGCAGAAGACCTAAAGGAAATGTATCACCTTCCAGACCCGCAGAAAGTGTATAACAAGGAGTTTATCAAAGACTTTGCTGATAATAACAAAGTCCAATCTGACCCTATCAGAGATTGGAAGAAAAATCCAGAGAAGCACCGAAATGAAGCGTCCGGTATGTATTCTGTAGATTCCCTTTTACCTCCGTATTGCTATGCCGCTGCCATGATGTGTAGATTATTTGGCAATGATAATTCAGCTAGGTTTTCTATACAAATGGTCCCATTAATCCTAGCTGCTGTCAATTCCGACATTATGGATTGGGTTGTTATTCTTTCTGATAGAATGGCTAATAGAATACTTGAGTACAGACAAGATAAAACCGCTGGAAATTCCACTCCTTTTTTCTTTTGTGCCTATATTCTTGATGCTCTTTGTTTTAATTCTGAATTTCCCTTTTTTGGATGGAAATGGACTCCCAAAGACCCTACCCCAATTCATATATATCATAAACTTATTTGGAAAGTTCATTTTCAAGATAATGTATATAGAATCTGCCATGGTTTCCTTATCCCTATTTTCCAAACCATTTTCAATCGCTTCCCTCCTAGATTCTCTGATAAAGCTAAAGCCGACTTATCCGCAATAGGAGATTGGTTTGGGGAGGAGAAATTTACATACATCAGGATTTTTGGTAGTATTGTGGAACCACATGTTCTTCCTCTTATTGTTCCAAACAAACTTCTCGCTCAAGAAATTTCCTATCAATTAACAGTTGAAGGAATATCCAGGTCTTTAAACAATAGTAAGAAGAGAATGTGGCCTCAATTCCCATTCAATTGTGGTCAGTTTACTTTAAATGACTTCAAACATGCTGAAAAGGAAGTTGCCAAAATAAAGGGTTGTAAATTTGCAACCATTCCAGGGAGACAGTATGATCCGCGACAGATAGCCTTTAATGTTACTGCTTCAGTTTCAATTGCTCGATTTGAGCATGAACCAGATGAGTTTGATGATTTTTTTGTTTCGTTGACTGATTTTCCTCAAATTTATGATTTATCCAAGTCTAAATTCCAGAAGGAGGAAATGAATAAATTTTTTTTATTCAGAATTCAAAGATTGTTGAGAGTTCGACAGAAGGTACATCTGGCAAAACGCCAGGAGAAACATCTGCCGGTAAATTCATTACACAATCGGCTATTAACCAGCCAACTGTACATACTGCAAAGGTGGGCACCGATGGAAAACCTGAGACTCAGAAAGGGAATACTGATGGTAAATCCGATCGAAATACTGATCAGCAGTCCACTGCTCAAACAATAGAAAAATGCACAAGTACTGATACTAATGTGCATAATCAAAAAGGAGGATCAGATAGAAAAACCATTGAGCAGAAAACAGATACAGGGAAAGCAGACACGCAATCGGGAGGAAAAGAAACTACTGAGAAGATTATAGACTCTGCTGATCTTAATGTTTCTTCTCAGTTACTGAAACAATATGATCAATTCGCTTAGCAATTAGGACTACAAGATAAAGATAAAGAGCAAGTAGAGCAGGATGTCGAAATCATTCCTGAACATCCTACAGGGAAGATTGTATTGAAGATCGAGGAGATCCCTCCTTTAGATGTATTTTACAGCCCTAAACATAAGGCTGTTGTTAGAAGACAAAGAAAAAGAAGGAAGATGGATCAAGACATATTTTCTACTCCACAGGAAGAATTTATGAATATTGTTTACAAGAATACTAAAGTGAATCCTTCTGAAGATCTCACTAAATTGTCCCAATATGCAGGAGCTTATAGTGCTGCAACAGTTGATAAAGCTGTAGAAGTTTCTCAAATGATGATTCAGAAAGATCTCCATATAGCTTCACTTGAAGAGCAGGCTAAGTAAAGTCAGCAAAAGATTACTCAATTGCAACAACAACTACAAAATCAAGAACTCAGGTCCAAAGAGTTAGAAGAACAGCTTGCCGAAGAAAAGAACAAAGTTGATGAGCAGGTCTTAGGCAAACAACAACAATTGAGTGAAGAAATTTCCAAGTTACAAGGTTTATTACAAAATGAGAAGAATGCGAAGATTGTACAAGAAAAGGAGTTTCAAATAGCTTTAGATAGGTTCAAAGATTTCCCCAAGTTAAGTGAATTCAGATCGGAAGCTCTTGAAGCTAATAAACTGCTGTCTCAACAATTGAATGAATTTTGTGCAAAACTGTCACAGGCAGAACCATTTTGTGATATTACCTCATCCTTGATCCAGAACATTATTACTCTCAGACAAGAAATTGATGATGCTGATGAAAAGATTTCTGAATTTCTCAATTGGAAAGATACAGAAAAAGGAAGAGAAGCTAATCTTCCTAGAATAGAGGAAAGACATAAAGAAATCTTGTTTACAGAATGGGAACATCAGATAATGAAAGCTGAGAGAGCAATATCAAGGGCTAGGAGCATGATGAATAATATCACGCAATTTATAAATGACAGCTTGTATTCAATCAATCTCATTTCAGACTGTGTTCCTGGCAGTTTGCCTAAAGTGAAAGAAACTGAAAACAGATGGAAAGAAGAAATGATCAATAAAAGTCAACAAATTGACAAACTTCAAGCAATATCTTGGGACAATATGTGGACTCATTTAATTAAGCCAAACAATCAACAAATGGCTATTAAATTCCTTTCAAATGCTGTCGATTGTTTAATTCCAGAATTTTCCGATGCCACCTACGCTGGACAGCTGCATTCCGAGATGAGTCATCCACCGAGACTCCAAGATATGTTGAAGATTTGCAACTTGGCTACATCAAGCGAGAAAGAAAAGCAATGAATCAGTTTCATTTAAGATAGCAGTTCTGTTTTTTTAATTTGATAGATTGTAGCAGTAGTAGTAGGATTTTGTTATGTAATTTCTTATTTAAATCCCTCTCATGCATTTAGAGAGGGATCTGAAGTTGTAATATTTTTTGGACTTGGAGCTAACATTTATGTACTCCATTCCTTATTATATTTTATGAAGGATCACATCTGGTGATTTTTGTGCTGAAATTATCTTTGAAGTGTTGCATTTCTGTACCTTTGGATTTAATTTTACATTGGAGTTACTAGATCAGAGTATCACATTTCATTTGACAGTCTTCAAGATGAATGAGGTATTTCTATCTGTTCACTATTGATTTTCTCTGTTATATGGTATTCGTTTGAAGAATTTGCTATCATTTATATATTTGGTTTTCATAATGTTTCCTTTTATATATCATTTCTGAGTATAATAGAAATGTTATCTTTTATAAGCATATATAAATGGTATACATGATGAATGCAATATGTTAATATAACTCTGTTTAATTTCTTAAACAGAGTTATCTTTATTTGTTTCTACATATTTCAATTTGATTAATAATACATTTTCATGGTTATTATTAGATTGAAACAATCTTAAGTTGTATTCACATATAATTACCCGGGTTAGTATTAGAATTTCTTTATTAGTATTCAGCTTAGATTAGATAGTTTTATTTCTGTTAATTTAGTCCCATTTCCACCCATCCAATCCAATCCACTCAGTTATAAGGAAACTGGTCCTTTAAATCCATTCGGAGCCACCATCCCAAACGGAAAAGGAGTTGTCTTAAGGTCCCGACCGGGTGGTTTTCCCCAATGTTTGAAGTAGAGATTTTATAGACTTCAACATTTTTGGCGCTAGAAGGAGGGCCAACTATGAATGGCGAGTAAATCAAAACTTACAGACCATTCCCAGAGTAAATCACCCTCCACCTCACCTCAGACCTCACGTTTGCATTCTGAATCACCAGTCTCCAAACGAGAAGAAGAGGGATCAACTATCACTGCTCAAACACACCATACTTCAGAACATTTAAGTCCGGAGTCCCCTGAAGTTCAGTCTATCATCCAGAAACTTCGAGGCTTCTCCATATCACCTCAGAGATCTGAAGTATCTCAAGGCAATCAGACTTCGCAATTCCACCTACCTCATCATCTCACCAGACTTCAAAGCAAAAAACTTGGCATTGAACCAGCTGAGTTACCTTTAGCCCGAAGGAAAAGGGCAAAAAAGAACACTGAAGGTTCTGATAGTGAGACCTTTTCTCCATCATCTTCCATCTCATCATCTCCAGTGCGAAGTCAAACACCCACTTCCCCATTACATATTATTGTTCACCAAGGGTCACCACCTTCAACATCACAACCTCTTCATTCTTTATTACTACCTCCTCCCCAATCACCTCAATCATCATCTATTACAACAACTTCTATTCAAACACCGCCAGTTACTACTCCTCCAATAGTCGTTCCGATAATGGCTAGACCATGGGCTACTCCAGGAGCAGTCAACATGGCTGCACCTTTACATGATTTACCAGACAATCCTGGAAAATGGCTTCCGAAATTTAGTCCAGATCTTAACATCCAAGCTGAAGAACATATCAATAACTTTATGCTGGCTGTAAATTTGAACGGAGTCACACATGAAGATGTTGTAGTCAGACTATTCCCTTATACTCTTCAAGGAGCAGCTGGATCATGGTATTTTTCGTTACCTTCGGGATCCATAACAAGTTGGGCCATTTTTGCAGATCATTTTTTAACCAAATTTGGAGATGATCGATCAATAGCTACTTTACTCAATGACCTCTCAAATTTGAAAATAGAGCCCAGAGAACCCATTAAAGATTTCAATGCTAGATTTAACAAACTCTTGAACAAAATTCACACAGATTCACAGACCAGTGAACAGGTCAGAATAGAATGGTACATAACTGCCTTACCCTCAAACATAGCAATTTTCATAGACAGAGCTGCAAAGCTTACATTAGCTGAAAGTATGAAAGAAGCTATTGCAGTGGAAAAACGGATTAATTCTCTAGAAAAGAAAAATGCTATCGAGGAAAGGAAATAAAAGAAAGTCAGCTTTAGAGATGATTCAAAGAAAAAGGCCAAAGATCCATATGACATGGAAGGTTTACAGAAAGTTCTTAAAACCATGTCAAATGAAATGGTTGAAATTAAAAAACAAGTAGCTGAAACTTCTACTAAAAAACCATTCCGAAATTTTAGAAGAAACCAAGTTGAATCTAAACCTCCTAATGCAATCTCTAATGCAGAATCAGAGGAAGAAGAAGAAGAAGAAGACACATCTTTAATATCAGATGAAGAAGATGAGAATGAAGAAATCGTTGAATTACATGGAATGTGGGATTTTATTCTCCCTAATTCTGACGGTGAGGTAGAGCAAGAAGCTATGCCTGTAAGTACTAGGAGTAAATCTACAGCAGAGCCTATACAAACAGCTCCAAAAAAGAAAAACACAACTCCAAGTATCAAAGACAAATCCCCTGCAAAGAAAGCTTCTCCATTGCCTACTTAGAATCAGCCATCCTCTTCTAATCCTCCTACATCAACAACAAAGACTTTAGTAGTGTCAGATCCTATGGAATACAACATTGTTTAGGACATGAAAAAGATCAAAGCTAATATTTCCTTACATGAACTCAGGAAATTGAAACACCAGCAGAAGTTGTTATTGAAAGAATTAAATGCTACACCAATTGCTCCTTTACCAAGCAGTGTAGTTGCAAAAGCAGCAAGAGGAACTGGTAAGTCACCAGATAAGGTGGATGCTACTGATACTGTACTCATTGGGGAAAAGTCAAATTCTCAAACTCCTCCTTTTCTTTTGACTTATGAGATGTACAATAAAAATCTGCACAATTGTTTGATTGATTCTGGAGCTTCTTCCAATATAATGCCTACTTCTGTGTGTGCCAAATTGAATATTGAACCACAGAAATCGGCAGTACATATTGTTCAATTAGATTGATCCAAAGTTCAAGTTGTAGGAGAAATCAATTCAGTAACTATCAGATTAGCTTCCGATCCTAGAATTGTCCAAAGAATTGATATTTTGATTGTTGATATTCCTGAATTCTATGGATTAGTTTTAAGTAGGGACTAGTCTCCGAAACTCAATGGTTATATTTCGACTGATTATTCTCATATGTGGCTGCCCTACAAAGGGAAACCAAATCAAATTAAAATTGAACGAGAAAAACATATGAGTCATACTGTTACTGAGTTTGAACAACCGAATGAACTTGTGGCACTTGTGGCTACTTGACAATATTCTTGGAGGATATTCTACTGAATCATTTCTTGGAAACTTCAAAGCACCCCGATCACCTTTTTCTGTTAATACTTTTTTTTCTCAAGTAGAAAATTTTTCACAATCTGATTCTTCCAGAATTGTAAATACTTCTTATGTAATTGTAAATAAGTCAATAGATAAATCTTTGTTTTGGTCATTATATTTTGATGGATCAAAGTCTAGTGATGGAGCTGGAGCAGGATGCATTTTAATCGATCCAGATGGAGAGAAAACCATGATGTCATGTAGGCTATAATTTGAGTGTACTAACAATACTGCAGAATATGAAGCCTTGGTTCAAGGACTTTATAAAGCTATAGGGTTAGATGTTAAATACTTTAAAGTATTTGGTGATTCCGAAATTGTCATAAAACAAGTTAGGAATACTATTCATTGCCTTTCAGGACATCTTAAACACTATCAAACCCTACAAGATCTCACCACTCATTTTTTAGCATTTAATATTTCTCCTATTCCTAGGAATCAAAATACATCAGCTGACTTCTTAGATAATGTTGCCTCTAAACTCCTACCTGCTGAAGACTGCAGTCCTGATAGGTTTTCTATAGAATTAATTTTTCGTCCATCTGTCCCAGACAATGTCACAAATTGGAGAGTTTTCAGTCATGATCAAGATATTTTAAATTTCATGACTTCAGAGAAATCATATGATGACCAAATTATTGATGAAGAAGATCATGATTTACAAATTTCTTCAAAAGGTAATGAAAATCCCATTCCGAAATTTGTTGTTAAATTGGAGGACTTAAATGCTATTAAGGACAAATTCAAGAAAGTCACTAATACCAAGCTTCAAAGTTCTACTTTGAAGTTTGAATTAGTGAATCTTGGTTCTGATTTCAAACCTCAAAATGTTAATTTAGGACTAAATTTAACATCAGAGGAAAGGAATGCTTTCATTAAACTCTTGAACAAATATAAAAATGTTTTCGCTTGGAATTATGATGATTTAAAAACATATGACACTTCGGTTATTCAACACACAATTCCAATGCTTCCTGATATTAAACCTGTTCAACAAAAGCTAAGGAAAGTTCATCCAAATCTTGAAGGTCAAATCAAATCAGAACTTAATAAGCTTTTACAAGCCAAAATCATTTTTCACCGCGTAAGACACTCCAATTGGGTTTCCATTATGGTGCACAGCAAGGAAGAAAAATGGTGATATGAAATGTTTGTATTGATTTCAGAAATTTAAACAAAGGCATATTTTAAAAGACAATTTCCCATTACCAACTATGGAACGATTCTTCAAAAGGTGGCGAGGTTACTGAACTTGTGTCCTTTCTTGATGGATTTTTAGGCTATAATCAAGTCTTAGTTCATCCATATGACAGATTGAAAACAACTTTCAGAACAAAAGGGGGAACTTATGCTTATCAAAAAATTCCTTTTGGTCTAATAAACGCATGAGCAACTTTCCAAAGAGCCATGGACATAGCATTTAAAGGTCTGATCAATAAGTCAGTCGTTGTTTACCTTGATAACATAACAGTATTCTCAAAAAAGAGAACCAATCATCTACATGATCTAAAACAAATATTTGAAAGATGTAGAAGATTTGGTATTTCCTTAAATCCAAAAAAATCTTTCTTTTCTTTGGATGAAGGAAAACTTTTAGGATTTGTTGTGTCAAAAGATGGTATATACATTGATCCAGATAGGGTAAAAGAGATTTCTGATATTTCTTTACCTCATAACAAAAAATCCATGCAATCATTTCTCGGACAGACCAATTTTGTAAAAAGATTCATTCCTGATTTTTCTTTAATTGTTTTACCTATGCAAAATATGATCAAGAAGAATTCAGTATTCAAATCGGGGCATAAAGAGAAAGAAGCCTTTGAGGCAATCAAACAGGCAATCATTAATGCACCAGCATTAAGTACTCCGGATTTTTCTAAAGATTTTATTTTGTATACCTTAGCCACAGAGACATCCTATGCAGCTGTTTTAACACAGCTCAATGATCAGAAAATTGAAGCACCAATTTCTTTCTTCAGCTCGAATCTGCAAGGAGCTGAGCTGAATTATTCCGATGTAGAAAAACAAGCCTTTGCTGTATTTAAGTCAATCAAACATTTTAGGCATTTTCTCTTAAAAACACACACAAAAGTTATTGTCCCATTTTCTGTAGTGAGACAATTATTAATTCAAAGAGAAGTAGGAGAAAAAAGGGCTAATTGGGTAACAGCTTTACAAGAATACGATGTTGATATTAAACCAGCTAAGATTGTTAGAGGACAAGGTTTTTGCAGATTATTAGCAGGAGCCCATAACATACCAGAAAATGAAGATTCAAATCAAGATATTCAAGTAAATCAGATAAGTATTACGGATTCTGAATCTCAGTATGCTGATCTCATCTATTACTTGAAAAATGGGAATGCTCCTTCTGATCTCAACTATAAGAAAAAACGTGCTTTAAGATTAAAAGCTATTAAATATGAGATCATCGATAATGTGTTATTTAGAAAAAATTATGATTCAATCTTATTAAGATGCCTTGAAAAGACTGAAGCTGAAAAGGTTTTGCAGGAGTTGCATGATGGACCAGCAGGAGGTCATTTTGGAGGTGATACCACAACTCACAAAATAATTCGTGCTGCTTATTAGTCTTCTACACTTTTTTAAAGATACACATGACTATGTAAGAAAGTGCAGAATCTGTCAAACTGCAAGTGGGAGACAAAGGAAACCAGCTTTTCCTTTGCAACCAGTAGATATTGAGCAACCATTTGAACAATGGGGGCTTGACATTATTGGTGAGATAGTACCTCATTCTTCCAAACAGCACAAGTACGTCCTTACTGCAACTGATTACTTTACAAAATGGGTGGAGGCAATCCCTTTGAAGGTAGCCAATTCTAATGAAATTATAGATTTCATAGATCAATTCATTATAACCAGGTTTGGTGTACCTCAAGCTCTTGTCTTTGATAATGCATCTTATTTTTAAACGGTTAATAGGGTATGCGGTTAAAGAGGTTTTAATCTCAAATATTGACAAATTGTACCACGAGGTAATGGTTGGTGAATCACCAACAAAAATCTCATCAAAATTATTAAAAGGACTATTGATCAAAATCAAAAGAATTGGCATAAATCTTTAATCTTTACATTATGGGCTGATTGTATTACTGAAAAAGCTTCAATATGAACTTCACCTTTTAATTTAGTTTATGGAAAAGGAGCTGTGATACCATCAAATTTAACTCTTCCATCATTAGCCCTGGTACAATTTATTGAAGAAAATCCTTCTTCATCCGTTCAATTGAGGTATGATCAAATCCTTCAACTAGAAGAAGAGAGAGATAAAGCTAAAATTGTTCATGAAAAACATCAGCAGCTTGTAAAATCTTCTTTTGAAGCAAGTTCTACCGGCTCAAAAATGTTGTCAATTGGTGATCTTGTTCTAAAATGGGATAAGGCACATGAAGAAAAAGGTAAGCATATCAAATTTCAGAAAATGTGGCTTGGACCATTTCAGATCATTGAAAAGATAGGCTCAAATATATTCATACTCCAAGATCTAACAGGTAAGAGAGAATCTCTTCCTGTAAATGGACTTATCTTGAAGAAATTCTTTTCACAAGCAGGTAACCCCTTCTTAAAGTATTACATATTCCTTTAAAAATTTTAATTGTTTTTTTGCAAAATAAAGGTAGTTAGTAAGTCTCTAATTATTTGTTGCACTTGATAGAAAAATTCTTAAGAAGAATATTATAAATATTTATTTGGTGTAAATGAGAATTTTTAAAGAAATGATTATATTCTTTAGATAGTTTTAAATAAGGTGTTAAACTTTGAAAGATTATACCAATTATTTGCATGATCTTTTTGGAAAAAACTTGAGGGAAATGTAAATCATTATAAGTTTATTAAGCAGAAAGAGGTTATCTATAAAAGTAAAGATTATTCAAGTCTTGGTACTCAAAAAACTCAAAAAAATTTCATCCATTGATTCTTAAGGATAAAACTAGTTCACCCCATTCATTTAGGTTGTGATTTTTTAAAATATAATTCTAAGAAATTATTTTAAAATTTTTAAGAGATAAGAGGTCTCATCATGAGCCGACTTACCATATTCATAAGAAATAATAAAACTGACATTACCAATACTGCATATCAAAAGAGGGTAATGGCTTATAAATATAAGACAAGGGGTCTCATCACGAGCCAGTTTGTTCAGTTTAATTATAACTATTGAATGGCATTGTTATTAACTGGCCATCAAACCAGAAAAATGGTTCTTAAAAATAAAAATAAAATAAAAGACAAAAACACGAGATAATATGTCTTATGAATTTATCTTTTAAAAAGTCATAATCTTAGTTGAATGGGACAATGAATAGTTAATGGTTAAAAGGTAACCCTGTCGAGACTTGAACGTTTGCAGGCAGCAGAGGAAATACCTATGACAATAGAGTATATTATAAAACCAAACTTGGATAAATCCACTTACTTCATTATTAATCCCAATCAAAGCTTAAGATAACTCAAAATGTTTTTATTCTCAAGAAACTAGAAAGAAATTGTTAATAATTTTTATTCTTTTCATAAGTTAGATTTTATTTCTGATTATCCTAGGATAATTTTTATTACCTTTAAAAATCTTTACTTACTTAAAATATAGTATTTATTTTATTTTTCAGAGATAACTGGTTCTTTCAGTGAATCGCCAATTGTTGTACTATACAACAATCCTCCCTTTTTCTTTAAAAATTTAGAAATAAAATTCATTTAGAAATAGGGTCCCTTTCTCTTTTTATAGAAATAAAAGACTTAGAAATAAAGATTCATTGTTTTGAAAAAACTCATCTTTTATTTACTAACCAAATACAACATTCAAAACTTTTGATCCGATCCAATATAGAAGGCCTTATCATAAAAAACAAATCAAGTTTAAAAGTCCAATCGCAATCGGAGAATCGGAGAAAACCCTTAAAAGAAGTTTCATATACTTATTTCAAAATCCTTCGATGCGATTAAGTTCGATCGGAAATCTTCAATCGCTAAGAGTTTAAATTATTTATTCGTATAACTTTCGATGCGATGCGACCAGTCGCAATCGAATGATCGGGATATTCTTTAATAAACTCTTGACGGTCAATTGAAATTCCCCGATCCGACGTGCGTTATTACAATAAACTCTTTCAAAAGAAAATCAAACATTTGTTCGTTTAAATTTTATATGGTAGACCCCACCATTGGAAATCGGAAAAGTTTCAATCGGAATCGGCCAGTCGAGAAAAACGTATTGTGATGTTTATGTGCCATTTGAAAACTTTCGAT
Organism: Pinus albicaulis; assembly: GCA_034641835.2. Lineage (NCBI taxonomy): Eukaryota > Viridiplantae > Streptophyta > Pinopsida > Pinales > Pinaceae > Pinus > Pinus albicaulis. The sequence continues at coordinate 855,663,999 of CM076574.1, forward strand.
GCGATTGATAAATGTCATTTATTACATGCGAAAAGTTCAGAATGGATGAATATTTTAATATTTCACAAAGCGCCAAATCTCTGTTTGTACGAGGGCATTCAATAACAAATCGAATGAATATTGTTAATGATTTGGTTTTTAATACGTAAGTGTGACCCAAAAGGAGCATTTACGCGGTATACGAAACAAATAAATAAAAAATCATAAGTTCATAAATCATCCCGTTTGAGTTGCTTGTTTGTCATGAATGAGAGTTTATTGTCTTGCAGAGCCAAAGAACACTAAGCCCTTTCATTCACAGACAAAGGGAAGCAATAGCAAACGCAGAAATGTTGAAGAGAGCGAGAAGAACCAAGACTGCTGTTCCAGTTAAGTTTGTTGAGACTCCTACGGTTTCAAAAGAAAAGCCCACAAAACTAAGATTAGTCACATATACATCATGCCAGGGGCTTGGGAGAATGACGTGGGAAGGAGTCTACAACCTATTGCAAAGAGAAAACCCCAAGGTCACAGTGGAAAAACCATCGGTTCCAGACGAAGATAGCTCAGATTCCAACTCTGAGATCACCGAAAAATCACTTGCAAATTCATTTTTGCATCGAATTGCAGCCAGAGCGAGCATCATGCCTTATTATGATGCAATTCGATGGGTTATTAACAGTGTGAAGATACAAGACAGAACGTTTGTTTCAGCATCTGGAGTGTCTTTTGGCTCGTTTAAAGCAGAATACCTAAAGGCAATGTATTACCTTCTAGACCTGCAGAAGGTGTATAACAAGGAGTTTATCAAAGACTTTGCTGATAATAACAAAGTCCAATCTGACCCTATCAGAGATTGGAAGAAAAATCCAGAGAAGCACCGAAATGAAGCGTCCGGTATGTATTCTGTAGATTCCCTTTTACCTCCGTATTGCTATGTCGCTGCCATGATGTGTAGATTATTTGGCAATGATAATTCAACTAGGTTTTCTATACAAATGGTCCCATTAATCCTAGCTGCTGTCAATTCCGACATCATGGATTGGGCTGTTATTCTGTCTGATAGAATGGCCAATAGGATACTTGAGTACAGACAAGAAAAAACCGCTGGAAATTCCACTCCCTTTTTCTTTTGTGCCTATATTCTTGATGCTCTTTGTTTTAATTCCGAGTTTCCTTATTTGGATGGAAATGGACTCCCAAAGACCCTACCCCAATTCATATTTATCATAAACTACTTTGGAAGGTTCATTTCCAAGATAATGTATATAGAATCTGCCATGGTTTCCTTATCCCTGTTTTCAAAACCATTTTTAATCGCTTTCCTCCTAGATTCTCTGATGAAGCTAAGTCCGACTTATCTGCAATAGGAGATTGGTTTGGGGAGGAGAAATTTACATACATCAGGGTTTTTGGTAGTATTGTGGAACCACATGTTCTTCCTCTTATTGTTCCAGACAAACTTCTTGCTCAAGAAATTTCCTATCAATTAACAGTTGAAGGAATATCTAGGTCTTTGAATAATAGTAAGAAGAGAATGTGGCCTCAATTTCCATTCAATTGTGGTCAGTTTACTTTAAATGATTTCAAGCATGCTGAGAAAGAAGTAGCCAAGATAAAAGGTTGTAAATTTGCGACCATTCCTGGAAGACAATATGATCCGCGACAAATAGCCTTTAATGTTACTGCTTCAGTGTCAATTTCTCGATTTGAGCATGAGCCAGATCCGTTTGATGATTTGTTTGTTTCGTTGGATAATTTTCCTCAAATTTATGATTTAGCCAAGGCTAAATTCCAAAAGGAGGAAATGAATAAATTTTTGTTATTCAGAAGCCAGATATTGTTAAGAGTTCCTCTGGACCAACTAAGAATTCCAACACAAGGGTCAGAGACAGAAGGTACATCTAGTAAAACGCTAGTAGAAACATCTACTAGAAAAGTCATTACACAATCGACTGTTAACCAGCCAACTGTACATACTCAAAAGGTGGTCACTGTTGACAAGCCTGATGCTCAAAAGGGAAATACTGATGATAAATTCGATCAAAATACTGGTCAGCAGTCTACTGCTCAAACAATAGAAAAATTCACAAGTACTAATGATGATGTGCATAATGAAAAAAGTGGATCGGATAGCAAAACCATTGAGCAGAAAACAGATACAGGGAAAGCAGATATGCAATCAGGAGGAAAAGAAACAACTAAGGAGATTATAGATCCTGCTGATCTTAATGCTTCTTCTCAGTTATTGAAACAATATGATCAATTCGCTCAACAACTGGGACTGCAAGATAAAGATAAAGAGCAAATAGAGCAGGATGTTGAAATCATTCCTGAACATCCGACAGGCCAGATTGTATTGAAGGTCAAGGAGATACCTCCTTTAGATGTATTCTACAGCCCCAAACATAAGGCTGTTGTTAGAAGGCAAAGAAAAAGAAGGAAGACCGATCAAGACATGTTTTCTACTCCATCGGAAGAATTTATGAATATTGTTTACAAGAATACTGAGGTGAATCCATCTCAGGATCTCACTAAGTTATCTCAATATGCAGGGGCATATAGTGCTGCAACAATTGATAAAGCTGCAGAAGTTTCTCAGATGATGACTCAGAAAGATATCTATATAGTTTCACTTGAAGAGCAAACTAAGGAAAGTTAGCAACAGATTATTCAATTGCAACAACAACTACAAAATCAGACACTCAGGTCCAAAGAGTTGGAAAAACAGCTTGTTGAAGAAAAGAAGAAAGTTGATGAACATCTCTTAGGCAAACAAAAACAACTTAATGAAGAAATTTCCAAGTTACAAAGTCTGTTACAAAATGAGAAAAATGCAAAGATGGTACAAGAAAAGGAATTTCAAACAACTTTGGATAAGTTTAAAGATTTCCCGAAGTTAAGTGAATTCAAATCAGAAGCCCTTGAGGCTAATAAACTATTGTCTTAGCAATTAAATGAATTTTGTACAAAGCTATCACAGGCAGAACCTTTTTGTGATATTACTTCATCTTTGATCCAAAATGTTATTACTCTCAGACAAGAAATAGATGATGCTGATGAAAAGATTTCCGAATTTCTCAACTGGCAAGACACAGAAAAAGGAAAAGAAGCCAATCTTCCTAGAATAGAGGAAAGACACAAAGAAATATTGTTTACAGAATGGGAAAATCAAATAATGAAAGCTGAGAGAGCAATATCAAGGGCCAGGAGTATGATGAATAATATCACGCAATTCATAAATGACAGCTTGTACTCAATCAATCTCATTTCAGACTGTGTTCCTGGCAGTTTGCCAAAAGTAAAAGAAACTGAAAACAGATGGAGAGAAGAAATGGAGAAGAAAAGTCAACAAATCAACAAACTTCAAACAATATCCTGGGACAGTATGTGGACTCATTTAATCAAACCAAACAATCAAAAAATGGTTATCAAATTCCTTTCAAATGCCGTTGATTGTTTAATTCCAGAATTTTCCGATGCCACCTATGCTGGACAGCTGCATTCCGAGATGAGTCATCCACCGAGACTCCAAGATATGTTGAAGATTTGCAACTTGGCTTCATCAAGCGAGAGAGAAAAAGAATGAATCAGTTTCATTTAAGATAGCCTTTCAGTTTTTAATTTGATAGATTGTAGCAGTAGCAGTAGGATTTTGTTATGTAATTTCTTATTTAAATCCCCCTCATGCATTTAGAGAGGGATCTGAAGTTGTAATATTTTTTGGACTTGGAGCTAACATTTATGTACTCCATTCCTTATTATATTTTACGAAGGATCACATCTGGTGATTTTCGTGCTGAAATTATCTTTGAAGTGTTGCTATTCTGTACCTTTGGATTTAATTTTACATCAGAGTTACTAGATCAGAGTATCACATTTCATTTGACAGTCTTCAAGATGAATGAGGTATTTCTATCTGTTCACTGTTGATTTTCTTTGTTATATGGTATTCGTTTGAAGAATTTGCTATCATTTATATATTTGGTTTTCATAACGTTTTCTTTTATATATCATTTCTGAGTATAATTGAAATGTTATCTTTTATAAGCATATATAAATGGTATATATGATGAATGCAATATGTTGATATAACTCTGTTTAATTTCTTAAACAGAGTTATCTTTATTCGTTTTTGCACATTTCAATTTGATTAATAATACATTTTCATGGTTATTATTAAATTGAAACAATCTTAAGTTGTATTCACATATAATTACCCAGGTTAGTATTAGAATTTCTTTATCAGTATTTAGCTTAGACTAGATAGTTTTATTTCTGTTAATTTAGTCCCATTTCCACCCATCCAATCCAATCCACTCAATTATAAGGAAACTAGTCCTTTAAATCCAGTCGGAGCCACCATCCCAAACGGAAAAGGAGCTGTCTTAAGGTCCCGACCGGGTGGTTTTCCCCAATGTTTGAAGCAGAGATTTTCTAGGCTTCAACATTTTTGGCGCTAGAAGGAGGGCCAACTATGAATGGCGAGTAAATCAAAACCTACAGACCATTCTCAGAGTAAATCACCCTTGCTTTTGATACTCTTGTAAATATGTACATACCTTGCTTTCTGTAAGTTATTTTCCCATATTTTGAAAAAAATAAAAAATAAAAAATAATAATAAAAAATTCAAAAAGAGGGTAAAAAGTCCTAAAAGAAAGATCAAAGGACTTAGAAAATATAGACCCCAAAAGAAAAAAATATGAAAATAAGACATGAAAGTGATCAAGTTCAAATGCCACTACTTTTTACTTTTTCTGTTAAATAAATGATTATGGCAGAATGTCAATAAATGCCATAATCCATGATGAGTTAAACTGTTTAATCTTGACTTTTCATGTTTTAAATTTCCATGTTTTATATAGTGAATAAGTATTTGTCAGACAGTTTAATCCTGACAAATCATTAGTTAGGTAGAAAATAATGAGAATCTCAATAGTTTCATCTGAGCCCTTGGATGAAATAAGGTAGAATTAGATAGTTTATGCTTTCAAAAGAATAAATGTTTCAAGGTTGCAAACCTAAATGCACCTACCAAAAGGAAGAAAAAATGTTAGATTAATGTTGGGTAGGTAGAAAGAAGTGGGAAAAAGAATGTAATATTCATCACCGGGAAAAAAATCACTAATTTACCCTCCTTTGTAAGTATTCAGTATTCTATACTATCAATCAAACATGCTCAGGGCATTTCTCTGACTTTTGTTGGGACCGGACCCAAGGCTCGATGACTGGTTAGTTGAAAATGTTGAATTCTTATGTTAAATCCCCATTTACCATTATTTATCCCTCATTCGTACATTTTAACTCATTTTCATAAGTAAGGACTCATTATTACTTAATGAAACATAAAACCCTATTTAATTAACTTCCTTCATTCAGAAAACATACAAAACCCTCAAAAATACTTTATCCTAAGTAAATTGGTGAAATGATGAAATGACAAGATTTGCTTTATTTATTCACTTTACTTTGTCATTTTGTGTATTTTTTTGTATTCCTTTCCCCATGTCATATTAACTTCTAACTTAGTTTATTAATTCCCTAAACTACACCTTATCCTATTTTTATAAATGCCTATATGTAAATATCCCCAAAAGCCCACTATTATAAAGATTTTGGACCAAAGATATTATCCACATGTTAAAATGAAAACCAAAATAAAGTGCCCTTTGGTCTAAAACTAACATTAAGTAAATATCTTGCCCCCTATAGTTGTTAAACCATTCACAAGGTTTAAAGCTATATAATACAATAATCGCGACAATGAGTTTTGGAACATATTCTATGTATGTTGAAATACAATACAATACCCTGCTCATTAGCGTTTTAACCTAAGTTTTGGATGATATTTTATCATTTTATAAAGGTTAAAAAGCTTATAAGCACCACCATGCAATAATCTGCCTTTTTACAAGCAAAGTCACCTTTTCCTGCATTTTACCTAAGGCTAAGGTTAACGTTGCAAACCTGAAAACCATCCCCATTGAATTTTTTCCCATTATGTAAAGCCCCATGCTTTACATAAAGTTAACCCGAGTAACTTACTCAACTATGCATAACAAGCCGACTCTTGCCTCTGTATAAACATTTCGCTTTATATATGCACCTACTGCCTAAAATTCTAACCCAAAGTTTGATTAAAATAAGACTAAGGTTTGTTTTAAATAAACTTTAAACTCGTCATTATTCATATCTGCCATACTATATGAAGCCTCACGCTTCATATTATTAACCCACGACATGTTTAAACTATACATAAGCCCCAAATTACGTGTGTAAAACCTTTGTTTTGTTCATATTTTATAACGGTTTAAAACGTAATTTTTAACTGCCACCCCGCATAAAGAGATCTTGGTCCCACCTTTGTTAAGCCACAACTTTCCTTTAAATCTCAACCCTTCGCGCTCGAGCCATAGATCTAAAGGCCCCTGATTGATATCGTGCAACAAAGCTAATCGTCCACTCAAATGCAAAATGGACGCGAAATAGGCTGTTTTTCCCATTCCGCCCTCTTTGATGTGGCAACTTCTCATTTGATTGCATGCACTTGAAAGAAAACCATTTACCACCTAAAATGCATGTGATAACCTCCTCATGGTTTCACTGTTTAAACTACCTGCCTTCCATGGAATTGACTTGCATTCAATGCACGAAATCGCAATTAAAATATATCATAAAACATTTGATAAATTTTAATTTTAACATTTTATTTATCATTTTCAAACGCAAAAGGAGTTGCTCGACTGTGTTAAAACCCTTGAACACTATTTTTTCCGCTGAGACTTCAAAATCAACCATAAGATCCTCGCAAAACCTTTCAAGGAGCCAAATACCTACATCTTAAGGTATTTTCCGACAAATTAAAGCCTGTAAATTCAATTTTAAACCTTCGATAATAGAACCAAGCCTTTAATTAAGAGATTTCACTGAACCAAATTGCCTAAAAATACCAAAAATAGGCCAAACCCTGGCCAATTTTTTCCAGAAAACCCTGTTTTCAGTTATGATCCTTTCTAAAGCCAAATTTCCAATTTTTTGAAGCCTGAAGACCAAACTCAAAGACCTACAGGGCTAAATTTGTTGAATATATCCTAAAAATCCCTTTTGCAATCAAATTCCCTCAGGAAACCCTTGTTTCTAGTTTTATTCCAAGTTTTACATCATCAGATAAATCAAATTGAGAAAAAAACCCAAAAGAGAATATCCTTGATGAAATTTGCTCAATTATCCCTCTATTAAAGAAAATTACTCCTGGAAACAATCTAATCTTGCAGAAGTAGCCAAAAAAAGCCTAAAAAACAGAGTTAAACCTCCACAGACAGATCTCATTCCACGGGTTTTTCAAAAAACCTTCAATCACCTCCCTACAGACCTGGATTTCATTAACTAATTGTTTGATTTTTGCAAGTTTTTATCAGAATATGGATTTAGACCAACAGTTTCAATACTAGTTGACAAAATTGTTTGCTCCAAATTCTCAGATTTTAATTCAAAAGCTTCATTTAACAAATAGTTTGTATACAAAGAAAGAATAAAATCAGGTCAGAGATATATCAGAATGATGACATGTGCACAGTGAATGGTAAAAGTGAAATCAGAATTCACAATGACAGTGAAACAGAATAGTCAAAGAGCATCAGAGTTAAAGTGTATCAGGTAAAAGTCAGAGTGAAAGTTAAAACAATGTTATAGAGTAGTTAAGGTGAGACAGTAAAAGTAAAAACAAAGGCAATATTGGTTGATAGAGATGAAAATAATTTCACCAACAACAATGAAGTTTATCCAAACTGAAAGTAAAAACAGTTAAAAGAACAAAAAGGTTAAAAGATGAAAACATAACAAGAAGGAACATTTTTGCAGAAATTCATGTTTAAGTCATTGTTTTTCAGAAACTATTGTGACCAATCCAATATGAATTTTTCAAAACTGAATGGGGTTTATGTTCTTAAGGTGTCCAACTACAAAAACCTCTCTCACTTTTCTAACAGCCATTATGGACTTGGAAATATTAAACAATATTGGAAAGCACTTGTTGCAAAAAATTCCTGTTAAGTCATCATTGTTCAGAGACTATTGTGGCCAATAAAAAATACATTTTACAAAACTGAAGGAGGTTTTTGTTCCGAAGAGATCCATCTACCAAAACCTATCTCACTTTCTGCACAAGTATTACATAATGAAAGATACATGCACATCTTTACAGCCTATTTTTCAGACTCTGTAAAACTCTGTTTTACACATATTTTTGTAGAGCCTATTGTGAACAACTAGAGTAGAAATTTAGGAAAATGAGAGAGTTTTGTCTCACAAAAATATTCATCTATAATAACCTCATCAATTTTTACATATCTATTTGGATTGAGAAATACAAAGGTATCATTTGACCCCAAGTTTGCAGAATTGCTAGAGCAGAATGCACAAAAAAATGAAACAGTTAGTGACATGGATGCCTCATCATCAACTAAGTGTCGAGATCAAATTAGAATTATCCTCTTTTTCATCACCTATCCATAAAAAATAGTGCCAAATAGATGCATTAATTTTTAGTGTCCTTTACTTAAGTTCTATTTATGTAAAATAGTTGGAGATATTTGTAAACCAATCTTGATATTTTTTCAAGATATTCTAGCTTAGAATTTGTATAAATACTTCACTCTTTGAAGTAATTTGTCTGGAATAAAATTACTAAGATTACTATAGAAGTTTTCTAATACATTGGATGCTTTCATGTGTTGAATTCAAAATAGCAGACTAGACAAAGCTAAAGTGTCATCATAATTCAGGATTCTTGCGATAAGTTGAAGAGTGAAGTACATCTCTTCTTGTCATTGTTTCTTTTCTAAGTTTCATGCAATTCATTATTATTTTTTATCTATATTAATGTGTAACTAGGAATATTAATACAGGACTAGCCTTTTGCTCCCTGTTTTTAACTAAGTTACCATTTAAATATTTTTTTCTGATTTCCGATGTTAGGAATTCTTCATTGCTCCTACTCTCGTTTGACCCCTGCCTCCTTCCATTTTCCGGATCAAAGGATCCTTCATTTCCTTTTATCCATATCATACCATTTCATCAAAAACCTTTCCTCAAATCTCTGAGGGTTATCTACCTTGCCCTAAATACATTTGTACCCTTTAGGCCTTGCCTTCTAGTATTTCTATCTAGACTTAGACTTCATAGCCCAATGGACAAGTAGATCTCTCTAGTTTAATCCTAAGTGATTTTTACCCACCAAAACCTTTAAAACAAAACCAATTGTTCTATCATAACTAGCCTTAAAACATAAATAAAAAACAAAGATAAATCTTAAAGAGAGAGCCCTCTCTGAATTCTAAGAAGGCTAGATCCTAGGATTTGAAGTAGGTTTGTGGTTACCTCAGTGAGTTCTCTCTTGAACCTGGATAAATTACTGAGTGATAACACCTAGAAGTCATCTAGGATATTTTATAAAACATTTTATATAAATACTTCACTCTTGGAAGTAGTTTGGTGTGGAATAAAATTGCTGGAGATTACTATAGATATTTTCATTGACTTGAAGTCTTTGGATTTTGATTTTGAGCAGCAGACTCGATCACCATTTTGGCATCATACTTCAGGATCCCTGTGATAAGCTATCTGGAGTGAATTACTCTCTTTAAACTTGTCATTGTTATCTTCTTTGTTACATGCATACATCTGTGTTTTAATTCTAAATCTGAATGTATAACTAGGAGTATTACTATAGGACATGTTAATAGAACCTTGTTTTTAACTAGTTATCATTTCTTTGTTTTCTTTTGATTTCCTGTGTAGGGAACCCTTAATTGCTCCCTCTCCTATTTGACCTCTATCTTCTACTTCCCTTTTCCGGATTTAAGGATTCTTAAGTGCCCTTTATCCCGATCATACCATCTCAAAAACCATTTTTCCTAAGATCTCCAAGGGTTATCTACCTTGCCCTGCATACATTTGACCTTTTATGCTTTGATCCTAGTTCTTTTAGCTTGACTGAGACTCCATAGCCTAATGGACAAGTAGATTTCCCTCTATCTACCCTCCAAGTGAAATTTTCCCACCAAATCCAACAAAACCAAACCAAATTGTACTTTAATAACTAGCTTAATATTCAAAACCAAAACAAAGTTAAACTTGAAAGAGAGAGCCCTCTCTGAACCCTAGGAAGGCTAGATCCCAGAGTTTGAAGTAGTTTTGTGGTTACCTCTAGTATTCTTTGACTAAAAACCAAAATCCCACAACTTAATAATTTACTGGAGTGATAACAGCAGAGACCCCTGTAGTGAAATTAGTTGAGGTAGATGGATCCAAGGTTAAAAGGAAAGGTCTTATGGCCAAGAAATTAGACTTTTCATCTGAAGGTTTAGGTTTTCTATTTAAACCTAGAAAACGTTTCACCAGATCACAAATTCTGAGAGTGTTAAAAATGATAGAAATATGCAGAGGAAAAATAAAGGAAAGGAGGCAGTAGTGGAAGAAATAATAGTTATATCTCCTACTGAGGCAGATATTACTAAGAAAAATAAGGTAAACCCAAAAGGAAGAGTCAGAATGAGTTTGAGGTAGACTTTCCAAAATAACATCTCAAAGATAAAGTGGAAATTGTCAAACATAGAAAGGGAAAAGAGAAATTCATAGAGAAAACTGAAAAAGAGCTTCTTGAAGAATAGTTGAAAGAGACTAGAGAAGAGCTACTTGAAACAAAGATGGAGCTGGAAAGATACAAAAAATAGAAACAATTGATAGATGAGGTAGAAAATAAAGTGACTGATCAGGTTACTCATTTTGAAAAATCCATCGGAAAGGCTAAAAATCTATTGAACAGATCACAACCTTTGCGAATCATGATGAAACACACAAGGCAGAGGAATTTATGGTTATAG
>CM076574.1:856274961-856579028 GCA_034641835.2 Pinus albicaulis
GTACTGCCGATACGGCTGCAAAATGTATTTTTGAAAATATTGTGACCCCGTTTGGGTGTCCTAAGATTCTGAGCAGCGACCAGGGTACACACTTTTTCAATGACACTATCGCATCCTTGACTAAATAATTCAACGTGAGGCATCAGAAGAGCTCTCCTTGTTACACCAATTTTTGGTCATCTAACCTATTATTATTAGATGAACCCAAGTACACCATGTAAGACCAATTTTACCCTAAGTAAAATTTATTTCACCATATAAAATAACTTATTTGTTTATATTCCCTAGTCATATTTAACCCAAAACAGGGAACTTGATTAAATAAATCCTTATTTATTTAATTATTTCCTAAGAATAAGTTATTTAAATCATTATTTAAATAATATTATTAGTTAAATTTGACTAAATCATCCATAAATAATTAAATAAACCATTATTTATTTAATTATATCCCCATCATTTCCTTAAAATGATAAATAAACCATTTATTTATTTATTATTTATAAATAAAGGAATTGACCCAAGTCAAGAATCCTTTACCCTCCAACAAATATAGTAAAATATTCCTAAAGGGTGCTTCTAGAATTCGATTAATAATATTTTATTCATGCACCGAGTTCTAGGCTGCCCCAATATTTTGTTATAAATAGGAGAGTTTTCACCATTCATTAGTCACCTCCATTGCATTAGATCACTCTGGATCTACTCTTGGTCACCATTTTTCCATTTTTGCTTTGTGAGCTCCCACTAAGTTCTATGTTTGTTTTTCTACACCAATAAGAGAGAGGAATGTTAGATATGAAACACTAAGGACTTTCAAGAACCCATCCCACTGAGGAGAACCGGAAAACACCTTTCTTGTTTTCCTCTCAGGTGCCCCATTCTTTAATATAATATTAAATTATTTTAATTACATTGTTCTTGTCTTGTCTATTGGATGCATGGAGCCATATTATATTTTATCTGCTTAATGTCTTTTGTTCTTAGATCTGAATTTGTGCAGCAAACTTAAAGATATTTTGCAGCCATAATTGACGTTAGGGCTATTTGTTATGCGTAGCTAAAGTGATATTTTATGACGAAAGATTCATACTAACACTCCTTATCACCCTCAGGAAAATGGCGCAGTTGAAACTTTCAATAAGATCTTGGAGATTTCACTCACTAAGGTATGCAATGATAACATAAATGATTGGTATGAGAAAGTGTCTGCAGCTCTCTGGGCCTACAGGACTACTTGCAAAAAGTTGACTGGGAGGACACCTTTCAGGATGGTATATGTGCAAGAGGTTGTGTTTCCCATGGAATTCATTGTTCCCAGTCTACGCATCGTAGCCTTTATCAATATGGCTGAAGAGGATTCTCTAGAAGACCATGTTGTAGTGTATTCAGCACATGGGCAGATGAAATACACTGTGCTTGATAGGGGAGGTTGCTTTCCTACAAGCAAGTAACATGTCAATTGATTTGTTAGATTGTTATTGGAACAAAATAACATGTAGTAAACTAATTAAAGAACAAAGCATGACACAATAAAGAAGAAACAAGAAACAAAATACGCATGTACAATAACAAGCTCAATCGAGTCAAACACACTAATAATTCAAATTGATAACTCTCTCCCTTTTATTAGTTGTTGATGGTATAAGAGAATAGGATGATAAATCACTTGCAATGAACCTTAGACCTATGGAGCTCTAATATTCAAGGCAAGGGATTCTCTTCCCTTTAAGCTTCTTACAAGCCTCTCTCTCTCCTCGACAGATGGTAGAATAATGGACACTAGATGAACATCTTCTCTTTGATTGAGGTGTTGGGTGGCCAACAGTTGAATCCTTCCACTCCTTGATACTTGGACAACACAATGTTGGTTTGCCCTCAAGCAATTTGGTTAGCATAAAAATGTGTTCTTCTGTTCCTCTTCCCATGGCAGTATTTTACAGAAAAATTTTAAATTTATCCCTCTCTCTCTTGGTACAATATGGATGTTGACACAAGAGTGGGAGGTCGATTCCTTTGTGTGATGCACTTAGGGCCTCAAGGTGGCTCCAAGGAAATTTTACTTGGCTGGCTTGAGTGGGAACCTTCTTCTTCAAGTGTGCCACGTGGTCCAGGATGGTGATTTTCCGCATACTCAGGACCGCATGGCTATATGAGGGATAGCCGTGATGATCTTCGCTGCTATCTAAGAAAAGGCCACACAGATCGCTTAGGCTCAGTGCTTTATGTGCTCTATTTGATAAATTTTCCTGCTTGACCTTATGAAAAGTTTAAAATTTCAGATCCTATAATGTCTTCCTTCCCTGTAAATCCTTATATGTACCTTCTGCTTGACATTTCTCAATGTCTTTTTTCTTGTATGATTTTCCAGTGATAACAGTTTCCCCCTAATGTATGAGATCTAGGAAGAACTATAAAGCTTAAATACATTATAGTTTATGTTTCAATATAATCAGTTTGAGAGAGAGGGAGAGTAACTTGCGTGAAACTTGAGGTTGGAGATCCCTTGCCGTGAGTAAAAGAAGTACCATTCTTTATTGGAAACCTGCAAGAGATCAAATAAATACAATATTTCTATGAGGCGGGCATGTCCCATGCTCGTGATGTTTTGGTTAGTTAATCTTATCTGACAGATAGAGGTTATGTCTGTGTCACTTGTGTGGTGGTGACCTGTTGTTTTGTTGATGAAGACAGTTGTTGATGCCCTCAGGGGTGTTTTTTCTTTGACAATAGGTTGAATTTGGTGCGCACATGCATAATCTTGACATGGCATGCTTTTAGAGTAAATAATCATTGTATGCATGGGTTTTTGACTCGGGACCTTCCCATGTAAGCATTGCTAAAAGTGATGCTTATTATGGCATGGGTCTTCGACAAATTCTGATAGAGTGCAATGGCTCTGAAGTATGATACCATATTAACATGAAAGCTTATGTTGGATTCAAATTTCAGGAAGATCGATGGCATCAATGGGAAATGATGACTCCCATAGTGCCATCCGAGAATGCCCCTATTGAGGTGAGGAGTCATCCAAGGTATTGCCTCCTTCTTGGAAGATGGTTGTTGAAGTCAACAAGAAGGAAGCCTCAACCAACTGAGAGAAGTACTGATGTAAGGGACCATAGTCTCTGATATAGAAGGTGGGGTGTGATAGGTTAACTTAGGCATGATGACGAGAAATGGTTGTAACTGAGGATTGAAGTTCAGTGGCCCAAGGTTGGAGCTTGTAAATGCAAGCAGTGACAGTCATAACAATTTCTGGGGAAATCCCTGAGGTCGGTAGGACGTCTAGGGTGGGTATGCGGTTGTTATAAGTGTCATGGTGGGGTTATTTAAAGAATGCAAAGCTCTGACTGATGGTGATTAGGGACTATTATCAGGTGAGAAATGCGGATGGATGGGTGGGAGTGTTCTCCTAAAAAAAATATGTGTACACTTTCCAAAATAATATAGAATGGGTTTGGATGTACAAGCACGAAGATAGGTGCCCCAATAAAAATGAAAATGATAACTCACTTATGGTGAGAGGAGGGTGTTTTGTTGAGGGTGGGGGGCCCAATGGTTAGTCTCGGTGTGATGGTGGTGAAGCGGATGAAAAGTGTTGTTGATAGACTATGTTGATGGGGGTGTGGTAGGCCAAATGCGAGACGCAGTGGTGCATATTCGATTTGATTATAAGAATGGTAGTCTAGGAAAGAGGTTTTATCGTGATGTGGGTAAAACTTGACTTGATGTATGATGGATGAATGAACATGAAGTGCTTCCGGGACTTGGATGTTATGGCCATGGCTCCAGATTTTTTATATATGGCCTACTTGAGTGATAGATTCCATGGAGGGTTAGGCTCTACTGGTCGACAAGAATGTTTATCATGTATAAGGTGAGGTGATGATAAACATGGTCAGGTGACTGGAACCTATGGTTGATTCCTGTGGAGAAATGATGTCAGGATATGCAAAGCTTCTTTGGGGAGCCTATCATGCTGGGGATAGAATGATACCTACTCTTGTACCTTCAGTGGCTGGGGAAACAAGTGGTTTGTCGTGCTTATAGTACTTGCAACGAATACCCCAAGTGAAATCATATTTTCTATTCAAACATATTGAACATAATGTTGAATGGAAATCGATAAGAGAGGGCGTACCTGTCACAACTGAAAAATGATTTTTTCTGAGGCATGGATGTGTGAAGCCTATTTTGGACATGATGAGGTGTTGATCACTCTGTTTCTTTCGGTTTTGCAATTGGACGTTTTGAGCTCCCGTTATGGACTATAGAATTATGAGAAAAGGGAAATATATAGGTCAATATGGCTCATTTCAGTTCATTTGTGTTGTTCGAGAGTGTGAGGTCAAAGCTGAGCCCCCTGCTACCGAGCTTTTCTTGCCGTTGCAATTAGCCTGAGTACTTGGGATTTGCACAGTCAGTTTCAGGTAGGGACCTGAACGTCCTGCATTTCAATTTTTTTAGTTTTGTCTGAGAGTCCGTACAAATCAGATTTGTAGGGATTACCTGCCTCTTTTTTGCCTTGACTGCGTTGGCGATGAAGGTGGAGGCATGCGAACCTCGTGGGGAAAGGAACTTTTTCGTGAGGTTATCACGCATGGAGGTGTTTTTTGTGCGAATACCCACGCATATGCTCTTAACACAGAAGCACGATCATCGCGCCTATGTAGAAAACTGACGCAATGATAAGCAAAAGAAAACAAATTGTTTAAAATTTTTTATTTTTTTGGTTTTTGGGTCACTGATTTGGTTTTTCTCTGGTGACAGGATGTTGTGGCGTGAGCATGATTGGCCTGACCTGCACATTGCTATGGCTCATTATTCCAACGCAAGGAGGCTCCTGGCATAGTGGGGATTGCTAAATTTCTTGGAGAATGATATCCTAATATCACAGGATAACCTACTTTGTTTCCTGGTCCATTGTTGGAACAGGAGATGGAGAATGATGGTCCTACAAGGTAGACACGTCGCCATCCGTCTGGAGACGAATGTGTACTTTGTGATGGACTTACTGCCTCAGGGCAAGGCGCTACCACACCCACTCCTGCCTCAGAGGGTGAGTATTGGGTGCTGGTATGAGCAGCATTGTGACGGTGTGTCCACATCACATCAGTGACTGACCTAGCTAAGCGGTGCACCCTGGCGATGATATTTCACATGACGGGGTCGTCGTCGCCCAATAGGGCATCAGGACCATAGATTGGTGTCTTTTTCCGGCTTTGGGCTGGTCACTTTTATGACTGGGCGTGCCATGTGTATGATGGCATGGTGTCATAGTTGGGGAAGGCCCTGAATCTTCCAAAGTGTTCACATATGTCAGCATCCTCTACAGCATCATGTTTGAGAGGGTGGTGATGCTGTGACTGATCATGCATGTGCCCATCGGTCCTTGTCGGGATCCTCATATGTAGAGGTGGGAGCCCATGATGCCTTGTGGCGGAGGAGGGGAGGCAGGTCGATATGGGGATGTGACCATGGAGGCGTGGTTCCAAGCGAACCCGCATATGTTTTTGTATTTTCCATACTCAGGGATGGATTTCTATAATATCCCGTTTCGGGGATATCTCTAGAACATGGCAAACTCCAACCAGAGATGGACTAGGAGGGCATTTACCAGATATGCCACCTCTGGAAAGAGGGCGAAATCTGGAGGCTACCTGGCCCTTTCCAGACTCTGTAAATACACCAAGTGGTATAGAACTAGAATGCTCAATAATATATAAAAATAACAGTGCAGCAGACATATAATAACATAGAAAGAATGTACGGAAACTCATCCAGAGATATAGAGAGGAAATGCTAAGCCATTTTATTAAACTGAGAAATATAATGAAGTACAATAGGTGATCGGAGTGATGCACCTAAACTTGCTCAAAGCAAGTGAAGAAATACTCTCAGAATACACCAGAAATGGTTGCTCTCTGAACTGCATCCCAGCTGCTGGAAAACTACCGTGTAGCTGCTACCATTGAAATGAACTAATAACTAGGGGTTGCTCCCCTTGCCAGAATAAGCTGAAAATCTGGAATCCTCCTCTACTCACCAATCCCGACAAAACCCAAAAACCATATCAGAAATGGCTGACCTCCGAAAAACACCCCCTTGAGGAATTACGCTAGCCTCCAAGGCTCTGCGCAAAGGCTAAATGAGAATGACTGAAATATCACCTCAAACTCCACCAAAATCCTCCCAAAGACAAAGGTTGATCCTCTACTCAAAATCTCGGCTCAAATCTCCTGCAAAAACCCTGATCCGGAACACCTCCTAGATGGACTGCGTCCTCCCTCTAAGTGACTGTGCAGTCTCTATGAATGCTCAGCTCCGCAACAAACCCAAACACCAAAACCTCCTGCAAAATGCTGAATAAATAACCTTGCCCGAGCAGGCACTCGAAGTCCCCCAGGGCTAAGGGCGAGATCTCCGACCGGAGACACTCAATGCACTAAACAGTGCTGCAGACAAGCTAAACAGCCAGCGTGCTCAAGAAGTCGAAATGACCAGCTCAATATCATCAACAATAGAATGAATCAAATGAGAAGGCTCCTCCCTCTTTTATAACATTGGCCTTCCTCCAACCCTAAGGCCCATCTCCTCAATGTATCCTCTCTCTCTTGCCACATGCTCATCCTCATCTGCGCATTAGCTTCTAGAGCATACGTGGGCCCCCTCTCTATGTGGTGCTTGGCCCCCCTTGGCTCCCCTTTAAGTCACAACGTTGTGCTACTAGGGAGGGTGTTTTATTCCACTTAAGTGAGTTAGACCCTCTTCACTCATTTTTTATTTATTAATAAACTATAGACGGAAAAACTGAACAAAATCGAATATTCCAATTAGCTGTCACTAATTAGGAATATTACAGTCTCCCCCGACAAAATTTTGCTTGTCCTCAAGCAACTGAAGTGATGGATGCTGCAAAATCTTCTCACTCTCCCAAGTGGCATCCTCATCCGGAAAATTCTTCCACCTCACCAAGAATTCCCGGATTGTCCTGCTCCGTAGCTGCCTCTCCCTGGTATCAATAATAGCCTTTGGTTGCAACACCAAATTCCCCTCATCATCCATGGGTGGTAGCTCCTCTATCACTGTCACCTGCTACCCCAGTGCCTTCTTCAGGCCCGATACGTGAAAAACGTTGTGGATCTTGCTGCCTTGGGGCAGCTCCAACTCATACGCAACCTGCCCAATCCTGCGTATCACCCTGTATGGCCCGTACAAGCGGGGCTTGAGATTCTCAGCTCCCTCCTACTTCAGCGACGACTGTCAGTATGGCTGTAATCATAGGTAGACCAAGTCCCCTACCTCAAACTGTCTCTCCACCCGACCTCTGTCAGCATACAGCTTCTGTTGGTTTTGTGCTATAGCCATATTATCCTTGAGAGCTCAGAGAATGTCCTGACTCTCTTGGATCCAAATCTTGGCTCTAGGAGCCTTGCTAGCACCGAACATCACATCAGCAAAAGATCAGGAATGATACCCATACAAAGCATAAAATGGTGACATACCAATGGACATGTGATGTGTCGTGTTATAGCAGTACTCCTCCAGATGCAACCACTTCATCCATGCTCACTGCTGCCCATTGACATAGTTACGCAAGTAGCCCTCCAGCCACTTGTTAACTATCTCCATCTGTCCATCCGTCTGTGGGTGATAACTCGTACTCAGTGTCAACTTCGCCCCCACTAACCGGAAGAGCTCCTGCCAAAATCCGCCCATGAAGCGGTTGTCCCTATCATTGATGATGGTCTTAGAAAGACCATGCAGCCTGAAAACCTCTCTTAAGAACAGCTCGGCCACCTGTGTTGCTGTGTAATGCGCGGATATGGTGAAAAAGTGCGCATATTTTGTCAGCCGATCAACGATGACAAAGATACAATCCTTGCCCTGCACCATGGGCAACCCTGTGATGAAGTCCATCGAGAGACTCTCCCATTTCCTCTCCGGAATGGGAAGAGGCTGCAACAATCCTACGGGATGGCTCATCTCCCCCTTGTTCCTCTGACAAACATCGCACTCCCTAATGTGTTGCAGTACGTCCTCCTTGAGGCCCTTCCATGAGAACCTCTCTCTAATGGCCTTGTAGGTTTTCTTAAACCCCTGATGGCCTGCCAATGGAGAATCATGTGATGCTTAGAGTATCTTATTCTTAAGCTGAGATCCCTCAGTCAAGAAGATCCTGTCCCTGTAGTAGATGATCTCATCGACCACCCGGTACCTATCATCCGCCACCTGTCCATCCAGAACCTCACATGAAAATTTGTCCTTGGAGTACTCCACTAATAGTCGAGCCCTACAATCTGTATCCAAGCTCATAAGAGATAAGCTCATGAGGCTGTTGTGATCAGTCCTCACCCTGAACCTGTTCCCTACCAAATACTGCCGGAATTTGGCCAAGGCATGCATAATGGCCAACATCTCCTTGTCGTATATAGAATACAACCTCTCGTGCGGAAGGAGCTTTCGGCTCTCAAAGGCTATAGGGTGTCCCCCCTGCATCAATACTGCGCCAATACCCTCTCCAGACGCATCACACTCCAAGACAAATGGCTGCGTAAAATCCGGCAATGCAAGCACTGGTTAGCTACTCATCACCTCCTTGAGCTTGTCAAAAGCTCGCTGTGCTATATCCGACCAACTGAATGCCCCCTTCTTCATCAAATCTGTAAGGGGTGCAGCAAGCTGTGAGAAAATTTTGACGAACTTCCTGTAATAAGTGCATATGCCAATGAATCCTCGAAGTTCCGTTACGTTCCTCGGCTCCGGCCAATCCTTGATGGCCCTGATTTTCTCCTCATGGACTCTCACTTCATCCACTCCAATAATGTGACCCAAATACAACATCTCCATCATCCCAAACTCATACTTGGAGAGCTTAGCATAGAACTGTTGCTCTTCCAAGATATGTAGTACTGCCTCTATATGTTGGAGATGCTCCTCCCAAGTCCTGTTATATATGAGTATGTCATCGAAGAATACCAATACAAACTTCCTCATATGACTGCGAAAGATATGGTTCATGCAAGACTGAAAAGTGGCTGGTGCATTGGTTAGCCCAAAAGGCATAACCAAAACTCAAAGTGCCCATAATGACACCTGAAGGCAGTCTTGGGAATGTCCTGTTCCCTCACGCGAATCTGATGGTACCCTGATCTCAAATCAATCTTCGAGAAGAACTTGGCTCCTCTCAGCTCATCCATCAACTCATCGATCATGGGTATAGGATACCTGTTCTTCAGGGTCTTCTTGTTTAGGGCCCTGTAGTCAATGCACATCCTCAAGGTGTCATCCTTCTTCTTCACCAGCACCACGGAAGAAGCAAACGGACTTGTGCTCGATCTGATGTGCCCAAGAGCCAGCAACTCCTAGATGGCCCGCTCAATCTCATCCCGATAGGCTTTGGGATGCTTATAGGGGGTAGTAATCACCGCCTGAATGCCCTGCTCAAGCTCAATGGAGTGATCTAACCCTCGGTCCGGTGGTCGACCTAGTGGTATATCCCCAAACACTGCATCATACCTGTCAAGAATGGCCTGTATATCCAGATGAACTGCACGACCTATGGTCTCTGCCTCTGATGCCCGCAACTCAACCTCCCACTCTATGTCTCCCTTCTGGAAATATGCCTCCATCCGGTGTGCCGAAACTGTCTGAGGTGGGTAAGTGTGCATCCTACGGATCTTCTCATGCTTCCCAGTCTTCTTATCATCCCACTCCATCTCTAAGGCCTCCCACTCCGTGGTGACCTTCCCCAGAGTAATCAACCACTGAACACCCAATACCACATTGGTATCTAGTATGTTGACCATGAAAAATTGATCGATCATGGTGTAGGTACCCATCGTCATTGCCAACTCTAGAACATACCGGGCACACTGCATCATCTGGGCTCTTGGGACCAAAACTGAAAATCTATCAAATCTCTCGGTCGGTATACCTCTCCGCTCAACCATCTGTGCATCAATGAAGTTGTGGGTTGCCCCACTATCAACCAAAACTGACAATCGCTGGCCACATACTATCCGTCGTACGCACAGCGTCAAATACTTGGGAACTCCTCGCAAGGCTGCAAGGGTCCCTCCTGTGGGTGCAAAAGCTGCACCTCCTGCCCCTGGAAGTGGAGGTGGCAACTCATCCTGGGTCGTTTGACTATCTCCTGCCTCCTCATCCTCTTCCCCGCTATCATCGGAGAAGACCTCAATGAAGTTTGCTTTGCCAGCAGCACACCTATGCCCTGGTGCCCACAGCTCTTGACAAGTGAAGCACAGCCGCTTCTTCCTCAACTCCCTCCTAGCATCATCATCTATCTGTGCCCGTCCTGGATTCCCCTTTGGAGGTAGAATCCTCACATCCTTCCCCTTGGGTTGGAAACCCTATCTCTGGGGGTAAGGTGTCCGAATCTTGGGCAATGCATCCTGTAAGTCTCGAGTCCTGCTAATAGCATCCTGAAGTGTAGCTTGTCTAGTAGATCTGACTAGACCCCGAAGTGGCTCTGCTGACGCCTCCACAAACATATAGATCATCCGTGCTGTGGATAGGTCTGGCACCATCGCTGAAACCCTCAAGAATTCTACAATGTATGTCTCTAGGCTCCTAGTCTGCTTGAGTCTCGTTAGCTCTACAAAGTGTTGTTCCGGATCTCTCCGGTCAAATCGCTCCATCAATCTCCTGGTAAACTCGGCATACGTAATCACTGTAGAGTGTCCGAGTGTACGTCATCACTGTAGAGTGTCCGAGTGTGACCATCCCATGGAACCACCAGTCCTGGGCCTCACCATCCAAATGTAATGTCGCCACCTTGATGGCCTCCATCTCCGACATCTGGTTAAGCTGGAAATAGATGTCTAGCTTCTCAAACCAATACTTTTCCGAACTGTTTGATGACCCATCAAACATGGGAAAATGGAATCTGTTAGATGTGCAGTGGCTATCTCCATCATGATAATGTCGGTGCCCTCTATGATGGTCGCAGGGTCTACTGTCCCGCTTGAGCTGAAAAAAATCTCAGAATGAGAGAGCATCCCTGAAATCCTGCCCATATGCTTGATACTCTGCAAAATACTCGCCCATGTGTCCAGGCTCTACCTCCTGCTGGGCTCCTGCCCCTGTGTCTGCTCCCAAGAAAGTGGGCATGGTAGAGCGTGTAGGTGCACGTGAAGCCATCGGCTGAGGCGTATCACGCTGAGCAGCACCATGCTCCGGCAAATGGTGGGATGTACCTGATCCCTCTCCTACCTGGAATACCCGTGGGGTCTCATGCTGTCTAGCCTCTATAGCAGTGAATCTCTTACCCATCACCTCAATCTGCCTTGCTAAATCGTACACCGATTTGAGGAGTGCCTCCCCAAACTGTTTGGCCTCCGTGTCATCTACCATCGGCTCTCTCTCCTCTGAATCTAACACAGGCTCCTCCTGTTCTGCGTCTGTCACAGGCTCCTCCTGTTCTGTGTCCACCACCCAAACACAATCTCCCTCTCCGTAGGTGTTCTCCAACCTACGCTCACGATCTCTCTACTTCCTGCCTCTGTAACAAATATATGGTCTCTTCCCCGGTGTCATAGACAACTATCTCCACAGGCTGAGCTAGAACTATGCTCTGATACCACTGTAATATCATGTTTCGGGGATATCTTGTAATATCCCCAAAGGGGAAATAACCAGTAATACACAGAAATATGCCAGACAGATATAGAAAATACAATGATGAACCAGGTCATGGAACAAATACACATAGAACACCAGAAAACTGAGCCATTTTATTAATCTGAAAGTACATAGAGAGGAGTACAAGAAAATCAGAATAAATGCACCTATCCTTGCCCTAGGCAAGTGGAGGCTCTCTCAGACAAATAATAGCTGCAACAAGGTCGGCGTCCTAGCTGGCTGAAGACTGAAGCTGGACTGCACTGGAACTATGAGCTGAAGACCAAAAGAAAGCTGATATCAATACTCCAAACCCTCACAAATGAAAACGCTGTCTCTGCTAGTGACAGCGCTGGAACCGATGTGGTGCTGGTCACCAAAACCCTCCAGATGAAAAGCTCAGCTCCTCAAGGCCAAAAACGCTGTCAAGCCCTGCTCACATGACCCTGCTCATCAGATCAGCGTCCTCCCAGATGGATCAGCGTCCTATATGCTCAGATCTGCTGGATCTGAAGCCTACAATCCAGATCTGCGTCCTGTCCCTCCAGATCTGTGTCCTCCTATATCAGATCTACTGCTCTCTCCTCAGATCTATGGTAGATCTGACAATATCTCTTCAGATCTGCAACCTGCAAGGCTGGATCTGATGTTATCTCTTCAGATCTAGGCTGAATCTGCCAATATCTCCTCAGATCTGTAATCTCCCAAGCTGGATCTAATGCTATCTCCCTAGATCTTCCAACTACATAACCAGATCTGCAAATATCTGCTCAGATCTACAATCTCCAAGGCTGGATCTATCAATGTGCCTTCCTCCTCCTGGTACAGCGTTTTCCCTGCTCAGATCTGGACTGCGTCCTCCCTGGAACAGCGTCCTCACTCTCCAAGGCTGATCAGCGTCCTCTTTCTCCTGGAACATCGTCCTCTTCTTCTCAGATCTGCGCAGCCACAAGAGGCTTCTTCCTCTCCAATTCTCCTGCTGAAGATGCTACCAAGTCCCACTGAAACTGAAGGGTGTTACTCAGAAAATAACCTTACTAGGGCGGGCACTCGAAGTCCCCCGAAGCTAAAGGGTGAAACCAGAAATAACCTTACCAGGGCAGGCACTCGAAGTCCCCCGAGGCTAAGGGTGAGATCTCCGACCGGAGACACTCGGTTGCACTAAACAGTGCTGCAGACCGACTAAACAACCGGCGTGCTGAAGCAGACAGAAGTCTAGCTCTCAATATCAATATAAAATCATGCATACCCAAATGAGGTGAGAACTCCTCCTTTTATAATGCCAAACTCCCTCCAAAACTTAACTGCGTCCTTACTCTCCTTTGACCTGCGCAGTTCACCTTGGGTTAGCCTGATGCCTCCCCATCATACTCATGTGGACCCCCCAAGGCCCCCTCTCTAAGTTATAACGTCAAGCAACTAGGAAAAGAACACTTTATTTATAAAGTGAGATGACTAAAGTGAGGTGACCCCTCTTATTTCTCACTTTATTTATTATTTCTAGCTAAAGCGGCAAAATAAAGCAAAAATGAAATATTCCAATTAGCAAGGCTAATTGGGAATATTACAGTCTCCCCCAGCAAAACGTTGCTTGTCCTCAAGCAACTGAAGTGATGGATGCTGTAAAGTCTGCTCACTCTCCCCAGTGGCATCCTCATCCGGCAAAAATGGCTTGTTCTCAAGCAATGCTTGAACAAGCCTACTCTCTAGCTGATGCTCCCTGCCAATACTGCAAGATGTGCCTGGGTCCCACTGAAACCTCTCTGTCTCCTGCATCACCCTGATATGAAGGGACATCTCAATGCCAGGATCCCAAACTGGCCTCTCATGGTACCAGCCAATCAATAGTCCTCCCGGATCCCATCGCCACTGTGGCCAATAATCGCCCAAGTCCCATGACTCGGACTGCTCACTGCCTCTGGCTATGACTAAAGACCATGACTGCTGCTGCTCTGCATCTATGAATGTGTAATTTGTCCCATCGACTGTGTACCAGCTCATCATCTCTCTCCACTCAAGGCATGAAGTGAGGAACATCTCTCTCATGTGGATCCTCCATCCCCAAGCAATCATCCAAACCAAATGAGCCACCTCCCGACAAGGCAACTCCTGAAAATCTCCTTCCACCTCAAGCTCCGGTAATGAAGGTGGGCTGAAAGTCTGATCTTGGGCTGCA
The DNA here is from genome assembly GCA_034641835.2 of Pinus albicaulis. Classification (NCBI taxonomy): domain Eukaryota; kingdom Viridiplantae; phylum Streptophyta; class Pinopsida; order Pinales; family Pinaceae; genus Pinus; species Pinus albicaulis. The sequence goes on from CM076574.1 coordinate 856,288,784, forward strand.
AAATCATTGCCCTCCAATGGCAAAGTGAAGAACAATCCTCCAAGGAAGGTCCCTCCAACAACAAAGAACAAGCTGGCCCAAAACAATTCATCCATGAAGAATAGGACATGTGCTTCATGGATCACCCTAATGAGATGTTTGCTGAAGGTGTTACATGAGGATACATAATGCAAACAATCCCTCACAAGGATACAGCGCAGTCTCATCCACTGCAACCTCAGAAGATCACATGGCAAGCAATGTACAAGATCCATCACATCTACTAATGGATAGCAAATGGCTGAATATGACAACAACATAGGGCCAAACACTTGCCCCTGGCTGTACAATGGATGAATATCAATCTCATGGCCCACATCAAAAGAGAACGCATACATAGTAGTGGTGGCCATGCCTCCTCCCATGCTCCCATTAGAACATGTAGTGCTGAAATTGTGAGAATTTTTCCCACTCACGGACACATCCAGCTCACGTGTCTCCCTCATAATCAAGCCTCCCATACAAGTCTGACATATATCAGCAAATGAAGACATGATCAGCAGAAAAATGAAGGAAACGCTGAAGGTTACATGTGATGAAAAGAGGTACCAACAGCTTCCCCAACAAGTACAGCGCAGTTTTACAAGTTGCTGCTTGATAAGAGTACAAGGCAAAATGTTTATGTTACCCATGCATGTCTTCATATGATACATGATAAAGTGCTGCAAATGAACATACATGTGATGATAAAACATTTGCCCAAGGCCATAAAAGAGATGGCTGCCTCCATCATGTAGATTGGCCCAATACAACTCAGAGAGCAATGTGACAAGCTTGCCCTCTTGTGGAACAATGCACTGCATAAGAATGGTAAGAGTGTGCAAATCAATGAATGTATAAACAAATCCCTCACCATATGCTGGAAGTAAGATGGTACATGGGTCCATGAATGAGTCCTTCATAAAGTGTTGACCTGCTATGAAGAAGACTGAACCATGTGCTACAAGAAGATAATCTTCCTCATGCTTGGAAACCCAAGTCAAGAAGAGTATGCCATAGATGTCTCTATCATCATTACTTCTTGTAAGTGCAACAAATATGAAGTGATCCTGGGACCTATGGGTTATAGATCCACCATATCTCTGCTGCGCACACTTCATCCATAATGTTCTGCTCCAAGGTGACAACGCTGGGAGCTCATGCAAATAAGCTCCTGTCAATACCAGACTCTGCTCTTTGACATGCTTCTTGTCAAAGACTCCTCTAATACTGCTGCAACAAGTGTGGAATACTCCCCAAGATGGAAGTGCTTCCCCGTCATCATCAAAGATCAAGGAGATAGTGCCATCCCCTCTTCCTGCAACATCATGCAAAGTGTGAGAGCAATTCTGCCCTTGCTCTCCCAGAAACAAACCAAGCAACCAAATAATTTGCTGCCTCCCCATACTTCCATCATGCAACTCGAGTATCATAGCAACACCATGCATACATACTCTATGCTGCTCCATGATGCAAGTATCCAGCCATCTTTCCTCCACCCTCCGACTCTTAGGAAGAGTGTTTGCCAAGAGATGGCCAAACTCTTTCAAGAGTAACCAGCGCAGCCAAGCCTCCTGCTGCCTGGTAGCACAGATCTACAAGTAGCCTCCTAGCTCCTTGCTCATCATCCCCATCCACTCAATCACTTGTGGATGCCTCCTTCTCCTCATCCGGTTACTCCTCCCATGAGGGCTACCATCCTCCCAAATCAAATTTCTGATTTTGTACTCCATGGGATCTTGAAATATAAACTTCTCAAGGATCAATGAGACCCTATCAAGAATCAAATAAGTGGTAGGCAAAAACCTCCCATCATGATGTGTATGGCTCAAGGGATGTCCAACACAAGCATGAGAGATGTTATCCATCCGAAGATGTCCTCCATCTTCTATCTGCTCTTGTGAGAAGGGAACCAAATCATTGTGTTCCATAGCCCGCTCCATCGAGTACCAACTCAAAATCTCTCTCCATCCAATCTCAACATATGGATGTTGTACCCTGTACAACTCTGATCGTCTCATACCGCTATCCAAGTCAACATATGAGATCTGACTAGGTGGCTCTGCCTCTCTCTCTCCAACGGGAAGAGATGACTCAACAGCACTGCCAGTCTCATCCATGCATACCTGAAGGGGAATGATCTGACGCTCCAATGTGCCCTCTGGTTGTACCGTCAGGGAATCCAGCTGTTCCCCAATGCGGACCAACTTGGCCGCCGACTTGGCACAAGTCCCTCTCATACCCTCCAGCTCCTGGTCCTGCAACAAAATGGTCTCCCGTACTGACGCGGCCTTCTCCCTCAAAACTCGAAGGTCCGTCCGAAGCTGATGATACCGCTGTCTGCGATCATCGTCCAATACCTCTGTATCTCCTAGTGCCTCATCGATAGTGGATATATCTCCTGATACCTCGCCCATCTGTCGTGTGCTGCTACCACCCGAAGACTCGGACATGGCTTCAGTCATCACCTCAGTGGATGGCTCTACCGGGGTAGGCTCTACCTCCTCCACTACGATATCAACCGGCACGGTCAAGGATGTCTCTAATGATGGTGAGTCCTGTGTCACACTAGGTGTATCCTCGAACTCCCTGCAATCCTGTGTTCCCTCATCCTCTTCTCCACTGCTCTCGGAGAAGACCTCAATGAAGTGTGCCTTCCCTGTCGCACACCTGTGTCCTGGTGCCCATGGCTCCCGGCAAGTGAAGCACAACCGCTCCCTCCTCAGCTCTCTCCTGGCCTCATCATCAAACTGCCCTCGTCCAGGATTCGCCTTGGGTGGCGGAGCCCTCGTGTCCTTACCCTTAGGCTGGAAGGCCTGTCCCTGGGGATAAGGTGTCCGAGTTCTGGGTAAGACATCCTATAAGTCCCGAATCCTGCTGATGGCATCCTGAAGGGTAGCCGGTCTGTTCGACAGGACTAGGCTACGAAGTGGCTCTGACAGCCCCCCCACAAACATGCAAACCATCCGAGCTGCCGATAAATCAGGTACCATCACCGAAATCCTCAAGAAATCTGAAATGTATGTCTCTGTACTCCCAGTCTGTTTGAGCTTGGTCAGCTCACCAAAATGCTGCTCCGGATCCCTCCTGTCAAAGCGCTCTACCACCCTCTTGGTAAACTCGGCATATGTCGTCACTGTGGAATGCCCTAGTGTCGCCAATCCATGAAACCACCAATCCTGAGCCTTACCCTCTAAATGTAATGTAGCCATCTTAATGGCCTCTGTCTCTGGCATCTGATTAAGCTGAAAATAGATGTCCAGCTTTTCCACCCAGGACTTTGCCGAACTGTTTGATGAGCCATCAAACCTGGGCAAATGAAATCTACTAGCTGCACGGTGGTCATCACGGTGGTATCCGTGCCCCTTGTGCTGGTGCTGCTCAGGGGGTTTGATGTCGCATCGATACTGGAAATAGCGCTCCAAGGGGAAAGCATCCATGAATGCCTGACCTAGGCTCTCCCACTCTGCAAAAACGGCTGCATATCGAGCTGGACTCACATCTCCTGCCATTGGCATTTTCTGCTAGGTGCCTACAGGCTCCTCAGAAACTGCACGGCTGCTGCAAAACCATACTGCTACTTAACTTCGACCTCCGATTTACCCACTGAAAACTATTCAGAAAATTCTAGGAATTTTGGAAGGTGATCCTTGTCCAAAACCCAGAAAAACCCAGAAAACGTTTCTCATAATTCCAAACTTCAAAATTTGACCCTTTTTATTTGGGCCCTTTTTCCAACTGCGTTTCTGGTATTGCACTGCTATTGCTCTCCAAAATTTCAGCAACCCTCTGTATGATCTCTCTCCCAATGTCATAGACCACAGGCTGAGCCAGAATTATGCTCTGATACCACTGTAATATCCCCAAAGGGGAAATAACCAGTAATACACATAAATATGCCAGACAGATATAGAAAATACAATGCTGAACCAGATCATGGAACAAATACACATAGAACACCAGAAAACTGAGCCATTTTATTAATCTGAAAGTACATAGAGAGGAGTACAAGAAAATCAGAATAAATGCACCTATCCTTGCCCTAGGCAAGTGGAGGCTCTCTCAGACAAATAATAGCTGCAACAAGGTCAGCGTCCTAGCTGGCTGAAGACTGCTCTGAAGACTGAAGCTGGACTGCACTGGAACTATGAGCTGAAGACCAAAAGAAAGCTGATATCAATACTCCAAACCCTCACAAATGAAAACGCTGTCTCTGCTAGTGACAGCGCTGGAACCGATGTGGTGCTGGTCACCAAAACCCTCCAGATGAAAAGCTCAGCTCCTCAAGGCCAAAAACGCTGTCAAGCCCTGCTCACATGACCCTGCTCATCAGATCAGCATCCTCCCAGATGGATCAGCGTCCTATATGCTCAGATCTGCTGGATCTGAAGCCTACAATCCAGATCTGCGTCCTGTCCCTCCAGATCTGCGTCCTCCTATATCAGATCTACTGCTCTCTCCTCAGATCTATGCTAGATCTGACAATATCTCTTCAGATTTGCAACCTGCAAGGCTGGATCTGATGTTATCTCTTCAGATCTAGGCTGGATCTGCCAATATCTCCTCAGATCTGTAATCTCCCAAGCTGGATCTAATGCTATCTCCCCAGATCTGCCACCTACAGAACCAGATCTGCAAATATCTGCTCAGATCTACAATCTCCAAGGCTGGATCTATCAATGTGCCTTCCTCCTCCTGGTACAGCGTTTTCCCTGCTCAGATCTAGACTGCGTCCTCCCTGGAACAGCGTCCTCACTCTCCCAGGCTGATCAGCGTCCTCTTTCTCCTGGAGCAGCGTCCTCTTCTTCTCAGATCTACGCAGCCACAAGAGGCTTCTTCCTCTCCAATTCTCCTGCTGAAAAGTGCTACCAAGTCCCACTGAAACTGAAAGGTGTTACTCAGAAAATAACCTTACTAGGGCGGGCACTCGAAGTCCCCCGAAGCTAAGGGTGAAACCAGAAATAACCTTACCAGGGTAGGCACTCGAAGTCCCCCGAGGCTAAGGGTGAGATCTTCGACCGGAGACACTCGGTTGCACTAAACAGTGCTGCAGACCGACTAAACAACCGGCGTGCTGAAGCAGACAGAAGTCTAGCTCTCAATATCAATATAAAATCATGCATACCAAATGAAGTGGGAACCCCTCCTTTTATAATGCTAAACTCTCTCCAAAACCTTAACTGCGTCCTTCACCTTGCAGTTACCCTTGGGTCAGCGTGAGGCCTCCCCTCATATACGTGTGGACCCCCAAGGCCCCCTCTTTAAGTTACAACGTCAATCAACTAGGAAAGCACTTTATTTTATAAAGTGAGATGACTAAAGTGAGGTGACCCCTCTTATTTCTCACTTTATTTATTATTTCTAGCTAAAGCGGCAAAATAAGGCAAAAATGAAATATTCCAATTAGCAAAGCTAATTGGGAATATTACATATCTCTAGAACACGACAAACTCCAACCAGAGATGGACTGGGAGGGCGTTTACCAGATATGTCGCCTCTGAAAAGAGGGCAAAATATGGAGGCTACCTGGCCCTTTCCAAACTCTATATAAGAGTATGAAATAAACACACCAAGTGGTATAGAACTAGAATGATCAAGAATATATAAAAATAACAATGCAACAGACATATAATAACATAGAAAGAATGTACGGCAACTCATCTAGAAATACAGAGAGGAAATGCTAAGCCATTTTATTAAATTGAGAAATATAATGAAGTACAATAGGTGATCGGAGTGATGGCACCTAAACTTTCTCAAGGCAAGTGAAGAAATACTCTCAGAATACACCACAAATGGCTATTCTCTAAACTGTGTCCCAGCTGCTGGAAAACTGCCATGTAGTTGCTACCACTGAAATGAAATGATAACTAGGGGCTGCTCCCCTTGCCGAAATGAGCTAAAAATCTGGAATTCTCCTCTACTCACCAATCCCAACAAAACCCAGAAACCATATCAGAAATGGTCGACCTCCAAAAAGCACCCCCTTGGGGAATTACGCTAGCCTCCAAGGCTCTGCGCAAAGGCTAAATGAGAATGACTAAAATACCGCCTCAAACTCCACCAAAATCCTCCCAAAGAAAAAGGCTGATCCTCTGCTCAAAATCTCGGCTCAAATCTCCTGCAAAAACCCTGATCCAGAACACCTCCTAGATGGACTGCGTCCTCCCTCTTAGTGACTGCGCAGTCTCTATGAATGCTCAGCTCCGTAACAAACCCAAACACCAAAACCTCCTACAAATGTTGAAGAAATAACCTTGCCCGAGCAGGCACTCAAAGTCCCCCGGGGCTAAGGGCGAGATCTCCGACCGGAGACACTCAATGCACTAAACAGTGTTGCAGACAGGCTAAACAGCCAGCGTGCTCAAGAAGTCGAAATGACCAGCTCAATATCATCAACAACAGAATGAATCAAATGAGATAGCTCCTCCCTCTTTTATAACATTGGCCTTCCTCCAACCCTAAGGCCCATCTCCTCAACGTAGCCTCTCTCTCTTGCCACGTGCTCATCCTCATCTGCGCAGTAGCTTCTAGAGCATACGTGGGCCCCCTCTCTACGTGGTGCTTGGCCCCCCTTGGCTCCCCTTTAAGTCACAACATTGTGCTACTAGGGAGGGTTTTTTATTCCACTTAATTGAGTTAGACCCTCTTCACTCACTTTTTATTTATTAATAAACTATAGACAGCAAAACTGAACAAAATCGAATATTCCAATTAGCTGTCGCTAATTAGGAATATTACAATTTTTGGGGGGATCCAGATATGGGTCTTCCTACTGGTTATGTGTGGGGCCTTGCATGTATGTATTTTTGATTTTTTATGCATTTTTGAGTATTTTATGATGTGTATATTTATATTTCTATTGTGGTGACACTCACACTATCCTTGTTTCTCTTATAGATGTGGGAAAGGTTGGGCGTCCTATTGCCCGCTTGGTGGGGCATCAACCGCTGAGGAGGGACCCAGGTGGGGCTGCTCAACCTCAAGTTTGAGGGTCGGGTGATGGTGTTGGCCCCAAAAGGGAGGGTAGTAGTGCGGTCATTGATGGGGACGTTTCTCTTCTTGCTCGTGCTAAGACGGCTAAGGCGTGGGTAGTGATAATTGAGGAGCAGCTAGCTACTACTAAGGCTCGTGCAGTGGACTACGCCGAATCATGGGGTCTCGTGGAGAGTTTCATATGGGGAATGTCGACCCGGGGTTTTGTGGATGATTTGGAAGATGCATGGCTCGAGGTGTTGATGGATCGAGAGAGGGTGCATCACCCTACCTTGCATCGTGTGCACTTGTTGTTTTGGTTGCTACACCTGTACTGGCACAGGGTGCAATTGTGGGTCCAAAGGACCCACTTGTAAGGGCTTAGCCCTAGAAATATTATGTATTCAGGGAAAGTGCCCATTATGAGGATGCTTCCCTATTTTTTGATGACATGTATATATATTTTTTGGCTGACCTACAGGTCAGAGATATGACTTGTATATTGTGACTCACACATATTTTTTGATATATGTGTGTGTGTGTGTGTCTGTGTCTCTATGTGTGTGTGTGAGATATGTATTTTTGTAGCTCTAATGATGTGTCTATGGTTATTTTATCTAATGGATGTCGTGCAACTATGATGGATATCTATTTGTTATGTTTTTTGTTTTTCTATGGATGATGGTTTATATGAGATGCATTCCAGTCTAGAATGTGATTAGCTATGCGATCAACTATCTGTTTTTGATTTCTTGGTATATGTGTGAATGTAATATGATCAAACTGACGACTTAATCTTCGTGAATGAAAATAATTTCTAAGTAGTTGAGAATTTTGTACTTCAAAGTCTTAGTTTAACTGTGAAACCACTAGCTGGGAATCAAGGTAGATATGTAGATGGTGAATGCCTTGGTTGAAGGCATCACTCATCAGCCCAATGACTACATTGTATTCTGCCTTATTATTGGTGGTTGGCCGGATGCATACTCTGTTGGTTAAGAATGGCGATCGATCAAGATAGTAAATGGCCCAAGTGGTTGCTGCTAGATTCTGAGACCATCACAATGCTCCATCAGCGAATCCAAAATGATGGAGGGGGGACGATCCATCTGTGACACCAGAGCACTCTTTTAGAACAAGTCTTTGATGATTGTACTTATCAAGAAAACAAATTATGCTGCATGCATCTTGTCTCTAGGGCTGAGACCTTCTACCTTTTATGGGTAATTTTTTTTAGGTAGAGCACATTGACAGGATTAGCTAGGCATGTACCATCAGGCTTTGACGGGATGTATGCCCCCTTGAGGAGACAATGTTTTATGATGCAGGGACCTTTCCATAATGTTTTGAACATCCTGTTGGGTGCAGGAATTACACTTAATCAAACTCCTCAACACTTAATTGTCAACCCGGGGGATTCATAAACTTAGAGATGAAGCACAGGTAATGCCAGAGATGGTATGAATCTCTCTGATATAAATCCCTCCTTTGTTTGAAGGAAATATTGCAGAACCAAATCAAGACGATAAAAAGATAACTTGAGTCATCAAAATAATCTAGGACTGAAACAAGAGAGAATGCATTTGCAAAAAGGAGATCAAAGATAAAAAGGAAATCACTCTAGCTAATTATGCTTAGCTATTAAGAGTGTGTTTCTCTTCAGCAGAGGCACTTTAGCAGTCTCGTTAGATGGGCCCTTAAATTTTCTTCCTTAGAGATTTCCTTCTTGCATTAATCTGTCGTGCACTAGTGTAGGATCAGAGTTTTATGTAGAAGGTATAAACTGTCTTTACTGAAGGTTTTTCTACGTCATGCAAGGGCTCGAATTGTTCAAGGTTCAGAGCACTCAGATCCTGTGTCAAGAAACTAGTTCTTGCACCAAATCGGAGCTTCCTGCACTTAGATTTTGATTCTTGAAATGATTGTTTAATTGTTGCAAGTGCTAATTTTCTATAAAAACAGATTGCATATGTGAAAAGTAAATGTTTCTGAATTTAACGAAGTGCAGAAATAAAGAAACATAAACATCTATCCTGTCATAATCATTCAATGAAAGAAAGTTGTGGAAAGTAAATAAAGACTTGTTGTAACACACCAATGTGCGTTGGTGCAGGTGTATGTTTCCTGCTTGAACCAGGCGAGAAATCCAATCAACCAAAATTGCAGAAAAAGAATGTCACACCAACGTGCACTGGTGCAGGATGATTTCTCCTGCTTGGACCAGGCAGAGAAAGCCAATCCAAAATCAGTGCAGGAAAATAAATTGTAGGAAAATAAATTATGTTTGCTTCACGCAACATCTGATCCGTTTCACATAGACAGGAATTTATGCGTTAAAAGCTAAATCACACTTTGACAATAAAACATAAATTACAGAAAGAAGAGAATGGGGTAAACGTGTTGGGTCAGCTAGGACCTAGCCAACCAGTGTGTTTCCCTCTTAAGCAAAAACGCTACTTAGCACTTGATTTAATTAATCAACTAGACAATAAAACACGATTCATGAAGCTGAGGCAAAATTCCTTTTTTATTAGATCATTGAGGCAAATACATGCGTGGATACACGTTCAGCCCAGATTCGGGCGATAAGAAAATAACCTGCTATCACCTCTCTGTTCTTCTCTATTCTCCAAAAACTTTTGCTACCAAGTCCTATTTACAAATTACATTATATAGATCTTTTGGCCAAAGGCTGAAACAGATCGTTCAACTGCTTCATAACAAAATACAGAATTTAGATTGTTCGGTCTTCAAAATAAAATAGTTTTTGCAAAACTGGCCGCAACCAATCTTCAAATTCCACCCTTCACGGATCTAATCTTTGGTTGCCTTCGAATTACGTGTTTTTGTGGCGAAAACTGCTTGAGTCAAGGCGGTGATCGAGAGGGTTCGGATCCGCCGTGAAGATCTGTTGTGCTAGCCACGGTACAGGATCCGATCCTGCACTATGATCAACAATCACGATAAGCATTCTAACCACCAAACAACATTGGAGATATCGATAAGTTACAAAGAATAATTTAAAAGTAAGAAATCGTGTAATAAATATTTAATAAATGCTAAATGGAATTAAAATATGAAGAATAAAGGTTTGTACAAAATATGTCACCATGCTTGGACTAGTGCAAGATGAGGGTGCATAAAGGAGGTGAAACAGGGGTAAATGGTTATGATTTAGGAAGGGAAAAGTAGTAAAAAGAGAGAAAATTAGGGGGCTAACATCCTCCCATCCCTAAGCTATTGTGTGTCCTCACACAACTCTTTTACCTCTGCAAAAAACTTTAAAATTTTGAGCGTTCCAGCTCACTCCTGCTCTGGCATACTATCATCAGTCTGTAGTGTTTCAGACTTCATATTTTTGCTACTCTTCAATTTCTTCGTCACCTTTTTAAGCTGTCTGAAACATTGTGAAGCACGGTACTTCCATACCCTAACTTCTCCCTTCTTCTTTTGGATCTCTGCCATGAACTCTTCCTTATTCTGTTCTTTTTCTTCCTGCGTTTTGGCTATGAGTTTCTCTAAATTCTGTACTTGAAGCTCGAGGTCAAGTATCCGAGTAGCAGAAGCTACCGAATATTCTTCCTTCTCTATCTCAACAGGGGCTATATTTTCTTCAGGGACCTCAGTATCCCTTAGAGTTTCAATACACACTTCTTCTTTTTCCGGTTCTTTTTCTTCTTCTAAGTCTTTTGGTTCTTCCTCTTCTTCTTGCTCTTCCATTTCTTCTTCATCTTCTAACTCTTCCGGCTCTTCTTCATCTTCTAATTTTTTCAGCTCTTCTTCTTCTCCTTCCACTTCTTTCGGCTCTTCTTCTTCTCCTTCTACTTATTCCGGCTCTTCTTCGTCTTCTAACTCTTCGGGCTTTTCTTCTTCCTGTGTCGGTTCTTTTTCTTCTTGTGCCGGTTCTTCCTTTTCTTGTGCCGGTTTTTATAGTTCTAGTTCGTCTTCTTACACTGGTGTAGATGGGGACTCAATGTCTTGTGGAGAATATGGTTCTACACCCACGCCAGGTTCATCATCCTTTTTCCGGCTTTGTTTAAGGAAATCAGCCAACAGTATATCGTCTTCGACCTCTACAGATTTTGTTGCGTCCACAAGGACTGATAGCAAATCATCTTCCTCAGGGGTCTGTTCATGTGCTGGGGGCATTGGAGGAATTTCTTCGACTGGTGTACCTATTTTATTTTGTTTCTTTGGAGATGGAACCGTTTTTCTACTGATTTCTCGGTTCATTTCCTTCTTGCACTGGTGCAAGAAGGACTTCTCTTCACACTCTTAATCCATCCTTTGCTCATACTGGTGGGGTTCCCCATTTCCTTTAGTTTTTCCAACAGCATCTCCCAGGTCATGTTTTTAGTCTTCAACTGTTTCTGGACCAAGATCTTGATCAGGCCGTGATGATACAATTTCTTATCGACCTGGTCTGCTCGTGCTCCCTGTACACCCTTGGCCATCTTCTCTAAACTCTTAAGCAAAAAGTAAGTGAAATCCATCCTCCATCGGATGTGCCGGCTGGGTTCAAAGTGTTGCAGAATCCTGAAATGATACACAAAGGTGAGGGAGTACCTCCCCTCACAAGTCACGAATTTCTGAAGAATAAAAAGGAGGTCCCGCCATTGTCCCAGCAGGTGCTGCGCAAAACGCCTTTCTTCCAGTTTATGTTCATTTCTTTATCAACAACGAAATGCTGCTAGTGCTTCCTCTCGAGTTTCTGATTTTTAAAGTACTGCACACCAGTGTTCTATAAGCCCGTCGTTGCTGCTATTGATTTTTCCGTGACTTTAAATCTCAGGGGCCTAATATTTACACGACCATTTTTAAAACTCTGTGCGAACTATAGGGCCACCTCCCTGCTGTGCCTGTTAAATTTCTGCAGGAATGGAAGAAAGCATGAGTCTCGCAATAGTGCAAGACTATTTCAAAACTTGGCGGTCTGATCTACCTCGCCGAGGGACAACAGTTCAAAATGAACAGGCGGAATTGTTGATAATAGTTATGAACAATCCAATGAGAGTTGCATGCAACACCGGAAAATTGAGCTTTTTATAAATAGGGATCCAACCGTCTCCCGTCCCTTCTGTCTCATCACTAATTCCTTCCACCGAAATAGTCGTAGTTGCGTGGCATCTTTGAATCGTGCCGGATTGGTACTAGTGGCAGAGGTTTTAATGGCTAGGTAAGGGGATGATATGAGTGAAAGGACATTAAGGTTATGGCAGAATAAGGAGTAATTATGCCTAAGCAATGGTTAAATATTCGCACATTCCTTCATAATTCAAAAAATCTTTAACATTCATTAAAAATAATTATGACTCTTAACTCTTAAAAAAACTTTTTACTTTGAAAATATTTCTCCTAGTTGATATGATAGCATAGGTACTTATTACTAAACGAAATAATTTCTCATAACTTCTATGATGACCACTTTCCTATGGCGTACACTTCTGAAAAGAAGAAATATTATGCTTTGGATGAGGTGCATGCTTGCACTGTCATGCTTACACTGCTTTACTAAGCTGTTCTACTGGTATCTGTTTACATTGTTATATAGGACAACATGCTTGCACTGGTGCAAGCATGTTATCTAAAAAAACAGAGAATTTAAATAAAATATAGGCTGAACTTAAGGCAATTTCCTCAATTCTAGAATTTTTCTTCGCCCTTTATTGATGCTTCAGAGCATATCCTTTTGCTCTGTGTATAAGATTCTGCAATAAATTCACGAGGAAACAAGGAAGTGGGAAAGGGGAATTTTTAGAATGGGAAGGAATTTCATTACAGGGATTCCAGGAATAAACAAAAGTGGGATAGGGAAAAAAATTCAGGGGTAACTGGGATTTTTTTACGAAGAGGATAGGGTAAATTTAGAAGAATATGGGAAGGTAAATTATACTGGGATTTCAAGAAGAAAACTAAGGGATCATTATGAAATGGGATATGAAGAAAGGCAGCAAATTTTCTGGAAGGTCTGCCTGCATTGGTGCAAGAAAAAAATAACCAGAGCGAGAATTAGCGTTACTCGAAAATAAAAATATCCATGCTAATTACCCCAATTGTATAAAGGTTGGCTCTGCTAAACCTGCTTTTACTTTGGTGGTTACTAGCATATCTAAATATTAAGCAATATTCTCTTTTTATTAGAAATTTTTGATCTTCTCACTAGCAAGCTGGTTTTTAGCTTGAACGTTCTGCAATCATGTCAACGAACTGATTTTCACAATTATAGGAAATTATTTTTTCTTTACTTTTTTATTTTTTTATTAAATTTATTTTTTCTTTGAGAAGAATAATATTTCATGTTTTCAAAAGGTTGGTTTTACTGTTTACCACTACCGTCCCAAATTGATGTTGGAATTGCTGTGTAAAATCTTTCTTAGCAAGCGGCTGAAAATACTTCTTTAATCTATGCCCATTTACCAAGAATACTGAATCTTGTCCATCCATAGTTTTGACTTCTACTGCTCCATTATCGAATACTCGGATCACTTCATAAGGTCCCATCCAACGTGTATGGAATTTTTCTTTAAAAATTTTAAATCTAGAATCATAGAGGAGTACCCACTCACCTGGTTGGAATTGCTTTTTCTGAATAATCTTGTCATGCCACCTTTTCCGTTGTTGCTGAATTAGGATGTTCTATTGAACAACATCTCTACAAAATTCATCTAACTCATTTAATTGAAGAAGACGTTGTTTGTGTGCCTTGGAGAGATCTAATCCTAACTGAACTGCAGTTCTGAAGGTTTTGATCTGGAACTCAATTGGTAACAGAACCTGTTTTCCATATACCAACGCATATGGTGTATGTCCCGCACTATTTCTCCAAGTGGTTCTGTATGCCCACAAAGCTTCTGGTAATCTTTCAACCCAGTCTTTCTGATGCATATTGATTGTCTTTGTAAGAATGGACTTGATCACTTTGTTTGTAGATTCCACCTGGCCATTTTCTTGCGGGTGATATGGCATGGATTTCCTGTGCCGGATCTTGTATTGCCCCATCACACCCTATACCATATTAGAAATAAACTGCAGACCATTTTCAAAAACAATTTCTCTAGGCACCCCAAATCTAGTAAAGATTTCAGAAAAAAAGAAAATCAACAACAAATTTTTCTGTAGCAAAAGAAACATCTTTAGCCTCTACCCATTTTGTAACGAAATCTGTACAAACCAAAATATCTTTTTTACTTAAAGATGTTGGATTTATTGGCCCTATAAAATCAATAGCCCATTTTTCGAAAGGCTCAATCATAACTTGGGGGCATAAAGGAATCTCATTGGTTTGATTAGGATGGCTCATTTGTTGACAGCTATCACATTTCCTGACATACTGTTTGGAATCCTTAAACAAGGAAGGCCAAAAGTAACCAGCACGTAATACTTTATATGCAGTCCGCTTATCAGCGAAGTGGCCTCCACATGGTTCATCATGAGCAGATTTCAATATGTCAAACGCTTCCTCCTCTCTTACACATCTATGGATAATCAGATCTGGACCAGTGTAAAAGAGGTCTCCTTGAATCCAGGAATATGCAGCACTTTTCTTAATAATATTTCACTTTTCACGAGCAGATAAGTGAGGTGGTGTTTTTCTAGTAACCAAGTAATTAGCAATGTCAGCAAACCACGAATAATCCATAGACATAGCAAAAATATGTTCATCTGGAAAATCATCATTAACATGAGTTACTTCACCAGGATTATCTAATCTAGAAATAAAATCTGCTACAACATTAGATTTCCCTGGTCTATCAACAATAGTAACATTAAACTCCTGTAACAATAGTAACCACCTAGTCACTCTACCGCTTGTCAATGGTTTGTTCATCAAATATTTAATCGCAGAATGATCAATATGTACAAATACTTCATATCCTGTAATATAGTGTTTGAACTTATTAATTGCAAAAATCACAGCTAAAAACTCCTTCTCTATAACTGTATAGTTCAATTCAGCGGAAGACAATTTTTTACTAATATAATAAATAGCATAGGATTTCTTATCTTCCTCTTTTCCTAAAGATGCGCCAATAGCCAAATCTGAAGCATCAGAGGAAATGTGAAAAGGCAGGGACCAATTTGGACCTCGCAAAACTGGTGCCTATACCAACTTTTCCTTCAATGTTTCAAAAGACTGTTGGAAAGCTGTGGACCAAGAAAATTCACTATCCTTAGCTAGAAGTTAAAAAAGAGGAGTAGCTATCTTTGAAAAAATTTCAATGAATATTCTATAGTAACCAGCATGTCCTAAAAAATATCTTACTTCCCTTTGAGTTTTGGGTGCAGGAAGATGCAAAATGATTTCAATCTTTGCCGGATCAACCTGGATACCTTTGTCAGAAATCAAATGGCCAAGCACCACTCCCGCTTTGCACATTAATCTACATTTATTATCGCTCAAAGTGAGATGGGCTTCCTAACAATGAAGAAGTACTTTCTCCAAATTTTTAAGAGCTTCCTGAAAAGAATCACCAAACATAGAAAAGTCATCCATATAAATTTCTACAAATTCTAGATCAGCAAATATAGCCAGGACTGCCCTTTGAAAGGTAGCCGGGGCATTACATAAACCAAAGGGAAGCACTTTGTAAGCAAATGTCCCCCATGGACATGTAAAATTAGTTTTATCCTGATCTTCGGGTGCAATCTGTATCTATTTATAACCACTGAAGCCATCCAAAAAGGAGAAATATTTCTTTCCTGCAAGGGTGTCAAGCACCTGATCAATGAAAGGGAGAGGGAAGGAATCTTTAAGAGTGTCTTTATTCAATTCTTGATAATCAATACAAATATTCCATCTTCCATCTTTCTTAGGCACTAGTACTAATGGAGAGACCCACTGACTGTCGGAAATAGGATAAATAAAACCAGCATCTAAGAGTTTATGTACTTCTTCTTTCACAATGTCTCTTAGAGCCGGATTCATTCGCCTTTGAAGTTGTTGGATAGATCAAGTTCCTTCCTGAATATAGATATGATGTGTACAAGTTTCAGGAGGGATACCCTTCATATCTTCGTAACCCCAAGCAAAGGCACTAAGATGGTTTTGCAACAAATTCACAAGCTGCTCTTGCTGAGATGAGTCCAAATCTGAACTAATATACAACGATTTACCAGGGATAATCTCAACAAGAGTGGTATCATGCTCAGGATTACTTAAGGGATTGGTCAAATGCAGTGGTACAGAAGAATGAGAATCATGATTTTCTTGAAAATCTAGGCTAAAAATTTGGCTCAAAGGCTCATAATAGGCATAATGTCTAGATTATTAAGGAAATATTGAATCTCATCTTCTTTTGAAGATCCAGTATAATGATGAATAAGGGAAATAGATTTATTCTCTTCATCACTGCTTGATCCAACCATAAGGTATCTCGAAGGTCCTGAATGGATCTGGCAGGGGGGTATAAGGTAACTTTATTCCTAGAATCTTCATGTGAGATATACATATCACCGGAATGACATCCAATATATGCATCAGCTGTAGCAAGCCATGGTTGACCCAAGATCAAGGAATGTCCTCCTACTGGATTCTTTGGCTCAAGCACAATGAAATCAGCAGGATATTCCCAAGAATCTAATGAGATGATCACATCGTCCAATACTCCTTCTGGATTAATTTTAGATCTATCTGCTAATTCAAGCACAGTGGGAGTAGGGCGAAGATGAGATAACCGAATTCAATCCACGGTTTGCTTAGTCATGACATTAATGGATGCCCCCAGGTCTATAAGAACATTAGAGACAAGGACATTACCAATCTGAACTGTGATAACAGGGTTTCTGGGATCAGTATATTTTTCCACAGATGCACATCTCATCATCAACTCTGCTGCTGTACCAACAAATTGAATGGTTCGGGGTTCCAATCTCTTCCTCTCGGGTTTCTTGAGACAGAGTTCCTTAATGATCTTGGTACAAATGGGGATCTCTTTGATGGCTTGAAGCAAAGGTATCTTAATGAAAATATTCTGAAGCTCAGATGCCAAACTAGTCTCAGAAATAGGCTCACTCCTTTCCATTACTAGCCTCTCTGGGAAGGGAGGATGGTTGGAAAAGGATGGCAATGATTCAGAGGGTAAGGGCTGCTTAGTGACAGTTTTTGGAGAATGTTTAAGTGTTTCCTCTTCTCCTTTCTCTTCAACAATCACCATAGGTTGCTTCTAATTTTCTGATGTTACAGCCCTTCCCGATCTTAATTGAATATCTGAACCCCAACTGGAATAGACTGGTATTTGAATGGTAAAGGTGGGTTTATTACATGGATCATTTGCACTGCTTTATTATTATTAGGATTGGGCATAGGTTGAGCAGGCAACTGAGGAGGTTGAAAAGGTGGAGGTAAAGGCAATGGTGGAGTGGACTGACTCGGAAGTTGAGGCATTGAATAAGGTGCATGTGTAGATGGGTATGACTGCATAGGTGGCTGGTAGGAATATGGAAAATGAGTCGGCCCTTTCCAACCTTGTTGCCATGGTTGAGAAGGTTTCCCATGCTGCCACTGCTGATGAGAGTTAGGATAAGAATATGCATTTGAATTATAACCAAAATAGTGTGGAGGAAATTCAGGAGCCATACCTGTACCTACCTGAGCCCAATTCCTTTTTGCTCCCATAGCATTCACGTATTCAGCTTCAGGTTGTCCCCTTGTAAATACAGCTTTAAGTCCTGGTAGAGAGGGACATTATTCTGTGATATGGTCTTCTGCACAAATAGCACACTTATTAGTTTCTTTCAAATTAAGAGGACACTCTTTAGGGAGATTCTTGTCTCTACATTTAGGACAGAAAATACATAATGACTCTTGTTCCTTCATGAGTTTCTGCTGAAATTTTAAGGAGTCTAATTGTTTGGTAATAGTGTTCATTATATCAATTTTCATGTTTTCCATTTTATTTTCTAGTCCAATAATAATAGCATCAGTAGATTCAATTTTTCTATTTCTGTTTCGAGTTCCTCTACCATATCTATATTGATTTCTTGAAAATTTCCTGCATAATTCACAAATTTGATCAAAATTTTGCTGAGAAATATCACCTTGTCCTAACAGATTCAAATTATTTCTAGCAATTTCAGTAAGTCCTCTTAAGAACAAGTTTCTAATAGTGTTGATATCAAGCTTAAGTTTTGAACTTTGTAAAATATAGAGAAACCTTTCCAAATAATCTTCAAGCATTTCATCATCATCTTGTATGATTGTAAAAATTGCATCCTGCATGTCCCGAGTTTTGCAATATTCTTGATATTTAGACAAAAATACTCTCTTCATCTGATCCCAAGAAGTTATGGTGTTTCCTCCTAACCCCATAAACCAGTGAAGAGTTGAGTCCTTGAGGGTAATAGGAAATAATCTTAACCTTTGAGCCTCAGTTTCATAATCATAACTTCTACACAGAATATCAAACTCAAATAGAAAAGAGTCAGGATCTTCATGAACTTTACCATGGAAATGAGGGAGAGATGATGGTGGAATATTCTTCATTTGTGATACAATATCAGGATCCACAATTGGAAACACAAAAGTGGATTGTCCTTCACTTACCTGGTTGTCACCAGTCCCTTCCAAATGATCTTCTTGGTCCAACATTGTTCCATTCTTACTTGTACTGCTCTCCACAAGCTAATCCACACCTAAGCTGTTATTACCAGAATCCAGGTGGATTGTTCCTACGTGATGGGTTTGAATTGGATTGGGCTTCCCGCTTGAAGAAGGAGACCCAATATGAGAAAAACTCTTTTGGCCCTTAGTGGGCTTCGAACCGTTACCTTTCCTAGGCATTCATTTCAAAAAGAAAAAAAAATAAAAGAAAAATAACAGATAACTTCTAAAAAATGTTATCAAAAATCAATTAACACCAGTAAAATTCCTTCAAAAACTTTTCCAATCAATGCTGCAAAAATAAGGGAGAAAAAAAATTACCTCTATTGTCTAATCAGAAAATTCTTACCAAATCAAATCGCCTCCCTAGCAACAGTGCCAAAATGTCGAGTGCAGGAATTACACTTAAGAAAACTCCTCAACACTTAATTGTCAACCCGGGGGATTTGTAAACTTAGAGACGAAGCACATGAAATGCCAGAGATGGTATGAATCCCTACTTTCTTTGAAGGAAATATTGCAGAACCAAATCAAGACGAGAAAAAGATAACTTGAGTCTTCAAAATAATCTAGGACTAAAACAAGAAAGAATGCATTTGCGAAAAGGAGATCAAAGATAAAACGACAATCACTCTAGCTGATTATGCTTAGCTATTAAGAGTGTGTTTCTCTTCAGTAGAGGCACTTTAGCAATCTCGTTAGATGGGCCCTTAAATATTCTTCCTTAGAGATTTCCTTCTTGCATTAATTTGTCCTGCACTAGTGCAGGATTTGAGTTTTATGTAGAAGGTATAAACTGTGTCTTTATTGAAGGTATTTCTACTTCATGCAAGGGCTCGAACTATTCAAGGTTCAGAGCACTCATATCCTCTGTCAAGAAACTAGTTCTTGCACCAAATCAGAGCTTCCTGCACTTAGCTTTTGATTCTTGAAATGATTGTTTAATTGTCGCAAGTGCTACTTTGCTATAAAACCAGATTGCATATGTGAAAAGTAAATGTTTCTGAATTTAACGAAGTGCAGAAATAAAGAAACATAAACATCTATCCTGTCATAATCATTCAATGAAAGAAAGTTGTGGAAAGTAAATAAAGACTTGTTGTAACACACCAACATGCATTGGTGCAGGTGTATGTTTCTTGCTTAGACCAGGCAGGAAAGCCAATCAACCAAAATTGCAGAAAAAGAATGTCACACCAACGTGCACTGGTGCAAGATGATTTCTCCTGCTTGGACCAGGTGGAGAAATCCAATCCGAAATCAGTATAGGAAAGTAAATTGCAAGAAAATAAATTATGTTTGCTTCACGCAACGGATTTGTTTCACACAGACAGGAATTTATGCGTTAAAAGCTAAATCACACTTTGACAATAAAACATAAATTACAGAAAGAATAGAATGGGGTAAACGTTCTGGGTTTGTTGGGCCCTAGCCAACCAGCGTGTTACCCTCTTAAGCGAAAACGCTACTCAACACCTGATTTAATTAATCAATCAGACCATAAAACACGATTCATGAAGCCGAGGAAAAATTCATTTTTTATTAGATCATTGAGGAAAATACATGCGTGGATACATGTTCAGCCCAAATTCGAGCAATAACAAAATAGCTTGCTATCACCTCTCTGTTATTCTCTATTCTCCAAAAACTTTTGCTACCAAGTCCTATTTACAAATTACATTATATAGATCTGTTGGCCAAAGGCTAAAATAGATCGTTCAACTCCTTCATAACAAAATGCAGAATTTAGATTGTTCGGTCTTCAAAATAAAACAGTTTTTGCAAAACTGGCCACACCCAATCTTCAGCTTCCACCCTTCGCGGATCAAATCTTTGGTTGCCTTCGGATTACATGTTGTCATGGCGGAAACTGCTTGAGTCAAGGCGGTGATCAAGAGGGTTCAGATCCACTGTGAAGATCTGTTGTGCTAGCCACGGTATAGGATTTGATCTTGCACTAGGATCAGCAATCACAATAAGCATTCTAACCACCAAACAACATTGGAGATATCGATAAGTTACAAAGAATAATTTAAAAGTAAGAAATCATGTAATAAATATTTAATAAATTCTAAATTGAATTAAAATATGAAGATTAAAGGTTTGTACAAAATATGTCACCATGCTTGGACTTGTGCAGGATGAGGGTGCATAAAGGAGGTGAAACGGGGGTAAATGGTTATGATTTAGGAAGGGAAAAGTAGTAAAAAGAGAGCAAATTAGGGGGCTAACACTTCCTACGTCCTAGGGCCTCTTTTGCGACATCATAGCGGAGGACTAACTCTCCCTCAATAAATGATCGAGGGTTGATGTTGTGATCAAATGATGCCTTTACCCATTTTTTATGTGCCTCGTTATGTTGAAGAGCGACTGTCGTTGGTTCTTGTCGACGAGTTCTAGCTGTACCAATCGTTGTTCTAAAGGTTGGTTATTGTTGTGGCTCATTTGAATTTACCTTTGAAACATTTATCAAAACACCAAAAAATAATATATGTTAGAAAATGTAAACGTTTGTGTGTCATAGAAGAATTTTGATTTATATGTTGGTACATTTAACATTACAGGATGTGATTTAAAGGTGGGTCAAGTCAGGCTCGGTCACGTGCAGAACAGTTCAAGAGCCAAACAGATGGGCCCTTTAGGAAATTGCACACTAGACAGGTTTGAGTCGGGCTCATTCACAAGCTCAGGAGGGACTAGTGCGGCGCAAAGGGGAAAATAGATGATCAAGATCAAAGTGCAGAACCAGAGCGGAGAGATGGACGGCAGAAATTAAATCACAAGCCACAAACCGCAATTTTCAAAAGACATGCGTGGTAGGTAAATGATAAAGTGGTTGAAGTACGATGTGCGATGCCCAGTGGAACCCGACTGCATAGTGCACATCGCTAGTTTTAACAGTTAAGGGATAAGGTAAACTTTATACTCTCCAAAGCACGATGTGCGATGCGGTGGGGCTCGATCGCATAGTGCACATCACGAGACTTAGAAGATAAGTGTCAAAGACAAGTTAAAATCAGCGAAAGGTGATGTGTGAGCAGATGTGACGCGGTTTCAAAAGTGAATTCTAAAGGTTTTTAGATCCGGAGGTAAGGAATTTTTGTGTGTTAAACCGTATCGGAGGAAGAAAAGAGGGTTGTAACGTGAAATTGGTGAAACACCTTGGAAATAAAGAAATAGGCAGAACGTAGTAGAGAAACTCTGGTATGTGACCCGACGCAAAACAAAGGAGAAGAGGGAGAGTCGGGTAGCAGGTGATACGAGTGACAACGTTTGAAGCACAGGGGCATAGGAAAAGTCGGGTAGAAAAGCATATAGCGGCACCGTTAGGAGCATGACAGTTGGGTCAAGTTTGGAACAAAAGCGTCATTACAGAGTTGTGCAACCACTACATCATGACCATAAAGGCCACCTCGGCACTTCGGGAGGACGCATCAGCAACACTAGATTCAGCAAAAAAACAATATTTCCAATTTGAATTTACTCTCTCAAGAATGATTGCACAAGTTATCTTAACAACTTAGGTAGTTGAATAGTTTCAAGAAGTTTAGCAGTTACGAACCACTGTGATGTATTTAAGTAGATAGAAATAAAGAAAAGGGGTTCTGAGTTTTGGGACCTCTAGATGATTGTTAGTTTATGACTGAATTCTCTTAGAAATTAATGAAATAATATCAAGTTTCCTACACCTTTTGATTTTGATACGTCTTTCCTATTTTGCTATGTCGCTAGTTCTATTTGAATGAAGTGAATTAATGTAGCAGCCGGTCTCTTAATTACATCTGTGAGTAAGAGTTAAATAACCTTAATTTGTGCTCCTTCACCTCATCTCTTCTCTCTTCATAAACTCCCGATATGACTTTAAAGTGATAGCTTTTTTGTTTACATCATAATATTTTAAGTTCTCTCTTCCTCCACGAATTTCATCTGAAAGTTAAAAGTGGTAGATTCTATGTTTTCAACATATCATTTTGATTTTCTCTTACATTTCTTCTTTTCATTCCATTCAAATATCAGCAGTTCATGGCATTGTGAAGGCTTTCATTATATCGGATTATTGAGGGCATTAAGTAACTGAATTCCAAGCGTGTTAAAAAAAGGCCATTTGATATGGTAATTGTGACATACATTTATAAAATGTCTTAAGCATTGATTCCTTACCACAGAGAAGGGAATGTTTCTTGAGACAAAACATTTTCTGGCGCCATTTCCAAGGACGAATAAACAAAGTTTATTTTTCCCTGGGTTTTTCGCATTATTTCCTCTGGTTGTTCAGTGAGGAGAAAATATTGGGCTATATTTGTTGTTTTCAAAATTTTGGCTTTCAAAGACCTCACACGAGGTTGAATACCTCATAGTAGATAGTCCCTGCTTTGCCAGATCCAGAAATATTGGTTTCCAAAAGGGCTCAGAAACCTCAAACTCCTTCAACACCTGATCCTACATTTTGTGCTCCTGGGAGTAGTTCTCATAACATTTTGTTTGAAGATATTTCTGAGGAACTCTCTTTCTTAGAACAAGATTCTCCTTCCACACCCATTTATTTTCAAGGACCTGAGTTAGAAGAACATTCTTTCAAATCTGTTTCTTTTACCTTCACTGAAGCTCAACCAAATATGGTTGTTGGTTCTTCTGACATTGTTCATCAACCCACTCCCATATCAGTTTTACCTTCACCTTAATTCACTTTCCCAACAGGTTCATCAGCCTCAACTGCCCAAGGAGCAGTTAACCAAGTTGTTAATATGGTAGTACCATATTTCTTAACAAATAGATATGCTCCACTAAATCTTGCACAACCAATGAACACCATGCCTCAAGAATATCTCAAATTACTTCCTTGTTCCACTGGAGAAAATGAAGTAACTGCAGAACAAAATTTACCTTTGTTTTGCACTTTTGCTGAAAATTTGAATGTAGAACACCTGGATGTTGTGATGAGACTATTTGTGCAGTCTCTAGATGGAGAGGCTAGAAAATGGTTCAAAGGTTTACAAAATGGTTCAATAAATAACTGGGAAGAGTTACAAAATATATTCACTCAGATATGGGGAGAAAAGAGAGATCATGGTTACTCATTGATAGAGTTTAATGCAACTAAAAGGTGGCCTAATGAAGACATTTCTGAGTTTGTAAAATTATTCAACAAATTGTACAATAGTTTACCCATAGAGATGAAGCCATCCCCACTCCCCCCCCCCACCCCCCCCACCCCCCTATAGGTGTAAAGGTAGTTTTTGTTGGGGATTTTGAAGCTAATTTTAGCTTTACATTAAGAGAAATAAAAGCCCCTACTCTTGAGAAGATACAAACAAATGCTTTAAATATTGAAGCTAATATGAAGGCAGCTAGAAAGGAAAAAGAGAAACAACCAATCCAAGAGAAAGGGAAAGAAAAAAAATAATCATCGCAAGATCTGAGGATAGAAGATATGGCAAGGGTGATAAAAGGTCTGGCAAATAAGCTATCTAGGATAGAATTGGAAACTAAAAACTCCCAAAGGCACATACAACAAAATCGAGGGGGGTTCAACCCTCAATTCAGAAGACATCCCCTGCAAATTTTACAGAGGGAAAGAAGAGATCAAGACCAAGTTCAAGCATGTAATATTCCTTTTTGGAATTTTCGGGAAATTGGTCCTTTAGGATGTTGTATAAGGAAGCCAATGTAAAAATAAGTTGAACCAGGACTTGGATCCCTTTTTTCACCCTTAATACATTACTCTTCCAGAATATGAGCTCAAAGAAATAACCTTAGGAAGGTTATTCAGATCCTCCAAACTTGTATATCCCAAACAATGCTCAAAGGAAGAGCTACAACAATACATAAACTTCTACAAGCAGCAGCAGTGAAATATCAATACATATGGAGTAAGAAGACTGCATAGCTATTATATTATGTGCAGTTATGAATAGATATACAAGAGCTTGAAAAAAATCCTCTCAAGCTAGGCCAAATCAGCCTCAAGACAAATGTACATACAAAGTGAAAGAACATAGCTACACAACCCAGCAGCAAGCTATGAATGCACAGTCAATGATGGGGAATGACTGAAAACTGATATAAATAGAATGATATAACAATAATAGGCTCAAATAAAATGGGGGAGCAAGATCTCAACCCCAGAAAACACTACTACCACAATCCTCCAAGGGATTGGCCCAAAATACACTAAATGGAAAAATGTCGAAGTTGTTGGGTAGCAGCAGCCACTCAATAACAATACAAAAGGGAGAAGGAAGGAAATGCTTCATATGATATAGAAACCTCCTCCACTGATCTTCCAAGTGAAAGGTTTCTCCCTTCACTGAAGTTTACACCCTCCAATCCACAGTGTGAACCCCT
This sequence comes from Pinus albicaulis, assembly GCA_034641835.2. Classification (NCBI taxonomy): domain Eukaryota; kingdom Viridiplantae; phylum Streptophyta; class Pinopsida; order Pinales; family Pinaceae; genus Pinus; species Pinus albicaulis. The sequence continues at coordinate 856,313,721 of CM076574.1, forward strand.
CCTGCAAGTGCCCACTGAAAATAACGCAGTAGGAAGAAGAGACTGCGCTGTGAATGAGATGAAACATATGGCCCAATGCCAAAATATGCAATAAAGCTCTAGGATCTTCCTCACTGATATCCCAGAGAAATAATTGGCTCCTCCTCTGCAAAACTAGCTTCAGAAGTGGGTGATAGTGAATCCTCACTGCAACCCCCAGCAACTCAACGTTTCTGCAAAGCTGGAAAATGCTGCAGCTAAAGATGGTCACGTTGGCCTCAAGCCTGGATGTGAGGAGAATGAAGAACAGGTCCTCCAAAGCTTTCCAATTAAGGAGGGGAAACTTCTAAACAGAAATATCCCTTGTGCTAAGCAGCACAAGCTATCCCAGTTGCACAACTGGAGAGAGCAGAGAAAAATCAAATTCTTCAACATAATGAGTAAGGCTCTCATTTCCCCTTTTATGTCAAGATGAGGCTTCCTTGTCATGGACCCCACCCATTAGGGTTTCTCTCATCCAATAATATTCATCCTATGAAAATTTTGTTTTCCCCCTTGGTGACTCACTCCCTCCATGCAATGTTATTTGACTTGGTCAAACTGGGCCTAGTCTTCTTTCATTTTCCCCTTTTCACACTAAGAGATGACAAATAAGCCACTTAAGTGACCCCTTTGCAAATTTGGAGTGCTTATTATGCTTCTTCATGGGCCCCCTTACCCATTTTATTCTTTTTATTAAAAAGGAAAGCAAAATTAATGTTCCAATTATCTTAATGAAAATTTTGGAACATTACAGTCCTCCCCTCCCAAAGATTGCTTGTCCTCAAGCAAGTGCAAGGGTAGACTGCTTCTTCTTCTCCTCTACTGCAGCACCCATGTATGATGCTCTCCTCCAAGAAATAGGATGTTATATCATCAGTAAAGCTCCCACATTGCTTCTCCTCATCATGTAGATTAGCTGCCAAGCCATCATCATGAAAAACTCAGGTGCTCAAGAGAGTGTAAAAGTGTTGTCTAGAGGTCCTCCCAAGGCATGGAGTGTGAAATGTGTTGGGAGATATTCTCCCCATGTGTATCCTCCATCCCCAAGCAATCAACCATGCAAAATGAGTCACCTTCCAACTAGGCAACTCCAGGAAATCATCCTCCACCTTCAGTCCAAGTAGAATAGGTGGGCTGCAAATCTGACCATAGTAAGATTTATAGCCTACCCCACGCTGTCCTCTTCTCCACTTATGATAAGTGTGGAGTGAAATCTGAATTTGGGCTGCAATAGTGTTGCCATCAAGTGGCAAGATGAAGTCTAGATCTCCAAGGATCTCTCCTCCAACACTGCAAATAAAGCTGGCCCAAATCATCTCATATGTGATGGGTTGGAAGTCATCATCATATGGCATCCCATCAATCATATGGTTCACCTCATGGAGAAACAAACGGCTTGTCATGGTGACCATATCCTCTTCCATACTCCCCTTAGAGCATGTGCTACAAAAAGTGTGGAGGTCTTCCTCCCCAAAGGACACATCCTCCCAATGTGTCTCTCCCTCCTTATGATACATATGGGGTTTTTGCTGATATATGGCTGAAACATAATGATCCTCAAGTGAGACCCAAGCCATCTCATCAAATCCAACACCCATGGGGTGCCTCCCCAAAAAGCTCAAGCTTTCCAAATGGATCCTCCCATTTGAAAGTAAAAGGTGTAATATGGCAATCAAGGCTAGTCCATTTGTTATTCTGAAACATGTAATGTGAGAAGTATGGGAAACCACACTCCCTATGGGCATCCTCAACTCTTGTGCCACTCCTCCAATGATGCTTCCCATGTCCAACGCTCTACTAGCAGAATATGGAAACATAAATCTGTGAGAGCAAGGAGGTGAAACATAGCTCTACACATGGAACTAATGCAGGGCATCACTAGCCTGCCACAATATATAGTGCAAAAAGTGTCCTTTTAGCCAATTTTTTTCTGCCACATTCATCCTGCAAGATGAGATCATGAAAACATAACTTGGTGCCAATGGTGCACACCGAAAATCCTGTGGCTCTCCCCCACAATCCAACAATAATATGGCCATCATAGTTGCTGCAATTGACAATAAGTACAACAAAACATAATGTGCAAGAAGGAAATATCCTCCTTGATATGATGTGCTACTCAAAAAGATAAGAGAGTGCAAAACATAAAGCGAATAGTTACCTCCCTCATCAGGTACTCCGGTCTTTGAGCTAAAATGGCTCAAGTGAAAATTCTCCCTTACTGCAACAGCATAGGGAAGTGGTTGTGCCAACTTCTCTCGGGCTATGCATCTGACCATATGCTGATATACATCCATTAGGATGCCCTCCTAAGTAGACTCCTCCATCAACAAATAGTATGCATGAGAATGCATGAAAGGAGAACCCATAAATGCTGCATGTAGGTGTCTCTCCTTGTGCTTGTGAACCCAAGCCAAGAAGATCAAGATATAGCAAGGGATGCTGCCATAAATTACTCCGTCATCCTCATCTCCTACATTCCTCCAAGGTACATCACTTGTGAAGTGGTTTTGGAAACACTTCAACAAGTAAACCCAACTCTGAAGTGACAACGTTGCTGGCCTGTGGAGTAGGGCCACTGTCATCTCAAAGCTTAGCTCTTTGACATGGATCTTGTCAAAGACTTTACTCATCATGTTGCTGTACATATAGAGTCCCTCCCATGAAGAAGGTACTTCTTGGGCATCTAAGGCTAAGGAGAAATCCCTTTGCAATATGCTAGTGCCTCCTCCTGCTCCTGCAACATCTGAATATAATTTGAGCAACAAGAATGTTTGCTGCTCCTCCATACTCCCACCATAACAAGTATGTGAAGGTGGCATAGATCGGATGGTGGTATAGCACACGACATGTGAAAATATATCATCATAATATATGCCTTATTTTTTAGAGAAGCCTCGGGCAACAAATTTTTCCTTGTACTTTTCAACACTGCCATCAAATCCATGCTTGATCTTATAGAGCCATTTTGAGGTGACAACAGATTTTTCCTCCGGTCTCAGGACCACTTCCCAGACATCATTTTTCATAATGGACTCATACTATTCGTGCATAGCATCCTTCCAAACTTGATTGTTTATGGCTTCTTCAAATGATCCAGGCTCATATTGAACTATCGTAGTCATGGCTGCTAGATACCCTTGGTATCTCTTCAGTTTCTTGCTTTCACTGAATGTCCCCCTTGGGGTAATATGTCTCTCGACATCTGTAAGAGTATCCTTGAGCCATGAGGGTCTTCTCTTATTTGAAGGAGGTGGATTAATAGGATCCATAGGTCCTTCAACATTGGGCATCAGGTGATCCTTCAACTCTTCTAGCTTCCCTGCTTCTTCGTCTTCTTTGTCTTCCTTGGAGCTAGGAAGATTTCTCACTTTCTTGAGGGTAGCATCTTCATCGAAGGTGACATTGTGGCATATCTCCACTTCTCTATGACCAGACACATAAATTCTATATGCCTTTGAATTTTCATTGTAGCCCACAAACATTCCCTTCTACCGAGAAGCATCCAACTTGCATATCTTTTCTTTTGGCACATGAAAGTAAACAGGACAACCAAAAACTCTAAAATGAGAAGCATCATGTTTCTTACCAGAGAAGAGTTCTCTAGGAGTTTTGGAGTCCAAAGTGAAATTTGGGCATCTATTTTGAACATACACAGCAGTGTTCGCAACTTCTCCCCATAGAAACTTCGGAAGACCTTGGTCACATAGCATGGCGCGGGCACCTTCCACAATAGTCATGTTCTTCCTTTTAGCAACACCATTTTTCTCAGGAGTGTACACAATTGTGGTCTCCCTCTTAATGAAAGATTCTCTACAAAAGTCATTAAACTCACTTGAATCATACTCGGTCCCATTTTCAGTCCTCAAAAATTTTATTTTCTTAGTTTGATTTTCCACCAAGGCCTTGAAGGTACGAAATCATTTGAATGCTTCGTCCTTCTTCTTCAAAAAATATATCCAGGTCTTGCGGGAGAAGTCATCTGTAAAATTCATGTAATAGGAACATCCTCCCGAGGATGTCACGGGCAGCATACCAGATAAGTCAGAATGTATCAATTCCAAGATATCAGTTGTCTTTGTGACACTTGAGGGGAATGGTCCCCTTGTATGCTTCCCTTCGGCACAACCTTGACATACACCTTCATGCTCATCTCTAAATTTGGGCATCTCTATCACCACCTTCCTTGCTTCGGGAAGGGCTTTGTAATGAAGGTGTGCAAACCTTCGGTGCCATAAATTTGTTTGAAGATTTGTATCACATGACATATTCCCCAATAGACTTCCTCCAACCTGGTAGAGTGTATCAACTCTAAAACCAATAAAAATAGCTTCCTTGAAGTTCTTCTTACAGATAAGTACCTTTCCATCAACGAATGCCACCCTGAACCCTTTTTCTTCCATTTCTGAAAATGACACAAGGTTCTTCTTCAAATTAGGTATGTACAACACATCTTGTAATTGAAGGACTTGACCTTGAGATAGATGGAGGGTCATAGTCCCTTTCCCTTTCATGGGATAGGTGGTGTTATCTCCAAGGATAATTTCCAGATTAGTATCCTTCTCAACCAAATCATAGATGGCTTCTTTATAATCAGTGAGGTGCCTTGAAGCACCACTATCAATCAACCAGACACCCAGGGTGTCGGGTGGAGATGCAGCAGAGAGGGCAGATACAAGAATAAATCCATTACTCTTATTATCAACAACATTAGACTCATCGAACTTGGAATTTCTTGACTTCTTGAAAGGTTTCCCATTTCCACTACAATCATAGGGAGCCTTCCTTTTTCCTTTGAACCTATCGTTCCTACCATTCCCTCTCGAGTTGTTGTTATCATCATCCCTGGTAGAGTCCCTTCTATTAGGGCGCTCTTTTTCATAGTGACCAAACTTGTTACAAGTGTAACATCTTCCCTTCCATCCTTTGGGGCCCGCTCTTCCATGGTTTTGATTTCTTGGGCCACCATGGTTCTTCTTTGCATGAGAATCGAAGGCAATAGGGTCACCTCTATTTCCATTAGAGGGATGATCTCTCTCCATCATTTTTGTCTCCTATTGAATGCATCTAGTCAAAAATTCATCAAAAATTAATCATATCATTATTAATAATCATAGCATTAAATACATATCAGTCTCGAGGAAGTCCTCCAAGAGCAATGAGGACGAGTTCTCGATCAGCTACTTCTTCTCCTATGGCAAGGAGATCATTCTTGATTTTTGTGAGCCTCATAAAATATGATGGAGGCTCATGAATCTTCCCCTACACATATTCCATGATGTCTTGATATTCTAATGCCAAATCCAAGGACATCTTCCATGCATGATAATAAAACATGTCATTCAAATTATCATTAGACCATTGGTCCTTGACAATACTTCTTCTTCGGTGATTGATTTTCACACTATCTTGGGCTTTGTCTTCACCTCAGCTTTGATTCCATGTAAAATTTAGATAAATATGATGTTCTATGCTTGATGCAATTTTAATTCAATATTTCTTAGGCCCGATACAAAATAGCAATCACATAAACATGAAAGTAAAATTCTGATAGAACAGAATAATAGATCAATAGAAGACAAGCCAACTATAGATCAGATTTACAATTCCTTTTGTCGAGCAAAGATGTGAGATATTGTTGTGTTACGACAGTCAACATGATGCTTCAGCCTGCAAAGCCTTTCTAGATCATCTAACCTTCCATGTGTCACACCCACAACCCTCAAAGACAACTCATCACAATTCAATGCTGGTCAACCCAAAGTCAACAAAGAAATGTCAAAGTTGGATAGCGACAGAGAGTCAACGCTGCAGTTTAGGGCTTCGATAAAAACAACTTATATTTCCTCGATTTTAGTGCCCAGCAGTACGACCTGTCAAAATCGGAAATTTGGTAGAGTTTTGAGGTCAAACGACCAAGGGTTCACCACGGTCAACGCTGGTCAACGCTAGAGCAACAAGTCCTAAACAATTCCGCAGAAAAATAGCTTCACTAGCTCCGCATGTATGAAGAGAAGAGGCATCCAAAGGTTGTCCAACCAATCAGATCACAATGAGAGATGTGTGATGAGTTGATGATGAAAATGAGGGTTTGTGACACATCTATTAGGCATGTGAGCCTACATTACAAATCTAGCCGACCTTGCACATGTGTGAAAAATAAATTCAAAATATATGTTCTACTCATCCAAGAAAGATGATCTTTAGATCAATCTTGCACCTCTCTGAAAGAGGAATCCAACAAAAATATGACCATCATCATATGAGCAGTGCAACATGGAGTTTGGACCTAGTTTTCCAAAATTAACAGGTCATTATTTATCTTTGATAGATCTGGAAGGTTCAATGATGCTAAAAAAGGTAACTGAGTATTGACTGCCTTTGTGAATTGTGGGAACACAAGTATCTAAGTGTGATGATGTGTGGGGGGTGTCTGAGGAATATTACCCCGTGACGTACCCTATTGTGTGTTCTGTTGACTCCCCGAAGGGGTAGTGCTCCTCTGCCCTCTAGGTGTTGTGGGCGGAGTTGTGTGTGGTGACCCTGTTGGGGTTTCCACTAGTGCGGTGTTGAGTGACCCTTGGGGGTTTCCAACTAAAGATGCCCTGATAAAGGATGAGCCAATAACAGTAGTGGTGTGTCGTCTTTGACACCTAAATGGAAAAATACCTGGCACTCCTCCCTCTAACGGCCCGGAGGTCCAAAAAACATCTAGATCGATGAGGTCCGGCTAGGTCCGTTATGGTGTCGACTCGATTAATTTTGGAAATATTTTTTAATTTTTTTAGAGAAGGGAGATTATTACCAAATAAAATATGATCACATACATGAAACAAAGAAAAAAATAAAAGGTAATATTTCTTTTAGATTAATGTTATTTGATCAAGCAAGCAAAAAATGTGGTTTTGGTTGTTTTGTGTATGATACTCAAAAGCCTAACAATACCTAATCATCCTCACACTCTCAAATGTAGCTGGGTCTTGCGAAGATATCTTTTGATGGGTACTGGGGCTAACGTACTGAAAGAAATGGTGACACCTTCCAGCAACTGAAGAATCGACCAAGGTAAAGGTATGAGGATCTAGTGTTGCCTGCACCATCACCTATAGGGAAGGATGCCTTAGATTTGGCCATGAAAGTACCATCGTCCCACGTGAGCATTCGAGTCTTGAGCTTCTTGGTATTCAGCTACCAGTACCGAGCACTAGATGGGTCAGGTAGCCCCAAATAGTACCACACGCACTGGGCCTAAGCTTAACCCCCTCTGAAATGGGTCTCTGCAATGCTCAGGTATTATGTTTCGTGGGCGGATAGACGAATTTCAAGCTCCCTAAAAAGTCAACATCTATGTTTCAAAATGTATAATTACCATGGCGGCTTATTGGATGCCAAACCCCGATGGTCCTAACCTGAACTATAATTTCTTTTGTGGCCCCTGTGGGGAGAATTTAGTGATTTCAATTAGTGGTTAGTTTTAGAGAGGCTTAATTTTCTTAAGGTGTGCCTTAGTGAAGCAATCGTAAGAAGAGGACAAAGGTCCCAACACACTAGGTGCATTTTAGTCCAATACATACCGATGCTTCGTGTGTGCTTTGGAGTGTACAATCGTAAGTGTTATAAGATATCGATATGTAGTGATCCTTTACAATCCTTGTATAATTAAACTATGTGTGTTTGTTCCTTGCAAAAAATAAACAATGTGCAGATGATGGGCCGCTTACACTTTGCCTAGTTAGACTAAGTTTTTCACTATAGGGAGATGGAAAATTATCTTAAGAAAGATTTCATATGCGTACCCAGGTTGACCAAGAGGTGCAAAGGTGGCAGAGATTACTTGCCTTCTTTTCAATATTTTGATCCTGGTCCTGAATCCTAATGTGAAAAATTGAACTAAACTAATGCAAAAAAATTGAGAAAAAACAAAAAATAGGTAAAGATGTGTGGATGTATGGGCCACTTACTTTTCCGCTAATATTCAATGTAAGGGGGGCTCTTCCCTTTAATCTTATTACAAGCCTCTCTCTCTCTCTCTCCTCGGCAGATGGTAGAATAACGGACACTTGGTGAACTTATTCTCTTGCATTGAGGTGTTGGGTGGCCAATAGTTGAATCCTTCCACTCCTTGCTGCTTGGACAACATAATGATGGTTTTCTCTCAAGCAATTTGGCTAGCATAACAATGTGTTCTCCTGTTCCATTTCCCATGGCAATATTTTATAGACAAATTTAAAAAATCTCCCTCCCTCTCTTGGTACAAGATGGATGTTGACATAAGAGTGGGAGGTTGATTCCTTTGTGTGTTGCACTTAAGGCCTCAAGGTGGCTTTAAGGTGGTTGTACTTGGTTGGATTGAGTGGGAATATTCTTCTTCAAGTGTGCCAAGTGGTCCCCGATGGTGACTTTTCACATACTCAGGACCACACAACTATCTAAGGGATAGCCGCAAAGATCTTCGCTGCTATCGAAGAAAAGGTTGTGTAGATCACTTGGGGTCAGTGCTTTCTGTGCAGTGTTTGATAAATTTGTCTTCTTGACCTTAGGAAGAGTTAAATTTTTCAGATCCTGTAATGTCTTCCTTCCCTATAAATCCTTATATGTACCTTCTACTTTACATTTCTCAATGTCTTTTTCTTGTACGATTTTCTAGTGATAACAGACCGATTGTCGCAGTTGGTTGCTCTGGAAGAAGATTGGTTTATTGTGAATTATCAACATTAGGTCCAAAAGGCGTGCGAAAAAGCCTGGCATGATAGGCATATCTGATAGAAGGTGTTTAAGGAGGATGAGTTGATCTTATTATATGATATCAAGTTTGCACACCACCCAGGGAAATTGAAAATGCATTGGCTAGGCCCTTACATTGTTAAGGAAATCATCGATGGAGGCGCAGTGCGCCTGGCCACATTGAATGGTGAATACCTTCTTGGGCATTTCAATGGAAATCGCTTGAAGCCATATAGGGATGACCCTGTGCCTACCAAATGACTATATGATCGAAGTATCATACCTGCGCAAAAGGGATGGAAAATGTGCAGTTTCGTGAAGCACACGCACCGTATCCACGCTAGGGGATTGATTGGCGTGAAAAGGTGTCAAAAACTAACCATTGGAATTTTTTATACTTTGAGCCCTGTGTTTTCTATTGCCTTTGTTGTGTCTATGTTTGGTTTGGACCCAGGGTTCAAGGAATAATTTCAGTGAGCGGGTTCAGGGTACATAATACAGAGCAGAATGATAGCCACTAGACCCAGAGATGACATTGTTGCGCAGGAGGTACCTGTGGTAGAAACACATGCACCATCAAAAACAAAGAAGGGCCAAACATCTCGAATGCATAGGTCTCCCAGAGAAAACACCCCCAGACTGCGCCATTCTGTAGGAGAGAAAATGAAGAGGCCTATGGTCAAATTTTCGGAGACCATTGAAGAAGATGATGAAGTTATTGAAGTAGCACCATTTCCGTGGTTGCCAAGAAATATTGCGCTGATTAACACCATTATCTAACTGAACAAGAAATAACTGGGAAATAGGGGTATGTTCAGCTTTCATTCTCTATCTATCCACTAGAGGGATTCAGTCTTGTGCAAACCTACTATGAAGGCGCCCAAATACTTGGATAAGTTGCACGCAAGCATCCAAGTCCCGTTGATCCCAGAAAATGTCCCAGTGGAGGGGGATATGCTCTCAAAAACCCCTCAACAGCGATTTGATGACGAGGACATCACAGATGTCGACAAGTTTCCCTAGCTTGCGCCAGAGCTCTATTTAGATCAAATAAACTATGAAGGAGGAATGGTGTGCCTTGAGCCAAGAGGGAAATGCTAGGTTTACTGAAGGCGAGCCTGCTTAATCTATTGCAAATCCTTCATTTTGGGCATATTCCCATTAATGATATCTGCGTAAGGAAGCTATTGGCGTTGTTTCATGATGATGCTCTATGGTTGGGAGAGCACATCCCAATTGATGCAGAGTTGATTCACCGAATCACAGGCCTACTGAACAAGGGGGCCAACCCTATGGCATAATTTGGAGGAAAATCACGGGAGAAAGTGCTAGCGGATGAGATAAAGAATAAATACGATGTCACACACAAGTCCCAAGGATTCATTTTGGAGGAGATTAATGACCCCGTTGACTGTTTTGGCACACTCATATTGGCTTGCAAGATGATGCACAAGTGTAGACCCAAGGAAGTACCTGTACATGTAATTGCGTTCGCTGGGAGATGCAAGAAGGGAGTTATCTATAACTGGTGCGGGTACCTTTGTAAAGAGTTTCTTGAAAATGTGCATGAGGTCCAGAAGGAGGGAAATCCTTTTCAGTACGCTTGGCTCTTGTTGTTAATCACACTTATTGGGTAGAGAACACCAGAAGACACCCAGCTCCCTGATATTGAAGAGAAGATGTGCGAAGCTATGTGATACGCCACCTTATGTAACTCCTCTAACCCAGTGCAAGCAAAAGATAACAAGATCTTTTGGGTCCTATATGATGAAACACTATACCAAGCAGTACATTCTAATATGTGATTGTCCCTGACTCTGTATGACCAATACAAGATGGTAACCGACTTTAAGGCTACGTTTCACAACATTCACATCTGCGCGAAGGGCGCTATCGAGGGCGTATGGTATGAGTTTCCTTATTTGGTAACTGAGGACGACCTTATCCAAGAAATAACACAATGACCGTCAGCCTGGTTGACTCCACCAACTCAGCTACGCACCCCAACAGGAAAATCCACTGAGAAGGCTACTGAAAATCCTACAAAGACTGTGATTGTGACAGATAAACCTGTTGAGAAGGAGCCAACCCCAACCACAACAGGGGAGACCGTTGAGACAACCACTGTGCCAGAGAAAAATGCCACTGCGCCTAAGGATACTGGACAAGCAACAAACTCAAAAGGCACAAAGTGCGGCGTGCAGACCATGGTTGGATCACATAAAAAGTAGAAGGGATCGAAGAAAACATGATAGGAGGTCCTGACACTCGCAGAGGACTATCTTAATGAGATTGCGAATACAGTGACAACTGCATAGGAGGACCGATGGATGGACATGCAAGTCCATTATAAATCTGCGCTCAAGATTGTTTGAGTGGGGTTGCAAGAGTTGAAGGTACAAGCAAGCCAGATACAAGAGAGCATGATTCAAGCGAGCCAGACCAGTGTGCCTGTTACCAGTGCACAACCTTTGGATGTAGCCTTGCCATCATCCTGGGAGGGGTGATTTGTTCATATCCCCCTGCCAGCAATCCAAATGGATGCGAGCCAGTGAACTCAGTTTACTGGTACAGGTGATGTTTATGTTAACCTTGTTGTGTTGCCTTCAAGAAAACTAAATTTACTACACTCGATTATTGCTGATGAGGTCCAATACTGAGAAGAAACAGCACAGACGCAGACTAAGGATACACAAAATCAGGATGCGCAAGCGCATGAACAACATTGACAGGTCGAAGAAGCATATAGAGAAGCAGAGGCCCAGCACGTTGCGCTGGGAACCAAGATTAACCAAGTGTGTTGAGATATTCTAGCTGTCGTGGCCACAGTTGCGCCCACAAAGAAGTTGGATGGACTGGCTGCTGCGATCAAGGCTGCGCACATGGAAGCTCACATCATTTGAGCTAAATATGAGCAGCAAATCGTAGACCACCAGACCAAGTTACATCTGGAGACACCTCCCAAGGTTTGCGAAAAGAGAGCAGTAGAGGTTAAGTAAGCCCAAGATAGTATTACTGCTATGGTCACCCAATGTGATAAATCCCTGAACGAGGCCATGAACTTTTGGGCCTCCATCCAGAATGATTCGCTCGTGCAGCAGTTGTGTGACACACTCAATACAAAGGAGCATCAGTTTGAAGATATATGCACATTTTCACCTATCTTAGTTCTCACTCAGAGACTTCATCATCTGCAGGAAGGTCGCAGGATTTAGACAGAAATTGCAAACTTGCGCCGCAAAGAACAAGTGCTCAAATAACGCATGCAACCATGGGCAGAGGAAGCACTGCAACTATCTCATACACTGGACAATACCTTAAATATTATTCAGTAAACTCAACACAGCATCGAGATGGCCATTGAAGGGCCTATGATAAACAAAATGGTTCCGCAAGCGCAGGTTGCAACTGCGAAGAGCCTGGAATTAGTGCTCCCTCTCCAGAATTCTGTCAAAACATTCAAGGATAAAAACAGGGAGACAACACATCAGTGACTCGGGACGAGTCACATGTTTGTGTTGGGGGCCTATTGGAGTGGGGTCCCTTGAGGCACAAGTTCCAACGATATTTTTTTTATGTTTGTATGTGCGCAAGGATTTTAGCCCCAATTTTGGATGTAATTAAGCTTAAATGTAAATTGTGGGCCTAAAACCATGGGTCGAACTCTTTATGTTATGTGTTTATGCTTACTGTTTATGCTTTGATTCAGATCGCATTTTTTGTTTACTAATTACTGTTTACGTGAATTTATCTGATATGATTATGGATGATTGTTGATAAATTGTTAAGTGTTTTACCTTGATTAAGATCTATATCTAGTTTTGATATGTTGTATGCACTGAAGCAAACACTATTTATATGATATTCATTTTGTGTTTCTACTATAAGCTATCGTGTGCATTTGTATCAGTTCAATTAGGGTTTGTTGAGGACCACTTCATTAAATTCTCTCTCATGATGTAGAAACCTAGTTCCAGCACCCCACCCCCTATACTGCTTCGAGTGAGACTTGGTCTGCGCAAGCAAATCACTACCGAAAGGGCCAGCGGCTGGAGGGTTTGTTGGTTTATCCATGAAATCTAAACCTAGGTAAGGACCCCTCAAGCCAACAGAGCGACCGCGCGCGCATCGTACCTTCCTGCGCATCTGCCATCCCATTTGCGTAGATCCAATACTCCATCCATATAGTCATTTGGTGTGCATAGGATCATCCTTGTACCGTTTCAATCGGCTACCATTGACATACCAAGGAAGGTATTCTCCACTCAGTTTGGTCAGGCGCACTACACCTCCATTAGTGATCTCTTTAACAACATATGGCCCTAGCCAATGCATCTTCAACATCCCTGGGTGGCGCGCAAACTTGATGTCATAAAACAAGACCAAATCATCTTCCTTGAACACCTTTTTCCTAATATGCCTATCATGCAATGCTTTTTCACACGCCTTCTGAACTTGTTGGTGATAATTGGCAATAAATTGATCTTCTTCTAGTGCGACCAACCGTGACAATTGTTCCTCCATAGCATCTCCTTCTTTCATATTTGTGAATGTTTCAATGCGTAGACTAGGAATAATGAACTCCATTGGAAGCACATCTTCTTGCCGATATACCATCCTGAATGGTGTCCTCCTAGTCAACTTCTTACATGTAGTCTGATATGCCCAGAGAACTGCAGGTATGCACTCATCCCAATCATTCTAGTTAGCATTGCATACCTTGGTAAGCACAATCTCCAATATCTTATTGAATGCTTCCACCGCACCATTCTCCTATGGGTGATAGGGAGTTCTCTTTTGATGATGCATCCAGAATTCATCTATCAAGTCTTCAAGGGTGTCATTCACAAAATGTGTACCTTGATCACTGATTAGAATCTTAGGACATTCAAAGCAGGTCACAATTTTCTCAAATATGAACTGCCCAATTGTATCTATAGTACAATCCTTCACAGGTTTAGCTTCAACCCACCTGGTTACATAGTCCTTCGCAGTGATTATGTACCGCGCACCACTCTTCTTGCCTAGAGGATTGATAGGTCCAATAAATTCTATAGACCATTTCTTAAATGCTTGCAGTTCCATCTGTGCATGCAAGGGCATCTCATCTCTGCGCAATGGATTTCTGATTCTCTGGCATACATCACATGCGTGGGAATGCGCATAGACATCATTGTGCAATGTGGCCCACCATAACCCAGCTCACAAGGTCTTCTGCGCTGTAATATTCCTAAATTAGCGTGCAGCTAATTGGAATATTAAAATATAATTTTGCTTCTTAGTTAGAAGAATAAGAGGGTAGGGAGACCCATAAATCTCCTTAGTAGGAATAAAACCACTCCAAATGTGAATGGAGGGCATCAAAAGAGCTATATAAAGCTCCCCTATGTGTGAACAAGGGAAGAAGCATGTGGACTGGGTCAACTTTGACCAAATCAACAGCGCTGGTATGGAAGTAGTGGATATTCAATGAGGGACAGCGCAATTTTGGAGGGCGATCCTTTGCATGGAAGTAGTGCCTTTAGTGAGTGGGGCCAAGTGTGAGGAAGCTCACCAAGAATATAAGGAAGAGGATGGCAGACATTGTGAGCATGTTTTGATTATTATTTGTGTGCGGTCTATTAAGACTTTGAGCTCTCTTCAGTTGTTTAGCTAAGATTGCAATGTTTTTTAGCACAAGGTGTTCCTGTGCGAGAATCCCACCTCTATCCTTGAGTGACCTCTAAGGAAGATTATTTGCATTATTTCCACATTCCAGCAATTGGCCAAGCTACAACTTTCTTCTACAGTGCAAATTATGTTCAGATATGTGCTGAGTTGCAGGGTGCAACAGTGAAGGATTTCTTTAGGCCATTTTTGAGCTTGTCTTCAGTGGAGGAAGCTTCATTTCCATTGGGAGATCAGTAAATAAGGTCCCTATGCTTCATTTCATATTTTTGCATGAGCCCAAAGCAGCAGCATTCACCCACAGTGTTATTTTGCAGTGTATTTGTAGTGGGAGGTCAAGTACCCAAGTTCTTGACCCTGTTTTCCAGTGAGGGGGTGTTGTGGAGGTAAATCCCCTCTGCGGATAGAGGCGATCCCTACTAGCCCAGATCGGGTCTAGCAACAATCGTTCATGCTATAGTGCAGGTTCCTAATTGCAAATAAACCAACTAGTGATGAAGGCTTACCTGGAATCCAACGCTATCGCTTGTAGAGAAAGTAGCGCTCCCATTCCTTAGCTCCAGCAGATCACAATCCTCACGATCTCCATGATCGAACACCTACACATGCAAGAAGAAAAACAAACGCAAGTGTAAAATCCAGTGCATGCAACTATATTTCAGTCAAAGAAGACATAACTCATGATCATTATCAAGAACAAGAGTGGAACCATAACCAATAGTCGCTTATCATTAATCAATAAAAAGAAGAATACAACCATAGCTTTGACGCTGAATTCTCCTTCGGAGGGTCATCAGCAAAACGTGTCTCGATAAAGCCTGTCAAGGATGGGACAAACCTCTCTCTTCGGACGTCTTGACAATGATCTCCTTTCTTGGATTTGGCCTTAAGGGAATGGATCAAAGCTCTTGCAGCATTAGGCTCTTGGGAACTTGGAGACTAGCTTGCAAATGAGATGAGCAAGCTTTTATAGATGGAGGAAGGGGAGTTGGGATCCCTATATCCATGGGGCCCCATCCTCAAGGAAGCTTCCAGCTGAGAGCAAGGAAACACTTCCAAGAATGAACTGACAAACCTCCCAACTCAAATACGACATCAAGCCCTGGATTCGCTAACAGTCCTCCATTTATTTTTTAAAACACCATTATCATCACATGTAGTGCGATCGGGACGTAGCGTTTTACCTATTTCCTCCCTCTATAATAATTTCCAATTGGCGTGGGTAATGAACTGGCTACCCGCGCCAATGCAAAAAGGGGTGTTTTTAGGATTTTTCACAAGGAGTTGTCTTCAGGGCAATGAGAGTACATGTTTAGGGGAATGCCATGAAAGTGTTTTCAAGTTATTTCACTGCTCACAGGTCACAGAATGAGCCCTCCAATTGTGCGGGATGGGGAATTGCAGGGACGGTGAAAAATTGTTGTGTAACAGATTCCCCCTAAAGCATGAGGCCCGAGAGAGAGAGAGGGGTGAAATGATTTACGAGAACGTGTCCAATTGAAAACACCACCGTCGGAAAATCTGCGTAGAGAAATACAACTGATATCTCAAATACATTATATATAAGTGGTATGGGTGCATCCATCCATAACAGAGTATACAAAATCCGAGATCAAGGCACTGGACCCAGCCATATCGATGAGGATCGATAAATAGACACCGAATATGGTAACCATCCAATCGATGGAGATATATAACTAATCATGATAATCAAAAAATCATGGCACAGATCTGCGGAAACAGGAATCCGGGGTCTTGTGCTCCATCTCGACCCAAACAAAGTACAAGTTCAAGCATGCGAATAAATTATTTGAAGTCGAACATGCAAGAACACCGTACGATTACCGATAATGATGAAAGGCATTATGATGGCAGAGGGTACCACCATTAATGCCAATGGTCCTCAAAGTACTACGAGTACAATCTACGGCATGCGAACGATAGTCGCGTCAACTTCTCTTGAACATATCGGCGACACGACAGTGAATTTGGAAGTATTTGACATCAAAAGATCAGAGGTCATGATGAAAAGGCAAAGAGTATATGAGAGGTCAAAAGGGATCATCCAAACCCACGAAGGCAAGTGGAAAATGAGATGAGATGTCCCCAACCCGACACGAATGCAGACAAGTTCTGTGTTCAAGAGCGACATACTGCCGACGCGACAACGATACTGGTTCCATTTTTTCCCCCACCATTTTTGGCGAGTACCTCTTTATTTTTACACAAGCTTGAAGAGGATACCATATTCTTGTCATATAATTTCGTCCTTCGGAAGAACCCATCCTAGTACATTTAACGAGCCCTAGGAAGGAGAAACTCAAATATCGTCATTACGACTGAATCCAATGTCATCATGGTTTAACTAGTCTGACAAAGGAAGAACTCGGCGTCTTTTCATGTTTAGAGAGTTTGAAAAGACAGCAGAAAAGTAAACTCCAACGGTCCCTTTTCGTAAATAGTTCCTCAGATCCGAAAAGGTAGAAAACTATGTCTGAGAAAACATCCTAGTCGTGATAGGCTAGGGTATTCCTTTTTTGTAAGTAATCTATCCCAGCCCGAAAAAGGGGTAAACGTATATTGGGTAGATGTCGTTTCATGGCCACTTTAACGAGATCAGAACGACAAGGGACTCGACGATCTTTTCATGTTTAGAGAGTCAGAAAAGAGCTGAAAGATGACTCCTCCTGGAGGAACGAGTGGTATAAAGGGTTGCATTTGGTTCCGGTAATGGTGGAACTGCTCAAAACAAGTAAAGTTTAAGAGGCTGGCTAACAAGACCACTCATCGCAGTGGTTCCTCAGGAATGGGTAAAACAACCAAGTGAAGGCATATGATCGGCAAGCAGATTAGTGATGATGGAGTGAGAAAACCAAGGCCCATGCAGAAGAACGGTGATAAAATGGCAATCACAAGAGGTAAAATAGATAGTTTCATTTTTACACAAGCTTGAAATGGAAACTACTGCTTGAAGTTGGTTTCATTTTTACACAAACTGAAACATGATAAACATGCTTGGCTTAGATTTCATTTTTACACAAGCTTGAAAAAACGGAAACAAACTATACTTGAAAAATGACATACTGACATGGTGACTCAGTCGAGGTACATACTGACCCGGTCCATGAAAGGCAGATGGAGTGAAGGTTCAAATTAGAAGATCTAAGAAAGACTCGACTGGGATTTTACGAGATCTAAACAAAGACTCGAATTGAACGGGAACGTGTTTCATTGTTTTAACGAGGTTGACACATTAAAATAACTATCCTCAGGACACCTTGTTTCATGGTTTAAGGAGCTTGGCACAAGACAAGGAACTGTGCTCCGACAACCTTGTTTCATTTTTTAAGGAGCTTGACACAAGACAAGGAACTCTTCTCCAACCAGCTTGTTTCATTTGTTAAGGAGCTTGACACAAGACAAGGAACTCTGCTCCTTAAGACACCTTGTTTAATTTTTTAAGGAGATTGACACAAGAAAATTAACTGTGCTCTGAACACATTGTTTCATTTTTTAAGGAGCTTGACAGAAGAAAACGAACTCTGCTCTGACTGACTTCATCATAATGAAAAAGAAGTCATCGCTTCCAAGAGTTCCACTCCCGACGGAAGGAAAACATCCTGGAAGTCAAGACCCAATGCCCCCAGCACCTGATGCACAACGGCACTATCACTGGGTACAGGCATGGGGTAGGTAGCCACATAGTTGACCTGCGGTGGGGCATATACAACGGGTGGATAAAAACCAGGAAGGGATGATGGCGGGCCAGTTGCCACATCAGGACCAAAGAACGAAAGTTGATCAATGGTCATAATCCGTCCTTCATGTGGAAAACAGACCACACGGAAAAGGGAGGAGACAAGCGCTCCCATGGCATAAGTGTAATCGTGCCCCAAGAGCAGATTGAAATCCAAGGGGCCTGGAACAACCATCATGTCCATATGGACGGTTTTACCTCCCAAAGTAATAGGTAACCTTGGAAGGATCCCTAACGGTTGACTAGTTCTTCTGTTAAAAGCCAACAGATTCTGCGTAACAGGCGCAAGCGGCGGCAAACCGAAAGTTTGCCAAGTAGTTGAGGATAAAATACTAACAGACACACCTTCGTCTATAATGGTGCTGGGTACGACCAGACCAAAAGCCTGTACTGTGATCTTGAAAGGCACATAAGACGGAAGGCGATATCCCGCAAATCGACTCCAATCAAAGGAAGCGACCAAACTACTCGGAGGGGCTAACATCGAACCGAGATGGTCTTCCCCTGGTGTTACGGAGGAATAAGGAGCATCCTCCACAATCTCCATCTCGAAGGTGGGAGGAGTATCCTCCAGGACCTCTATTACGGGAGGCGGAGGAGCAACTTCTTGAGATATGGGGACAGGAGAATCTTTCTCCAAGTCTGAGGAATATAAAGAAACAAGAAGAACCCGAGGGATGTGAGGTCCACTCTCAACGGAAAACACCTGGTGCACCATAGACGGGGCTAGTTTAACCGATCCCATGACCAATGGTTGGTCATGGACGGATTCCTGAATTTGAATTTCCCGGGGAGCAGGGTCGACCAAGGATGACTCTTGACCAATCGTAGGATCAGCAGGTGGAAGACTCAAAGAAAGTTGTTTGTAACCAGCGGGAAGGCATGGTGTAGAAACAGTCGGTTTGTCCAACACTCGCTTGGCTTCATCCATATAAGGACAAAGGTGAATGGCATGGTGCCCTTCACAAAACTTACAGGGATTGGTAATCTTACCCTGCTTCTTAGGAGTCTTACCAGTAGCCGAAGACGTGCCCCCAACCTGACTCCCAGAAGCCAAAGGCAACGGAGGACGACTGTTGGACCATACTTCGAGCACCTTGGGAATGTCAGGGCAATCTCGAAGGAGATGGTCTCCCGTGCACAAAATGCAATGGAACTTGACTTTCCGCGAAGGGTTGGAAGGTTTATCAAGAGGAGATGTTTCGGAAGCAATAGCTGCAGCCTTAGCCTCTCTCTTATCGGACTTCTTCTTCTTTGTCTTCTTCTTCTTCTTCTTAGCCACCTGGTTACTCGAATCCAGACTTTCACCAGGCGAAGTAGAAGAGGAGGACGCAGAAACAGGCAAAGAAGGGGAGAGGTCCACCTTGGAATCAACATGATGTTGTTCAGGTGGAGGAACTGATTGAACAGTAGTCGAGACATTCGGGACCACAGAGGTTGAAAACAACCAAACAGGCAACCCAACAGTTAACCCAGGAAGGGACAACGTTGCCATATAAGGAGCACCAACATTCCCAAAAGGAGGAAAAGGACCCTGATTCCTATCGGAGGGGATTCCTTGGTTGGTGAACTCCGGAAAAGTTTCCATTAGAAACGATTTTCAGAACAACACCCTAAGGAAACTAACTTAACCAGGAATATTTCGTGGGCAGTTAATTTTTAAAACATTGAAACAAAACTCTACTGTTTCATCTTTTAAGAGTCGAGAAACAGGGAAAAGGTGACTCTATCACTTTCAGATTGGAAACAAGCGTGAAAGGACAAGCGCTTGATGACCTTTTCAAATTTAAAGAGTCAGAAAAGATCGAAATGACTACTCAGGAATTCTAGGCAAAGGGTGTACCAAATAACCGTGAGCTGCAATATACACCTTGGTTTAAAAATGAAAGAGAAATCAACCAAGGACTTAACGTACATGCAGGAAATCTCCCTGAATACTGTGTTCGGTGTATCATGGGTATAGGGCGACAGACTCAGCTTCCTATGGATAAATGATAGCAACCTAGTGGGGTCTCCCTTTATATACTCGACGGTACGGGGAGCACAAGTCCATACTAGTGTTGTCTAAATCCAAGAGGCGAATGACAGCTACTAGGTTTAAAGACGCTGAAACATGTCTCTAGCCTAGACCACTAAATGTTTCGTTAATGTTTCAATGCTGCCTTAGTGTAAATTGAGTCAATTTTAATGTTTATCTTCAATTACGTTTCGGTTTCAAGGCCCTACCGCATGTCATCTAACAATCTCCTATATGTAGCTATATGAGAAAAGAAAACTTTTCAATTCAATGAATGCTATCTAGTTAAGGGGAGAGTTTCAAACAATGATGCAACAGACAACAACACTGTAAACGAAACTTTTCCAACCTAGATGACTTTCACTATCCAAAATTAATTCCAAACATTCAACGATGCGAACAATGCAATGTAATCTATGCAAAATCCTCTTTTTCGAAAACTATGCAATTGTAATCTATGCACAATTTCCTTTTCTTTTCAAATGATAAGAATGCACTCAATGCATTTTTTGATGAAATGAGAATCTACTTAATGCACGCCTTTAATGAAAGAGGATGCACTCAAAGCGAATTTAGCTTTCAATCATTAAACAATGTGATCTAAGTTCAATGATGAATCTCAAAAACACTTTTCAATGCAATGTGATCTAATGCATTTTAACGAAAAGCAAACTATGAGACGAAGCCTAAAAGAACACAAATCTTCTTAATGGAAGGATGAATGCAAAAAGGATGTAATCAAACACTAAGAATGCAATCATTGTTTCAAAACACTTTGTAACAAAATTTCTCAAAAGTTGACAAGACATATGAGGTCAAACACAAAGAGGACTTCCCAAGCATGAGATCAAAACAAGGCATTCATTCCATTTTACATCAAGCAATCATGGAAAGAAGACATTCCAAACAATGAGCAATGTAATCTATGCTCATACAGTGAAAAGACCGGAAGGGAAAGACACACTGGTGAAGGATTTAGGGAAAAAATCTCAATTTTCATACACCCTAAAATTGGCCCGACTTTGTCATTGACAACTAGCGCCAACTGGCACGACTTGCTCACTAAAAACTAGCGCGAATGCCCAATTGGCGTGGGTTGCTAACTGACAACAAGCGCCAACGCCTGAAAATGAAAAAACAAAGAATTTCTCCCAACCAAGACCAGACTCACCACTTCAAATAGGATCTAAAACAAACCCAGAAACAAAGTACTGACCAAAAGAAACTTCCGAACAAGAGTAAACCCTAGCACCTACAGGAGATGGCGTGACTGTCTGGCTGTAATCCGTGCCAGACAGAGAATGGCGCGAGTGATGAACTGGCAACCTGCGCCAACTGGCGCGACTGTCAAGGCTAAACTCGCGCCAATTAAGCCAACTGTGAAAAGGTGAAAATTCGGAAAAGCAGAGGTCAAATTTGATCCTCTGGGTCTGAACCAAAATCCAAACACAAAAAGAGCCAGCCAAAAGAGCCGATCAAGAAAGCAGAATCGAAAAACAACCGAAAAGACAAGACAATATTCCAAGCGTTCAGTTCATAAACTAAACTAGAGATTGACTAAAGCAGCTTTGATCTACTTCGCTAATGCAGAGCAATAGCGTTTCGAAGGCTATTTGGCTAACTTCAGGCTCCGTCTGTAGCTTACAAAGCAGAACAACAACAAGCTAGACGATCCCCAGTGGAGTCGCCAATTTGTTGTGGAGGTAAATCCCCTCTGCGGACAGAGGCGATCCCTACTAGCCCAGATCGGGTCTAGCAACAATCGTTCACGCTATAGTGCAGGTTCCTAATTGTAAATAAACCAACTGGAGATGAAGGCTTACCTGGAATCCAACGCTGTCGCTTGTAGAGAAAGTAGCGCTCCTGTTCCTTAGCTCCGACAGATCACAATCCTCATGATCTCCATGATTGAACACCTGCACACGCAAGAAACAAAACAAATGCAAGCGTAAAATCCAGTGCATACAACTATATGTCAGTCAGAGAAGACATAACTCATGATCATTATCAAGAACAAGAGTGGAACTATAACCAATAGTCGCTTATCATTAATCAATCAAAATAAGAATACAACCATTGCTCTAACGTTGAATTCTCCTTCGGAGGGTCGTCAGCAGAACGCGTCTCGATAAAGCCTGTCAGGGATGGGACAAACCTCTCTCTTCGGATGTCTCGACAATGATCTCCTTGCTTGGATTTGGCCTTAAGGGAATGGATCAAAGCTCTTGCAGCATTAGGCTCTTGGGAACTTGGAGACTAGCTTGCAAATGAGATGAGCAAGCTTTTATAGATGGAGGAAGGGGAGTTGGGATCCCTATAATCATGGGATTGGCCCTATCCTCAAGGAAGCTTCCATGAGAGGTGGCAAAGCACTTCCTCTACATGGAGATCCGGAGCCAAACCTCCCAACTCAAATTAGATACCAGTTCCTGGATCAGTTAGGATGAAACTTATGCCATTTATTTTTTTTAAACACTCCTTAAAATGGCTGGCACGAGTGCGACTCTAGGACAGAGTGCTAATTGGCACGCCCTCTTTGAAGGATTTCCCCAATTGGCGCGGGTAATGAACTGGCTACCCACGCCAATGCAAAAAGGGGTGTTTTTAGGGTTTTTCACAAGGAGTTGTCTTCAGGGCAATGAGAGTACATGTTTAGGGGAATGCCATGAAATTGTTTTCAAGTTATGTCACTGCTCATAGGTCATGGAATGAGCCCTCCAATTGTGCGGGATGGGGAATTGCAGGGACGGTGACAAATTGTTGTGTAACAGGGGGCCAAACCTTCACCTATTGAGTTGATTGGGTGTTATTGTAGCTGATATATTATTCCTTCAGCCCCATATCAGCAATCATTCCTAGGGAGTGCGTAAGTCAGTTAGCAGGAATGCAGTGGGCCACTCAAAAAGGGTCAAAAATCTAAACTTAAAATCTGTCCAAACCATTTCTGGGTTTTCCTGGGTTGTTCGAGTAGAATCCATGGTTAAAATATTGGATCATTATGAGCACTCTAGAAGCCTCTCGCACATAGATATTATTCATAATAGCAGTAGTTTCCAGCAGCAACAACAGTAGCAGCACACATTTCTAGTGCTTGGTTCTTTTGTGTATTTCAGCTATCTTGTAGCTTGAGTTCATTCCTTTTGGAGCACTGTGTACTTTCTTTGTTGTTGATGCATAACGATATGGCTCAGCGATTTTTTCTAATGTTTTAATTTCTTGATGTTATATTCTGGCATTTCCAGCATTTTACAGTTTTGTGCTTACATTCTGGTTATTGCCTAGATTGAGATGTTATGAATGTTCTATATTCCTATCTTTTCCATTTTGGAATATTACATGCGTGGTTTCCTTACCTGCATAATGACCACCCAGAACCCCTCCATGAGCTTCATTTAGGATTTCTCACCTTTCATACTCCAAAACATATATTCGCAGAACTTCATCGGCACCCATTTTGTACAAGTTTCCAACAATAATAGTGAAGTATGTTGCCTGCACCACAAGATCTTTCTTCTGATGAAATTTATATTCATCTAGCACGCGTCCAGTAGTCAGGAACTAAATAATATCTGGGAAATTATCATCAACCACCCTGATCGCAAACAACTACGTGTCTGGAAATCCATCCTCCAAATTCATAAGTTCTTCACTAGTCTCAATGCACGACAGATGGTCTGGCACAACATTCAGTCTTCCTGGTTTCAAAAGAACCTCAAAGTCATACTCCTGGAATAACAACAACTACATGCAGATCTTCCCCCCCAACACAGGCTTATTGACTAGGTTCTTTAAAGTAGACTGATCAGTAAACATCTTGAAGTGTCCTCCTAATAGATAGTGGAAAAATTTTTGTACTGCATATACCATCGCTAATCCTTCTCTTTCTTTGGTCGAATAATTTTTTTCTACGCTTGGGAGTTTTCAACTTGCAAAGGAAATAGGGTGATCAATCTCTCCCACTCCTAGCTGCGCTAAAATAGCTCCGAGCACAATACAGGAGGCATTAACATGCACATGAAACACCTTTGACCAATTTGGAAAGACCAGTATGGGCGCAATGACCATCTTTTCCTTCAACAATTCAAAGTTCTTCTAACATTCCTCATCCCAGCAGGATTTCACATCCTTTTTTAGCAACTTCTCCATGGGCACAGTTATCAGCGCATAACCCTGAATGAACTTCCGATAATAGCCAGTGTGCACCAATATTGAGCGCAATTGTTAGATATTCTCATGTATCGCCAAATTAACAATTACTGCGATCTTCGCAGGGTATACCATCAATCCTTGCTGACAGACAATGTGTCCCAGCAGTATTCCAAAAGGCACACAGAATATGCATTTCTTCAAGTTCAATGAGATCTGGTACTTTCTACATGTATCCAAAATTAAGCGCAGATTTGAAACATGCTTTTTCAACAGCCCAAAAGCATTCCAATCATCAAAGTATACTTCCAGGAACTTGTTAATAAAATCCTTGAAGGAAAATATGACTGTGCGTGAGAAGATGGCAGGTGCATTCTTCAAGCCAAAGGGCATGACTGTATATTGGAAATATCCCCATTCAATTGCAAAGGTAGTCTTGCTATGATCTTCTGGTGCAATCCTGATCTGGTGATACCCTAAAAACCCATGTGTAAATGAATAAGCTTCTTGTCCTCCAACTTTATCCAGGATTTCATCATAGAATGGAGTAGGGAATGGATCATGTACATAGACATCTTTCAATTTACGCATGTCTACTCAGATTTTTATTTCTCCCTTTGTCTTCTTATCTTTTACTACCATGGGACTTACCCAGTCAGACTCTTGTATGGGCTCTATGATGCATGAAACAACCATCTTATCCAACTCTTCTTTTACCTTCTACTTATATCTTGGATTCAACCTGTATGGGTGCTGCTTCACTGGGCGCGCATAAGGTTTCAAAGTGATCTTCATAATTCCAAGTTCTCCAATGGTTCCTTTCAACTCTGAGAAATTTGTAGGGAACAAGTCCTGATACTCTATCAACAACTCGACAAATTTTCCTATTGTGTCATCATCCCAATAATATCCAATCTTTACCAAATTCGGTTTCTCTTCAAATCCAATATTCACCTGTCGGATCTTGAGAGGTTTTGTCACATCTAGTGAAGTGATCAAGGGTCCAGCCACTGTGCGTTGTCCCTCAAATTTCAGAATTATGATATTCCTTGGATTTTATTCACTCTTTGTTGCATCAAATATCACTTCTTGAATATTATGCAATGCTTTGCCAATCTTATCAAACCCACTTTCAAAGTTGAATGTCAGAATGAAACTCTCCATCAACACAAACCATTCACTAGTACCTTGGCGCAACTCTGTCTCCAAATACCAATCAATAGGTACCTTCCCCAATGTATTAATGAACATGTGGACCCATTCAGGTCTCAGTTCTATGCCCCATACCTAACTCCATCTAGCCAAATGTCTACGGGAATCATCCTTTCTAGAGTAGACTTCTTCCATTATGATGGTTGGGCATTCAAAGTGTAACCTCATCATGCGTGCACATTCATCCCAGTTGCCCATGTTTTCTTTATGAGTCTCCCACCATTTTGCTGGAGTGGCACACAGTCTGAGATCCAAAGAATGGAATCTTTGTCCTTCTAGTACAGTTCTTTCAAGCTCTCCTAAAAACATGTTTACATCATTTAAACAATCATAATGCAGTAATTCGTGTACCTCATATGTTATGCATCGAACAGATCTGGTCACACGATTACAACACAATGTAGATACTTCATGCAACCGGTTCTGCCAATTTTCTAATTCTTCATCAGAATCTAAGAAACAAGAGTTGTCCTTTTCCCAATTAAGATTTCCATCTGTCGTTGCATTGATCCAACATTTTTCTTGAAGAGTTAGCTTATAGATCTGATCAACATCATCATCAGCGTGCACAATCTCTGTGTATCATCGTCCTTCAGCAGGATCAATGGGAATGATGACTTTGGTTCCATTTCTTTCAAACTCCATCTTTCACTTCTTTAAATTTATAACACCATCCATATCAATAACCCAGTCCAATCCTAGCAGTGCAGGATAAGGATCAGTATCATCCACAATTTGTATAACTTCAAAGTCTGTCAGCACCTTAACACCGTCAATACTGACCACAACCTGTGACAACCTTCCCAATGGAATGATTTTTGTTGGACATTGGGTTCAACGCTCCTCGTGTGTTTCGTGACATGGACTAACCACCTCTTGTGGATCCTAACTCTGGTGATTGTAGCAAATACTAACGCCTGCGGGTTTTGGTCTAACGGCAATTGTGATTCCAACAAGTGGTATCAGTGTGACAGGGCTCGAGTTTGAAACTCACCCAGCTCGTGTTCGGGGGGAGATTGTTGGACATTGGGTTCAACGCTCCCCGTGTGTTTCACGACATGGACTAACCGCATCTCTTGGATCATAACTCTGGCAATTGTAGTAGAGAATAATGCTTGCTGGTTTTGGTCTAATTGCAATCATGATTCCAACAATTTTAAGTTGATTTTCCATGCGCAGTTGAATGGTAGACCATTCCATCCTGGGCTCTTCTATGTGCTACCATGTTTTCTTAGCTAGGACATTTTCATCAGACCCCAGATCTAAAATAACTTGATCCATATCATAAGCACCAATATGCGCATTCATATGCATCTCTCGACCCATCCTTTTCTTATTCTTATAGATTTTGTCGATGGCTTTATGTTCTACCAGTATTTGTTCCTTCTCTACACAATTATCTATCATAGCCTGAAGGTTCTCAACTACCTTTTTGTTGTGCATTAACTTAATGCAAGCTTATAGAAATGGTTTGATCTCTTCATCTACTCTTGCTTCCTTCATTGGTCTACTTGATGTTGATGTGTTTCCTTCTGCAAATTATTTTCACATTTCAACAAAAGTCTCTTTTTCACACTGCAAATCAAATCCATATTTATTCTCAAGGGCCTTACAAATCCATAATTCAGTAGCCAGTTGCTTCTCCTTATCTTCATTAGTGGCTGATCCTCTCCTAGTGACTACATTTACGCTCGGATCTTCTTCATGGGTTTCTGCTCTAACCATTTGAAGATTATGTGTTGGAGTCTGCCTATTTTACTCCTGCATTTTAGCAATCAGAATAGGGAAATCTTCTATCACATGGTCAAATTTTCTAAAATACTTGCATGATTGTTGCGTTGGATTTGTATAGTCTCCCAACATCTCCACAGTTGTAGAAAATGACCTTCCCCCTTCCTCGTCCAGTTGATCCACCTCCTTTTCCTCTTCATCTGCCCTGAAATCCTCCACGCCTAGAGGGGGATGTTGGTGAGGTAGGTTCGGCTTGCATTCTATAGATTTCATCTTTGTCCAACATCATATCATAAGTGCGACAATGTTGATCATCATGTGCCAACGATGAACAAAATCTACAAAATAACTGCTTCAGCTCAGGTTGATACTTTCCAATTCTTGGACAGAAATTCGTTTCATGCAATCCTACAACTTGAGAGATTGTGCACCATACTGTTGGCTTTAGTGGACTAGGTCCACCAACATTCAGATAATTATTGAAGATAGAACATTGATCCTTATGGTGCCCAGCAGCTTTACATTTTATGCACCATACTTCTACACATACTTCATTTCCCTTGTCTTTGTGCAGACTCTGAACCTCCAAATTCATGGCTTCCAATTGATTATGAATTTGTTGAGTTCCAAGTGAAATAAGTGTTGGGGTAGCTTCTAGTTTCATCACAACCTCCACAGCCTTAGCCTATGTGGAAATTTTCTATTGACCCAATGTTTTGCGCAGATGTGGGAGCAACATAGAAATAAACCACTCCTTGTGTTGGATATCATCAATGGTAAATCCACTATCTTTGATAGTGTGATTCAGCCTTTGATCTGCTACCCACATAGATTCATTTACCTCCTGATGAATCTCTTTCATTTCTATAACCAACTTTGAATATGATTTAGGCTTCTTGAATTGTTCTTTTAGGGCATCCGTTATTTGATCCAAAGTGGCATTAGGGTTTGATTGAACATATTTGATATACCAATCTAATGCGCAATCTTGGAAAGCAGTGGCTAACTGTGTTTTCTTAATATTATCATTATTAACTTGTTGAGCCTGCCACACAATATCCTTCACAAACCAAAAGTGCTCAGTATCTAAATTTCCAATGCCTCTAAAATTAGGTAGCTTCATTGATGCGACCATATTTATGCTTATGGGAGGTGGAGGTGGGGGTGGATATGGACTGCGTGTGGGAGTGGAGTAGATGGGATTTGAAAGAGGATCAAGGCTTTTTGATCGTTCTAGTTTGATGAAACTTCTTCTTCTTCAGAGCGCGCATATTCACTAGAGCTACGTCTCTGGTTCACCGTCACTATCAGATCTATGCTTCAAAGGGCTATAAATAAATCCTTTCTATGGTTCTTTGCGGTAGAGTTTTCCACTTCACGTAGTCGGGCCTCTTCACGGCATTCAAACAATATGTTGACACAGAGAGCCCTGATCACGTAATAGCATCTTCAACAACAACTTCAAAGAGCACAGAAACTTACCTTTAGGACCTTTGAAAAGTCTTCTCTCTGCTTCAGAATATGACACAAATTGATCAATGGAAAATTTAGTCACAAATTCTCCCAAGAGGCAATCGATCCAATGATCTACTGTGTGAGTGATCTTCTTGTCTAACTTTTCTAATTGTTGAATCAATTCAGGAGTCCACTCAGTGACTGTGTCATCCTTCACGCAGGTATTGAATTTAGTCAATCGCGACAACCACTCTTGCAGCTCAGATGTAAAGGAACAAAATAATATCTTGTTAACTTCTGTATAGATGTACTTATGTACCCAATATTTTTCAGATAGCTTAGTACTTTGATTCTCTTCGAGCGTGAATTCAAGGATCTTTCTATCCAACCAATCTTGAAATCCATTCCGCGAAGGGTGCCACAACATCAAATCTACTTCAAAATGATCTTGGTCCCGGAAATGGAACCATTTGTTGGCTTGAGGGGTCCTGACCCAGGTTCAGAGTTTATCGTGCAACCAACAAACCCTCCAAATACTGGCCCTTTCGGCGATGACATGCTTGCACAGATCAAAGTCTCACCCAAAGCCGTATGGGGGGGTGCTGGAACCAGGTTTCCGAACCCTGATGAAGAAAATAATATAGTGGCCCTAAAAAGATTGATCACAAACTTATACAGATCTTAACCGATATGCACAATTATAGAATAATACGTATCATATTACAGAAAAAAAATCATAGATCACTTCATCGCATATATATCATAACATAACCAGATCCAGATCTATATAATGTGTAATCACTTAAGAATATGTATCCATATATTCAACCATCAATATAACTTCATGCATAAATAACAGAGGTATTCGCGCAGATGCAAGTAATAAAAACATAAGTAAAGGGATCTTAAGACAAAAACAGGAGAAAGATAGCTCATATCGTTAACATAATGCTTTTCCAAAATCAGTCCTTGTATTAATTCAAAGCAATTAAGTACATCAAACTTTCCCTTACACTTTACCCTTCCGTGCACATAGCCAGTGGAGTCCGCACACAACCAGTACTAGGTCTACGCGCATGCAACCAACAGGAGCCTTTCTACCCAAGCCAGACCGAAACCTTACAAAAGTATTACAGATGCATAAACATTTAGATCATAACATAATCACAAGTTACCTTTTACTTAGACTCTATCTATCTATTTATATCCAATCTAGCACGTAGATACTATGGTCTCAAACCATGGTTTGAGGCCGACAGTTTACCCTTAAAAACCCTTTTACATCAAAATAGGGACTTTCACCTACCCCAAAGCCCCTTGACCTATTCGTGCATTGTGCATATACAAAACTTATACAAAAATATACAAAAAATTGTACCCTAGGGGACCTTGCTCCAACAGTCAGCAACAACACAGATGCATCTCATATCAGAGTTGTGTAGTGGTTGGTGGACACAGTAGCCAGACATCAACAATGTGATAGGAGATGACACAGAAATAGGGTGTTTCTACAGGATGTGCAACAATACTAGAACAAATTCCTCGTTAAGAGGGAGTGTTAATTTTTGTAGCATCAAATTTGTTCTAGCCATAGAACTTTGCGGAGAGGCTAGAATATATGAGATCTCTAGAACCCATAAATCGTTTCTGGAAATTCCACCTAGAAGTGTCTGAATTAGACTATTAACTGATTTTTAAATATTTACTAAGTCTATAATTAGGAAATATGGTTAATTAATTAGTATTAATTGAGATAAGGTGAGAATAGTATAGAAACTCACATGGATTGATCCATAGATGATCTTATCCATTGATTATGTTTTAACCTTGATCTTTGGTATTCCAATAGGGGATTATAAGAGCAGGTCAATGTGGTGATGGAGAAATCACTTGCAGATTTCGCTTTCATTGGAAGATCGATTTCTAGAGTAGCAATAGTAAGTTTCTGGAGCGAGAGTCAGTGAGATCGAAGCATTCTAAGAGGGACAAGGTCATTGATCTAGAGGAAATATTTTCCAAATCTTGAGAGGCAGCAGCAAGAGGGTCGAGTTATCCAATAAAGGCAGTGTTGAGGGACAACGTAGTTTCTTCACCTAGGTAGTTTCAATTAGGAGGAAGGAAAAATAATTCTCAATTCCAAAGGCCAGGAAGAAATCCCAGAGTGTTGGGGAGACGATTTTCTCAGCATCAAAAGATAGAATTACTTCATCAAAGCCTAGCCCGAGGAAATCCGTCCAGCCAGCTACGTAGAGCAGTGCAAAGGCTGGCGTAGAGCTCCAAGAGGCTGAGTTCTGGTAGACATTCATGCCAGAAATTGCTTGAGGGATCAAGATAATTTCCCTTCAATATTTTTCCAATATTTTCTTGTTGTTTGGATTGAAATTTGGGCATCCATAGATGTACTCATATTTCACTATTGCATAATAAAATAAAACCCTCATATGTTGCACCAATTTTCCCGAGTTAGGTTCTTCCAAGGACTTTTGTCCAAAAATAATTGTGTTCGTTTTATGTGTGTGTGCTAGCATTTTCTTCCAACATTTATTCTTCTGCAGTTTTATTTCTAAAGGTTGTAGTGTATTTATTTCAATATTTGTTGTAGCAAATAAATTTTTAATTAATTAACAATTAAGAGAAATAATATCAATTGGTGCAATAGGATTCTGGTTTTCAGAATTTTCATAGTCCTGACCATCTTTTGTATTTTGTGGTACATTTCTTATTGAGAGTAACAAAATTATGTTTTTATCATGCTTTTTAGCTACATCAACCTTTGAGGCATCATTCCAGGCCCAACCCAAAGAGTGGACAAGGGAAGGGGGGCTAACTCCTTATGGACCCAATGAACAAATGTGGACCTAGATTAGAAATATTTGGAAAGGGGTTATAATGAGAAGAGGGGAGTGATATATGTGGTGTCAAGAAGTAGGACTATGCAACCAAAATTGAGATTTCCCATGTAGTCCCCTTACTAAATCTAGTAGCCAACAAAGGAGATCCCATGGTACTAGGATACAAGGTTAACCACCAAGTTGGACGAGGGGAAAAGAGTAGAAACCATGCCCATTAATTTTTCCAAATCCCCCCACAAATCCATGCGCAAAAGTGTCCATGATAAGTAAGAAAATATACCCAGCTACATAATGAAAGTCATACCTTCATGGTTGGATGTTCCACCTTCAAACATATGATCATAACATATAGTCAATGGAGCATAATGGATGGCTCAGATGGCAGAGATGGTGGCACATCGAGCTATCTAGTGGCTGCAAAGGGTTGTTGGCTGCCGACTAAGGACTATCTAGGAGAAAAATTTCTCCTATGGGCGTGGTGGGTAACATTTGGCTCCAATTGGGACATGATCTCTCAGTAGAGTGCATGAAATCACTCAAACAGGGAGGTTATGATAACACCAACAATCTCTTGGTACCGTAGACCTATTACTGGTGCATCAAAGACCAAGCACACGAGGCAACATGTTTTTGCATGCATCTCATGATCGCCCATGCTTGTATTAGGCCTAAAATTAACAATAAATAAAGTTTATTCTAAATGTAAGTCTAATCTAAGTGTAAATAATTTAGAATGATAAAATAATATGATGTTAGTTATAATGCAAAAATAAATATGAAATGCATCCTACCCTAACATGCATATTATCTCAGACAAATACTAAGTGTAATCATAGATCCAATGAAACCGACATATCATTAGATAAATACAAACATGACTTCCTATATGATTACTCATATATTAGATCCAAATTCCAAAATAAACACAATCATCTAGAGGATGGAGCTAGTGGGAGACAAGAAAATACGATATCCATATAACGTAGAAAGGAGTCCTAGATGAAGGAAAATAAGTCAATCCAGAAGTATGGAGCCTTTCTTCTAAGCACATGATGGAAGAATGAATGATCAAACTCAAGGATTCCCTATCACAATAATTTTTCATAATGTTATGCTTCATGGGTGCCACAAAGTCATGATAGGAAGAGAAAGGGGACTTGGGAGATGGAGGGGCACAACAAACAGGTTGCTTGATGTGATGGTCATGTTGGATAGGGGCAACGATTGTGTGCTCACAATCTTGAGGGAATGTCTGGGAAGGGGGAATACATCTAATGATTGGTTCTTCCTCAACATCATACTCAGGAGGAGAAAAGGTTTCATTAATATTAGTGATGGTCTGAAAAAGGGCAAGGAAAGGGCTCATGGATAATGTACTCACGCTTTCAGGATATTTGAGAAGGCAAGGTAAAATAAATATATTCTTTGTATCATCATAATTATCATAAATGGGGCCAATTACTTCCAACATACCTTCTTTATTATTGGAAAAACAATGATCATCCCTCTCAACGGTGTGAATATGCATATCATTATGAGTAGTGTCATGAAGAAAGGCACATCCAACTTCAACCTCATTTTCAGTATCATAAATAGGGTCATTGCTAAAACAATGGTTTCCAACTTCCCATTTTCCCTCATTGATGCATAGGAAATCAGAAATATCAACCTCACAGGGAGCTACAATATCTAAATCTCGTATATTTCCAATAAACACCTCTTCTTGCATGAAATGCCTCACTTCATCATTTTCATTGTTCTAGACTACAAAAGGTAATAAGGTGGAAACAATTAGCATATATCCATTGTGATCATATGTTATGCCAAGTCAACAACTCAACAACATCCACCTTAATATTTCATTTGTAACAAAAATAAAAAAATGGCCAACATATCAAAAATGTTCCCCTTGAAGGTTAACTTTGGAAACCAAATAAGTAATTTTGGCATTAAGGATATTTGACCAAGTAAATATTATATCCCATTAGAGCATATGTTTTGAGTAAGAGAATTGGTGCACGAATTTCATTTCGGACAACACTAATCCTCATCATGTGGAGCATCTAACAGTTGAAGCCCACAAATGTAGAGCACATCACTAGAGGATTTATCGCTTCACAAGTGTACAACTTGGAAAGTGGGAGATTAAATTGGATACCTTATCTTGTAGATTAGGCAGATGACTCGAGAAATTAATGAATATTCATAAAATTGGAAAACAATTTTGATTGTTTTACTCCCTTCCACCAATCAAATCTACTTGTAATGACATTTTGTAACAATCTTCAAACATACAAGCCTCCCTGGTGCACCTCTGCTTCACTAAAAGGTAACTTCTTGTACTAATTCAGTTTTCTTAGTTCGCATTAGACATGAACTGGCTTTTAGCACTTCCCCTAAATACCTAGCATGTATACAGTGTTTCTTCTATGCTTGTTCGTCCCCACTTAGGCCCCATTATTCACGTGGGCCCTTCCACGTGGCAGTGAATGAGTGGACATAGAAACACGTAAGGTCCACTTTCCACTTTTCACTACCATGGAAACTTTTCCCCCTTCTAGATCCAAGGGTTGATATTGAGGTAGATTGATGACCTAGATTCCTATCGAACTAAACATGCACTGGTGTTTATGAAAACTTACCATTTGATGAATCTAATGGCCAAGATTTCTTAGAATTGATGACCTATATCTATATCATGTTGGAATATGGATGCAACTTTATGGTTTTCCATCTTCATGATATATTTGATGGTTGCGATTTTCACTGATCCAAACACCCTGATATTGCATTGCGTTGTGTTAGCCACCTATATTTTTCAATCATATCAGCTGGTGGCTAAATTTTCTTTGCAGCCTTCAAGAAACAAGTTCAGGCCTAAAAATTGTTGGTACTTGAAGTCTGTTGGCAAGGTTATAAACCACTGGTTGGTTCTACATTCTCTCCACCCCCTCTGCCTCTGGCATACCATGAAAAATCCTGAACAAAAATTGCTGTATCTTCCCCTTTTCCTTTTCCCCTTCTTCCACTTTTTCCTCATTTCTTCGAGTATCCTTTCATCCATAAAATAACCCATTAAACCCTCTTATTGTCCCTTATTCTTCCATTGACCTCATTTCCTAAGGTCAAAAACCCACTTTTTGATCTATCGGAACCTTTCCTCTCTTTCAAAAATTATTTAAAAAACCATAGAAAAACATGTCATAAAGAGTCTGAGCCTGTGCTAAGCCCTTTCTCGTTTCTCCTTCCATATGCCCTCACGTTGAACTGTAAAACCAGTAGCGTTTAAACCTCGGAAATATCTGATCCAAAAACGTTGAAAACCTCAGAATAAGAAAGTTGGGTTTGTTTTATTTTTCCACCAAAGAAAATCAAAATAAAACTCCGCCGTCGATCCGTCCCCACGGATCAACGGCGCTGAGTGTATCCCGTCATCCGTGGACTCCCCTTTTCGCTTCGGGGTACCGTTTTTCATTTCCCGCTCGTTTCGTGTCTTCGCACCACCTATCTTACGTAAACGAGCGAGCCGTCGGCCAGCGATTCCACGCGCTGGCCGACACGTGTTCTCCACCTCACCCCGAAAACCGCCATGCCATGTCCATCTCCCGCGCGTTAAACATTGTCCTATGGCCCCGCAGCGGGATTCGTCCCCGCCGTCGGATCTGGGCCCTCCCATCCGACGGTCCCCGATCACTTTTCCCGCTCACCCTTTAACCAATCTGCTCGTCCGATAAATTTGCCCCGGCGCGTTTAAAATCCAATCCCCGCCGTCGATCTCTGTAGATCGACGGTCTGCATCTCCTCTTCCGATTCCATTATACGGTCCACTTTCCTCTTCGTTGACCATTTGATTTGTTCCCAACCGTTGATCGCAATACGATCAACGGTCCCGATCTCTCCATCCACCCGCACGCCCTCCGATGCAGTCTGTCCATATAACGCAGGATTTCCTCATTTTTCTTGTTTTTTGCAGGTTTTCAAAGGTTTTTCTTCGTATTCTACGAAATCTGAAGGATGAGAGTGACGACTCCAATCCTCCCGGTTTGTCCAGGGAATTGATCATACGGAGAAGAACAGAGATATTTACAAAGTTTCATGAGCTTTGGTTGCCGCACGTCCCTGCAAAGCTTGAAAAAGGCCGACAATATCAGAGCAGAGAAAGAGTATCGGATTGAAGATAAAATGAACCAGAGCAGTGGTTTTGTGAGAAGATTGGTGGGGATTACGGCTAAGACAGTTATCGAAAGCCTAATCCCCGGCTCAGAACACGGATTAAAGCAAAACCTAAAAGTGTTCGGCAGACAGATCGCCTCCACCGCCACACTTCGAGGCGAATTGATTCCTCAACCACCACAGTGCCACCTATTGCCTCAGAAAGCTCAAACAGAAGATGAATTTATTGAACAGGATCAGATATTATGCCTCGAACAACCAAAGAAGTTATTACTGCACCAGATTTCAACGACAGAATGTTTGCAGAGTAACCCTAACAGTACGCAAAGCCTCAAAGGTCAATATAAGCTCTCTTCGAGCTTACTTCTTAAGTATAAACACATTAATGCAATATAACACCTGTAGAATTTCTTCATCGAACCTCTCGGGGTCAGGAATACATTAATTCTGCATTGATTGTGTTTGAGATCTTTTAATCAGATCTCACCTCCTCATCCTTCTATAAATACTTCAATAGAAGATGAGTGAGGGGTTGGATTAGTTGGTTGTTAACGTAATTGCTGAAGCGCTGTAGCTATTTCTGAGTGGAAAACTCTTGACTGTAAATAGTGGTTTCATGGGCTCTTGGAGCTCTGCTTGTAACAGATAGGTTAGATTGTGAAAAGAGATGGATTAAAACATTGGATTTGAAGATTGTAACCGGCTTGGAGCAATCAATACAAGCTGATTTATGGGATCCTGGTCTATGCTGATGGTGATGTTATTCTCACTGTAACTTGTTATTTTATTTCTGTTTTCAATTTGTTTCATTTTCTACTATAAAGAACAGTTTAAACAGTGTTAGAGTTTGCTGTACACCAGTGACCTTCTCTGGCTGAAAAATCTTTATCCCAATGTTTTCTTTTTATTGTGTTATTTAGAAATGATTTAATTCAGTCTGAGCACAGAGATGCTGGCGTTCCCTCATCTTTTCGTCACTGCTGAATGTTGTTTTTAAATGTTACTTTCATATATGTTGTGTAAGGAATGAATTGAGGAAATCAAAGGTTAGCCCTGAGTCCCTTTCTTGTTTGCTCAACTATTTGTCTGTTTCCCTTAGGATGTGTCAAAAGCTGAATAGTTTCAAAGTACTTATCAAATCTTGGGCCATTCTGTGTGATCTTGGTGATTGTCTTGGAAGTAACTAAGTAAAGAAGGACTAAGATGAGGAGAAAGGTGAGCCCTGCCCGCTAGTTCCTGCTCCAAAGGTTGCCTTCAAGTTTCCCTTTGTTTTTAATATGTTTTCTAACAGAAGTATATCAAAGGCTGGATAGTTTCAAAGTACTTACCAGATCCTAGGTTGCTTCTATGTTTTCTTAAAGTGCCTGGTCAAAGGCTGGCTAGTTTCAAAGTACTTACCAGATCCTGGGCTGCTCTTTGTTCTGCATCTGTTGATTCCCTTTCTTGTTGTATCACCCCATTCCATAAATCAAACTTCAAAGAGATCCTTAGGCCTAGATGACTTGCCCCGTAGATTACTCTTGAACCTGGATGTTTCAATTAAATTCCCTTATGACTCCATAGCCCAATGGATTGAAAACTTGCCATCATATTTCTTTAGAATCAAAGCTTATTTTGTTTACTTGCAACTTCTCACCTTTGAACCTATTCGCATATAGATCTTTCCGTCTCAGACATCAACTATGTTCAACCATCCAAGAAAACCAAACAAAACCCTTGGCCTTCATAACTAGCCTAATATCATCACCCTAAACTTCAAAGACAATATCCATCTTTGTACATATTGGAGAGATCCCTCTCCGGATTCAGGAGGGCCAGATCCTAGAATCCCAAAGTTGGTTGAAATGATGTTAACTCTGTGATCGGACTTTGCCAATCTTGCTTGTTACAGAGACCTAACATTTCTGGCGACTCCACTGGGGAATGTTTAACCCAAAATCTCTGGTTCCATGACAATTGTTCTATTTTGCAGCTGAGCCACCAGGACATAACATTTCTGGCGACTCCGCTGGGGATGACTTGAGTTTTTCATCTTTTTCCCTTTTATTTTCATATAACACCTTGAGAGTAAAAAGCAGCCTTTCCAAGCACTACCAAAGAATGGTAATCACGATAAAACTTGTTTGGATCAGTGACAAACTAGGTCAATCCTAGGGTTCTTTTAAGTCTTTATCTAACCTTGGAAAATCAGCTAGCTTAGCCACAAGGATACACTGTCTTTGTTTCTTAACCATAGCTAAGTTTTGAGGCAAAGTTAGGACATTCTTTTGAAACCACAAATATAAACAATTCAGAAAATACCAAAAACATTTCAGATTGGTAGTAAAACACTAGTTTTGATACTTGTATACGTCTTTGGTGTGTTTTACCCTATACTCTTAGACAGAGTCTGGAAAGGGCCAGGTAGCCTCTGGATCTCATCCTCTTTTGGGGGTGACATATCTGGTGAATGCCCTCCCAGTCAATCTCTGGTTAGAGTTTGTTGTATTTTGAGATATCCTTGAAAAGGAATGTTCCACAAACACTGAGGTGGACAGTGTACTGCTGTGAAAACACTCTGAACCTTCCACCTGGCGACTCCACCATCCTAAACAGACCTTAAGACTCCACTGGAAAGAACCCTTATCATTATAAAATCATTCAAATTCAGTTAAAGGACTGTAGGATTCGAATTGAGAAAACAGATTAGTTAAACCGTCTAAAGATTGTCATATCTGGTTGAACTTTTCTTGTTTAGATTGGGTCTAATTCCATAAACATTGTGGCTCCTAAAAAGATTCATACTAGAGCCCATCCCGACCCAGATCCTCCTGAAATAGTTGACAACCCAGAAAGAATTCTCAGGAAGTCTCCTAGGATACAATCCTCAACTATCTTCAGACCACTCCTAAGAGCCAATTCAGTACCTGAAAACCTTTCAGCTCTTCATGAATCAAAAATTGACTTATTAAACCCATTCAGAACTAGGTCATTTGGTGATTTAGATCAGTTAGATTCTGAGCCTACCCTTTCATCTCCCGAAACCAGTGGGACTCTTGGGAATAGAGAATCAACACCTCCTGATTTACATTTCATACATAATCTAGGTGCCTCTCACCCCAGGTCAACTCAGAGATCTACTGCTGTTCCATCCACTTCTGTTCATCCTTCATCCAGTGTTCAAACCACTTCACTTCAACCCACACCTCCACTTGTAAACCCACCACCTATCATGGCAGCATGGTATGCTCCCTTAGTCCTTCCTGTACCATTAGTCAATATTCCACAGGACTATCAGTCCAAAATTCCATTATACGATGCTAATAATACCATAACAGCATCTCAACATGTGGACAAGATGAATGACTACTTTGACAGAAATGAAATTGATAATGAATCTGTCAAAATCAGATTGTTTGCTCAAAGTTTGGGGGGAGATGTGAGAAAATGGTTTAAAGGATTAACCCCCCATAGTATCAACGACCTTCAAGCCTTCCATCAAACTTTTTTAAACAAATGGGAAGTAAGGAAAAACCCTCTCCAAGTCCTTGCTGACTATAACAATCTCCATAGGAACCATGGGGAAAGTTTACAAGCTTATTGTACCAGGTTCAACAGTGTGTATAATGCACTTTCCCCTGAACTGAAACCTCCTCAGGGATCAGCCTTAAATAAATTTCCTGAAGGGTTTGATCCAGACATGACATATTCACTCAGGGAAAGAGTCTTTGCAACCCTTGAAGATATGCAAAGAGGTGCCCTTTCTGTAGAAGTGAACCTTATGGAGAAAAGAGCAAGGATGAAAGCTGAAAAGAGAGTATCTTTTAGAGAGGAATCCTCCCCTTCTACTTCAAGCTCAAAGATGGAAAGAATGATGGAAGAAATGATGAAGAAAATGAGCATTCTAGAAAGGGCGCAAGCAAGTTTAAATCAAAACGCTCCTCAAAACAGAAACCAAAACCAGAATCAGAATCTTAGAAGAAATCAGCCTCCAAACAGACCCAGGGAAGACGATCAGCAGATCATCCCTCCCTTTCATCAGAACTTTTTAAGTGAGGTTGAGGAAACAAATGAAATAACAGAGGAAGATGATATAAACTTATTTGGGGTAGATGATGATGACTTTGAGGTTCATTATGATAATAAACAAGGTCTTTATACACCTTATGATGACAGAAGAGATGATGCTGAAAACAGCTACCAAAACATGGAGAACGCTGTCATAGAACCTTTAAGGGAATATGAACTCAGAAGTAAGTCTAATCAACAAACACCCAACAATAAAACCTCTGACAAACCTTCTCAAAACAGCACTGCAACCAAGTCTAAGACAATCAAACAAAAGGACAAAACGGTGGCTGTTGATTCTGGTAAAGATAAAGAGAAAGACACTCAAAACATCGAAAAACAGAGTGCAAACATTAGTAGTACTAGCACCTTAGTTAGTACTCCTACAAAGACAACTATTTCAACTGTAGATAAACCAAATCAGCAAGCTGTTTTTGCTGATAAAGTGGCAGTAAACAAGGCTGAAGTCAGTGCTCTGAAGAATCAAAACCTTTTTAGCCTGGAACAGGAAATCTCAAAGATCAAAATCTCTGTTCCTTTGACTGAGTTAGCTGCCCAGCATGTATATAGGTCCAAAATTTTGAAGGCTTTGAACTTAGAAAATAATGAAGATACCCTCAATCTTAATGATGACCAACCAGAGCTTATCTTCGGTCCAAAGATTGAAGGAAAATTCCAAGAAGGTCTTGTCCCTCCCTTTTATGTAAGCTTAAACATTCATGACAAAATTCTCCATAATGCTATGCACGACTCAGGCGCTTCCCATAATTTAATGCCAAAAGCTGTAATGGAGAGCCTAGGTCTTGAGATTACCAGACCTTACAAAGACCTGTACTCCTTTGACTCGAGTAGAGTTAAGTGTCTGGGATTGATTAAAGATCTCTGTGTTAATCTAGCCCAAATTCCAGCCAAATGTTTAGTCATGGATGTTGTTGTGGCTGATGTTCCCCCAAAGTATGGAATGCTTTTGTCAAGATCTTGGGGGGCTAAGTTACAGGGAACTATGCAAATGGACATGGCCTATGCAACCATCCCTGTCTTCAATCAAACTAGGAGGCTTTATAGGGAATCTCACATGCAATACACAGTAACAAGCCAGGAGCGGCCTCAAAACTCTCCACTTTATGCTATAAACACGAGCCTTGATTCTTTTATCATGTTCAATAATGAAACACTCACCGAACAACCTGTTTCGAAAGAATCCATGGTTGGAGTTAAAGAGGGGGAAAACGATGCCGGATTGCTAAAACAGTCTACTGTGTCCGAAGGTCCTAGCAAATTAAACACAGATCTTGAACTGCAAGTCATCCATCCATTGAACTTAAATTTTAGCAGTCAGGGAGACAGTCCTCAACCCGATGAAAAACTAGAGGAATCTAATATTACAACGTTCATTCACCAAACGGAAAATCTGCCTCTCTGGACTATGTATTTTGATGGATCATGCACCAAAACAAATGCGGGTGCAGGTGTCTGGATCACTAACACTGAAAACGATCATACGGAATGCATCTCATGCAAATTAAACTTTCAGTGTTCCAACAACATAGCAGAATATGAATCCCTCCTCTTAGGCTTGCATCTTTTGAAAAAATTAGGCGCCAAGAAAATTAATGTATATGGGGATTCTGAATTAATCATTAGGCAAGTCAATGGGGAGTATAACGCAAATCACCCCAGACTTAGGGCCTACAGGAATGATGTCATTGATCTTTTAAAAACCTTTGACGAGTACACCTTATCTTTTGTCCCAAGGAAAAGAAACATTGCTGCCCACAATTTAGCCTTTGCTGCTAGAACCTGCCCAATGCTGTATAATGACACCTCTCAGATAAAATTCAGACCAGCTATCCCAGATAACAAGAAATATTGGCAGGTATTTGATGGAGATAAACAAATAGAATACTTCATGCAATTCAGGAATGAGTTTGAACCCCAAAGTTCAGATTCAGACTATGATACAGACTGCAGTGAAGAAAATTTTCTTGGTGAAGAAGAGCCATCTCCACAGCTGGTAGGTATAAACCTTCAGACTATCACATCCACACGCCAAGCAGAATTAAGTTCGAAACCTGAAACACAAGAAATAGAAACTCTGCATTCTGATAATGATAGTCTGCCCAAGGGTTTGGCCCCTCTAGAAGAACTGTTTGATTTTTTTGACGTGGCCAACAAACCAAAACTGGAACCTGTGGAAACTGAAGTAGAGGAATGTAATATAGGCAGTGAGGAAAAACCGAGATTTATTAAACTGTCTAAAACTTTACCAGCTCACATTAAACTCAGATACTTAGAGTTGTTTAAAGAATTTTCTGATGTTTTTGCATGGAGTTACGAAGATCTTAAGTCCTATGACACTGAAATAATACAGCACAAAATTCCTCTTAAAGAAAACCAAAAACCATTCAAACAAAAACTGCGCAGAATCAACCCTGTCCAGTTGCCATTGGTTAAGAAGGAAATTATGAAAATGCATGATGCTGGTATTATTGTCCCTATTAAATATTCTGAGTGGGTATCTAATCTGGTGTCAGTTAGGAAAAAGACTGGAGAAATCAGGCTTTGTATAGACTTCAGGAATTTAAACAAAGCTTCATTAAAGGATAACTACCCTTTGCCCAAGATGGATCATATTTTGCAAAGGGTGGTAGGGTCTAAAAGAATCTCTTTGCTGGATGGCTATTCAGGGTATAACCAAGTCCTAGTCCACCCTGATGATCAGTTAAAGACAACCTTTACTACACCATGGGGCACTTTCATGTATGTGAAAATGCCTTTCGGTTTAATGAATGCTGGAGCAACCTTTCAGAGAGCCATGGACATAGCATTCTCGGAGGAATTAGGCTTCTTCATCATTATATATCTTGATGATGTAACTGTGTTTTCAAAAACAGATGAAGAACACTTAGAACATTTAAGAAAAGTTTTCGAGAAGTGCAGAAGATTTGGGATATCTTTGAACCCCAAGAAAACCTTATTCGGACTCCAAGAAGGTAAGCTTCTTGGACATATCATTTCAGAAGAGGGTATAAAGATAGATCCCATGAGGATTGAAGCCATATTACAAATCTCCCATCCTCGGAATATTAAAGAGTTGCAATCTTTCATAGGGAAGATTAACTTTTTAAGAAGATTCATCCCCAACTTGGCTGAGCTCCTTAGGAATATCACAAACATGTTGAAAAAGGAGCAAGGGGTAAAATGGACCGCAGAAGCAAAGACATCCTTTGAACTGGTTAAACAAGCGTTAACCAAAACACCAGTTCTCATAAGTCCGGATTTTTCAAAAGATTTTTATATCTTCTCATTTGCATCAGAACATACTATAGCTGCTGTCCTTTTACAGAAAAACCCACAAGGACAAGAGCAGCCCATTGCGTTCTTCAGCAAGGCATTGAGGGATGCCCCTTTAAAGTATAACATTATGGAAAAACAAGCTTTTGCTTTGGTGAAAGCTTTAAAAGACTTCAGGGTATACATCCTTCACTCACATATCATTGCCTTTGTCCCAAATTCAGTGGTAAAAGACATTTTAACCCAGGATCCAGACGGTAAGAGAGGTAAGTGGATTGCTGTTATTCTTGAATATGATTTAGAGATTAAACCCACTAAGCTTATCAAAGGTCAGGGTCTAGCTAGGTTAATGGCTGAATCAAATTGTGAAGTTCTTGATATTAATATGATTAATGCTTTGGATGACCAAGAAGAATTCTCAACCCCCATTGTTGAAGATTATTTTGCGAATTCTCCTTGGTATACTGATATTGTTTATGTTTTGCTTAATT
This sequence comes from Pinus albicaulis, assembly GCA_034641835.2. Lineage (NCBI taxonomy): Eukaryota > Viridiplantae > Streptophyta > Pinopsida > Pinales > Pinaceae > Pinus > Pinus albicaulis. Next base: position 856,357,308 of record CM076574.1, read on the forward strand.
TAAACACACCTCCGGGTTTATCCAAAACAAAGGCAAGATTCCTAAAGTTAAAAGCTGTAAACTATTGCATTATTGATAAATGTCTTTATTGGAAAAATGCTAGTGGTATATTTCTTAAATGTTTGCCTGAGTTTGATGCAGAAAAGATTAAACAGGAATTCCATGAAGGAGAGTGTGGGGGCCATTTGTACTGGAAGTCAACAGCCAACAAAATTTTGAGGGCTGGTTTCTATTGGCCCACTCTTTTTCCTGATGTACATAAACTGACAACCACTTGCCATAAATGCCAACTGTTTGAGGGCAAGAGAAAATTACTACCCCTTCCTCTGCATCCAATCACTGTCGAAGCCCCTTTCCAACAGTGGGGACTTGACTTCATAGGAGAAATCCATCCATCATCTTCTGCTCAACATAGGTGGATCCTTACTGCCACAAACTATTTCACTAAGTGGATAGAAGCCGTTCCTTGTAGACATGCCAATGATTCAGTTATCATAAAATTCATAGAAACCAATATCCTTTCCAGATTTGGCTGTCCTACCAAGATCATTACAGATAATGCTACAGCATTTGGGTCAAAGAAAATGGTTGAATTCTGTCATAAGTATCAGATAATGTTGGGACACTCCACAGCCTATTACCCTCAAGGTAATGGACTTGCAGAATCGTCCAACAAAAGCTTAGTGAACATAATAAAGAAACTGTTGGAGAACAACAAGAAGTCTTGGCACATAAAGCTGGTCCATGCACTATGGGCTGATAGGTTAACATTGAAGAAATCCATTGGTATGTCGCCTTTCCAGCTTGTATATGGTACAGATGCAATTTTTCCTAACAGCCTTGGTGTACCAGTCATGAAGTTGATTCAAGAGTTGCAGACTGAAGATAACGACATAATCAGAAGGATAAATCAGACCATTCATCTTCAGCAGACCAGAGAGGAAGTGTACCACAAAGCATTACAGAAGCAGGACAATATCAAGAAGATATTTGACAGAAGAGCAAAGGCCAGCAATTTCAAAATTGGGGACAAAGTCTTAAAGTGGGACTCAAAGAGGGAAGACAAGGGAAAGCATGGTAAATTTGACAATCTGTGGCTTGGCCCTTACTCCATTCATTCAGTTGCTGGGAACAATGCATTTTTCTTACAAGAACTGAATGGAGCAGAATTGTTTGGGGGTCCTGTCAATGGCAGGATGCTTAAGCATTATCTTTCTTAAAATTATTTCATGTTTTGAAGCCTTTTTCACCTTTTCCATTGTAAATACTTCATCCATCATTGCATTTAAAGTTATGAAAAATCAAAAAATACAAAAACAAAGAAAAAATGAAAAGAGGGCAGGAATGAGAAACAAGAAAGGCAAGGCCCCATGCCAAAAAAGAGAAATGAATCTGAAAGTGTGCAAGCATAAATGCCACTCCTCTAAACACGCTTCTAATTGGTCAAACTGTTTAATCTTGACTGATTAGCTTTCAATTTTCTGCTGATAGGGTAGCAAATTTGATTTGCCAAACTGTTTAATCTTGGCTTCTCAGTAGATAGAGTAGGGTAGAAATCAAGGTTCAAACAAACTCAAAATCTGAACCAAAGTTTCCAAAGAGAGGACTCAAAGCTACTCTAATTTCTGAGTCAAAGAAAGGACCTGGTTTTAATTCACTCAAAACTCGAACCAGAAGAAAAGCAAAGACAGCTCACTGAAAAGAAAAAGCAGAGCTGTGAACATAAGAGAAGGCCATAATGAGAAAATTTTCAGATCTTAAGCCTTCTGTTTTGATTTAAATTTTTCTGAAAATAATAATCTGTGTGCAGCTTGTCTTTATGCCATAGATCATAGCAAGTCAAACCGCTCAATCTTGACTTGGCTATTTTTAAAATTTCTGTTGTAGAATTTAGAGAATAAAAGTTTGTTGGACTGTTTAATCCCAACAAACAGTAGGATAGGTAGAGAAACATCTGAGCTCAACTATTTAATCTGAGTTCAGGGAGAAATAAGGGGTAGAAGTAGATTAGTTTTACTGCATTCAAAAAGAATAAAATGTTGTGTTAAGAGTTTGCCAATCCAAGTGCACTCTGATGAAGAAAAAATGCTAGATCAGTAGGATTGGGGTAGGTAGAAGCTGTATTGATGAGATTCATCTCTCTTTCATAACTGACATGATTTTTGTCCAAAAGGAAAGCGAGAGCATGTGATGGGTCGGGCACCAGTCAAAATCCCAGAGAAATCAAGTCTGAATTCTTGATACCTTCAAGAAGGCCCACCATCCCAAGTGGAGCCTTTGTTAACCCACCTATATTTTCAAATCATATCAGCTGGTGGCTAAATTTTCTTTGCAGCCTTCAAGAAACAAGTTCAGGCCTAAAAATTGTTGGTACTTGAAGTCTGTTGGCAAGGTTATAAACCACTGGTTGGTTCTACATTCTCTCCACCCCCTCTGCCTCTGGCATACCATGAAAAATCCTGAACAAAAATTGCTGTATCTTCCCCTTTTCCTTTTCCCCTTCTTCCACTTTTTCCTCATTTCTTCGAGTATCCTTTCATCCATAAAATAACCCATTAAACCCTCTTATTGTCCCTTATTCCTCCATTGACCTCATTTCCTAAGGTCAAAAACCCACTTTTTGATCTATCGGAACCTTTCCTCTCTTTCAAAAATTATTTAAAAAACCATAGAAAAACATGTGTTTCTATGTGTTAGGCTTTAGCCCCTCAGGCTAAGCCCCTTTCTGTTTCTCCTTCCATATGCCCCCACGCCGGAACCGTGTGCAAAAGTCCGCAGGGCGCTTAAACCTCGGAAATAATTTATTCCCCGAAAAACGTTGAAAACCCTTTGTAAATAGCAAAGTTGGGTTTGTTTTATTTTTCCACCAAAGAAAATCAAAATAAAACTCCGCCGTCGATCTGTCCCACGGATCAACGGCGCGGAGTGTATACCGTCATCTAGTGGACCCCCCCCCTTTCGCTGCGCTGTTTTTCATTTCCGCCTGTTTCGTGCCCGCACCACCTATCTTACGGAAACGGTTTTGTGCCGTCGGCCAGCGATTCCACACGCTGGCCGACACGTGTTCTCCACCCCACCCCGAAAACCGCCATGCCATGTCCATCTCCCGCGCGTTAAACATTGTCCTATGGCCCCGCAGCGGGATTCGTCCCCGCCGTCGGATCTGGGCCCTCCCATCCGACGGTCCCCGATCACTTTTCCCGCTCACCCTTTAACCAATCCGCTCGTCCGATAAATTTGCCCCAGCGCGTTTAAAATCCAATCCCCGCCGTCGATCTCTGTAGATCGACGGTCTGCATCTCCTCTTCCGATTCCATTATACGGTCCACTTTCCTCTTCGTTGACCATTTGATTTGTTCCCAACCGTTGATCGCAATACGATCAACGGTCCCGATCTCTCCATCCACCCGCACGCCCTCCGATGCAGTCTGTCCATATAACGCAGGATTTCCTCATTTTTCTTGTTTTTTGCAGGTTTTCAAAGGTTTTTTCTTCGTATTCTACGAAATCTGAAGGATGAGAGTGACGACTCCAATCCTCCTGGTTTGTCCAGGGAATTGATCATACGGAGAAGAGCAGAGATATTTACAAAGTTTCATGAGCTTTGATTGCCGCACGTCCCTGCAAAGCTTGAAGAAGGCCGACAATGTCAGAGCAGAGAAAGAGTATCGGATTGAAGATAAATGAACCAGAGCAGTGGTTTTGTGAGAAGATTGGTGGGGATTACGGCTAAGACGGTTATCAAAAGCCTAATCCCCGGCTCAGAACACGGATTAAAGCAAAACCTAAAAGTGTTCGGCAGACAGATCGCCTCCACCGCCACACTTCGAGGCGAATTGATTCCTCAACCACCACAGTGCCACCTATTGCCTCAAAAAGCTCAAACAGAGGATGAATTTATTGAACAGGATCAGATATTATGCCTCGAACAACCAAAGAAGTTATTACTGCACCAGATTTCAACGACAGAATGTTTGCAGAGTAACCCTAACAGTACGCAAAGCCTCAAAGGTCAATATAAGCTCTCTTCGAGCTTACTTCTTAAGTATAAACACATTAATGCAATATAACACATGTAGAATTTCTTCATCGAACCTCTCGGGGTCAGGAATACATTAATTATGCATTGATTGTGTTTGAGATCTTTTAATCAGATCTCACCTCCTCATCCTTCTATAAATACTTCAATAGAAGATGAGTGAGGGGTTGGATTAGTTGGTTGTTAACGTAATTGCTGAAGCGTTGTAGCTATTTCTGAGTGGAAAACTCTTGACTGTAAATAGTGGTTTCATGGGCTCTTGGAGCTCTGCTTGTAACAGATAGGTTAGATTGTGAAAAAAGATGGATTAAAACATTGGATTTGAAGATTGTAACCGGCTTGAAGCAATCAATACAAGCTGATTTATGGGATCCTGGTCTATGCTGATGGTGATGTTATTCTCACTGTAACTTGTTATTTTATTTTCGTTTTCAATTTGTTTCATTTTCCACTATAAAGAACAGTTTAAACAGGGTTAGAGTTTGCTGTACACCAGTGACCTTCTCTGGCTGAAAAATCTTTATCCCAATGTTTTCTTCTGATTGTGTTATTTAGGAATGATTTAATTCGGTCTAAGTACAGAGATGCTGGCGTTCCCTCATCTTTTCGTCACTGCCGAATGTTGTTTTTAAATGTTACTTTCATATATGTTGTGTAAGGAATGAATTGAGGAAATCAAAGGTTAGCCCCGAGTCCCTTTCTTGTTTGCTCAACTATTTGTCTGTTTCCCTTAGGATGTGTCAAAAGCTGACTAGTTTCAAAGTACTTATCAGATCTTGGGCCATTCTGTGTTATCTTGGTAATTGTCTTGAAAGTAACTAAGTAAAGAAGGACTAAGATGAGGAGAAAGGTGAGCCCTGCCCGCTAGTTCCTGCTCCAAAGGTTGCCTTTAAGTTTCCCTTTGTTTTTAATCTGTGTTCTATTAGAAGTGTATCAAAGGCTGGCTAGTTTCAAAGTACTTACCAGATCCTAGTTTGCTTCTATGTTTTTCTTAAGTGCCCGGTCAAAGGCTGGCTAGTTTCAAAGTACTTACCAGATCCTGGGCTGCTCTTTGTTCTGCATCTGTTGATTCCCTTTCTTGTTGTATCACCCCATTCCATAAATCAAACTTCAAAGAGATCCTTAGGCCTAGATGACTTGCCCCATAGATTATTATTGAAACTGGATGTTTCAATTAAATTCCCTTATGACTCCATAGCCCAATGGATTAAAAACTTGCCATCATCTTTCTTTAGAATCAAAGCTTATTTTGTTTACTTGCAACTTCTCACCTTTGAACCTATTCGCATATAGATCTTTCCGTCTCAGACAGCAACTATGTTCAACCATCCAAGAAAACCAAACAAAACCCTTGGCCTTCATAACTAGCCTAATATCATCACCCTAAACTTCAAAGACAATATTCATCTTTGTACATATTGGAGAGATCCCTCTCCGAATTCAGGAGGGCTAGATCCTAGAATCCCAAAGTTGGTTGAAATGATGTTAACTCTGTGATCGGACTTTGCCAATCTTGCTTGTTACAGAGACCTAACACGTTGACACATTCGCAATGGTTTACGACGAGTTTCACGCATAATAGATATAAAAACTATTATCCTCTTCATCAATGGCCCATAATCCACAACATGCTCCAACTTGAACCGGGAATAAAATAGGCTTACACTACTATAGATCTGATAACTAAGATCAAACGAAATTGATGGCCCACATCACACTTCTGACTCCAACTTGCACTCAGGATAAAATGGACTTGCACCCCCGATAAATCCAATGGCTATGATTAAGCGAGATCAACAACCCATATCGCACATCGTAATCTAACTTGCGCATGGGATAAAACAGAATTGTACGCTCAATAGATCCAATGGTTATGATTGAGTGAGATAAAAAACCTAGATCTCCCATCGAACACCAACTTTGTGTGGGGTATAAAAATGAATTACACCCCAAATAGATCTGATATTGATTTGACAATTATGTTTTTTTTCATCCATCTCAATGCATTTGGAGTGAAAAAAGTGGAGGAATCAGCTGACTTAGTTTGGCAAAACGGGGTTTGAAACCTTCCAGGAGCATTTTGAGGCATAAAACGACATTTTTTGGGGGTAATAATTTGGATCTTTAGCACCACACTATTACATAATTTTCTACACACATAGATATTTCCAATGGCACAAGAAGCACATAAATCAGAGTTTGTATGTAAAATTTATGCCACTCAGAATTTGACCTTCCTGCTTTCACACCTATTGTTTGGGTGGATGTCGCGTCAGCCCCCATTATTCATGGAAAAGGGGCTAGCCATGTGATTACAATGTAAAATACTCTATAGGATTCTATATTTTAATTCTAGTTAAGAGTTGATGTAGTCAAAATTAACCACTAGTAGGCTATCGGGTTTTTTTATAACCGAGCCACTAGGAGGAAGAGGCAATCCATTCTTTCGAGTCTATTTTATTCCATAGCTTAGAAAATATATCCAGGAGAGATAGAAGGTAGAGAATGCACAGAGTATCTGTTCACTATAGCATCCCATGAGCCACAAACATTACTTCTTTGTACCTGCCACTATATTTCCAAACAGAGAAAGAGAGCGAAGTGGCCTCACCTTCCAGTTGAGTTTTCTCTCGAAAGGTTTTCCCATAAAGAATATATTGTGTCTTATGTGTGTGTGCGCTTATTTTTCCATTCCTCAATTTTCTTCACAATTTCCATCTGCATGCATGCACTAATTACAATTAAAGCTACAAATCTAGAATTTTAATAAAACTATAATAGTGTAAAATTTTAGTATTTTAATATAATATTATCAGATCTGTTGTGACAAATTGTCCAATGGAATATCCATGGTAGTTTACAGATCATTTGGTATCATAGCAGGCTTATTTGGGTATTTTATGGAGATAGCAAGGATCAAGATCGATGGGGCCGAAAATCGTAAAACGCTAATCATGGGCAATGAATTTGTAAACAAACCTTATGATCCTGCAAAAGGTGAGGTTTACGCGGCTGGAACAACAAGTCTCTAATATCAACCGCAATGTAAACCTCCTCATCACATCCTTAAATAGAAATCTGGGGATGCTTAGAGAAAATGAGGGTTCGAATGCATAAGACAAATCAGAACGGGGATCAGAAGATCAAGGAGAAACGAAGAACTAGTCGAAGAAAGGATCCGAAAAAGATCAACACAGTTCGAGTGTCGTGAACCAATCACAATCCCTGTTTAAAATGAAAGAAAAAGTTGATATCAAGATGTACCAAAATGAGATTTACGCTCTGAAGCTGAAACACTAGTTGCAACAACTGGAAGTTTATTTCAATGTCCATCAGATCGAGGAAGGGAAAAATATCTCATTCGCGCAACTGAAATTAGAGGGCCATGCACTCATTTGGTGGGAGAGCCACGCAAAAACCCTGAGGTTGGAGGGAGAACCTCTAGTGACTAAGTGGGGAGATTTCAAAACCATCATTAAGTCACAGTTTTATCCCATTGTGTATGTGGAAGACTAGTGGATCCGACGGCATTACTTTAGGAAAAATCCAAGACAAAGCGTGTAGGAGTACACCGTGAAATTTAGGAAGATGGCAATAATTTAGGGTATCTCTCCAAAGAACCCATATTTTATCCCCTAGTATTTGGGGGGCCTGCATTTCCATCTGCGTGAGCAAGTGATGTTGTTCAAGCCCAAATCGATGGATGAGGCTTCTGTATAGGCACTGTACATGGAGAACATAGGCCTGAAGAGAGTGCAATCAAGTGGATCGAAGCAAAAGGAGCAACAAGATGCTTCTAAGGATTGGAAGAAGAATAAAAAAGCGAGAAAATATAAAAATATGGCAGCTACAACGCACCAGTGTAAATATCCTAGCAACCACTGCAACATTGATGGCCATTTAGAGGAGAAGCGCTGGAAGTTGCATCAAGAGCTAAACACAAAGAACAAGAAGAAACATAAAGAGAAGAAGAATCTCATGGCCATGGGTTCAAGAAACCAAGTTGAAAGCCGCTTAGAAGAGAATGAGAAGATTGTATATACGTCAGTGTAGAAGGAGATGAATCTGAGTAGCCTTCAGCAACAGGAAGAGAAATAAATGACCAAAATCTTCCATATAAAGATACTTGTCAAGAAGACAAAGATTGATGCCTTTTTTGGCTCAGGATCGTAGGCGAATATCATTGTAGGAAGAGTAGGTCAAGAAGTTGGAGTTGGAATTTCGTGATCATCTAAACCCATATCCATTGGAATGGATAAATAAGGATGCAAAGCTGAAGGTGACAAAACAATGCAAAATTAAATTTTCTATCAGTGTTGATTTTATTAATGAAGTAGATTTGAATGTGGCTCCCATTGACGTATGTGAAGTCGTTTTTGGGAGTCCATACATGTACACGTGTGATGAATTATTCATGAGGATAGCTAACCAGTATCGGCTCGTCAAGGATGGAAAATATTTCATCATCAATGCACATAAAGGAAAGTCAAAAAATTCACTGGTAAGTGCCAACCAACCCAAGAAATTGATCAGTTCCAGCATGTAATATTCCTAATTAGTGACAACTAATTGGAATATTCGATTTTGTTTGGTTTTGTCATCCATAGTTTATTAATAAATAAAAAGTGAGTGAAGAGGGTCTACCTCACTTAAGTGGAATAAAATACTTTCCTAGTAGCACAACGTTGTGACTTAAAGGGGAGCCAAGAAGGGCCAAGCATAACGTAGAGAGGGGACCCACGTATGCTCTAGAAGCTACTGCGCAGATGAGGATGGGGCACATGGCAAGAGAGAGAGGCTACGTTGAGGAGATGGGCCTTAGGGTTGGAGGAAGGCCAACGTTATAAAAGAGGGAGGAGCCTTCTCATTTGATTCATTCTGTTGTTGACGATATTGAGCTATACATTTTGTCTTCTTGAGCACGCTGGCTGTTTACCCCGTCTGCAGCACTATTTAGTGCATTGAGTGTCTCCGGTCAGAGATCTCGCCCTTAGCCCCGGGGGACTTCGAGTGCCTGCTCAGGCAAGGTTATTTGTTCAGTATTTTGTGAGAGGTTTTGGTGTTTGGTTTTGTTGCAGAGCTGGGCTTTCATAGAGACTGCGCAGTCACTGGGAGAGAGGACGCAGTCCATTTTGGAGGTGCTCCGGATCAGGATTTCTGCAGGAGATTGAGCCGAGATTTTGAGCAGAGGATCAGCCTTTGCCTGTGGGAGGATTTTGGTGGAGTTTGAGGCAATGTTTCAGTCATTTCCATTTAGCCCCTGTGCAGACCCTTGGAGGCCAGCATAATTCCCCAAGGGGGTGTTTTCTGGAGAATTTCTGGGGTCGGCCATTTTTTATATGGTTTATGGGTTTTGTCGGGATTGGTGAGTAGAGGATGATTGTATATTTTCAGCTCATTACGGAAAGGGGATCAGCCCCTAGAATTCAATCAATTCCAGCAGTAGCAGCTACACGGCAGTTTTCCAGCAGCTGGGACGCAGTTCAGAGAGCAGCCATTTCCTGTATATTCTGAGATTTTTTCTTCACTTGACTTGAGCAAGTTTAGGTGCCATCACTCTGATCACCTATTGTACTTCATTGTATTTATCAGTTTAATAAAATGGCTTAGCATTTCCTCTCTATATTTCTGGATGAGTTGCCGTATATTCTGTCTATGTTATTATATGTCTACTGCACTGTTATTTTTATATATTCTTCAGCATTCTAGTTCTATACCACTTGGTGTGTTTATCTTTCACTCTTAGACAGAGTCTGGAAAGGGCCAGGTAGCCTCTGGATCTCGTCCTTTTTCCAGAGGCGGTATATCCGGTAAATTCCCTCCCAGTCTATCTTTGGTTGGAGTTGCTGTGTTTTAGAGACATCCCCGAAACAGGATATTACAGTGGTATCAGAGCATAGTTCTGGCTCAGCCTGTGGTCTATGACACCGGGGAGGAGACCATATATTTGTTACAAAGGCAGGAAGTACAGAGACCATGAGCGTAGGTTGGAGAACACCTACGAAGAGGGAGACTTTGTTCAGGTGGTGGACATAGAGCATGAGAGAAAGCCTGTGACAGACGCAGAACAGGAGGAGCCTATATTAGATTTAGAGCAGAGAGGGTCGATGGCAGATGACACAAAGGCCAAACAGTTTGGGGAGGCACTCCTCAAATCGGTGCAAGATCTAGCTAGACAGATTGAGATGATGGGTCAAAGATTCATCGTTGTAGAGGCTAGACAGCATGAGACCCCACGAGTTTTCCAGGTAGGAGAGGGATCAGGTACATCCCATAATTTTCCGAAGCATGGTGCTGCTCAGCGTGATACTCCTCAGCCGATGGCTTCACGTGCACCTACCCGCTCTACCATGCCCACTTTCTTGGGAGCAGACACAGGGGCAGGAGCCCAGCAGGAGGCAGAGCCTGGACACATGGGCGAGTATTTTGCAGAGTATCAGGCCTGTGGGCAGGAGTTCAGGGATACTCTCTCATTCCGAGATTTTTTTCAACTCCAGCGGGACAGTAGACCCCGCGACCATCATAGAGGGCACTGAAATTACCATGATGGAGATTCCCACTGCACATCTAGCAGATTCCATTTGCCTACGTTTGATGGCTCATCAAACAATTCGGCAAAGTCTTGGGTGGAGAAGCTGGACATCTATTTCTAGCTTAACCAGATGTCGGAGACGGAGGCCATCAAGGTGGCGACATTACATTTGGATGGTGAGGCCCAGGACTGGTGGTTCCATGGGATGGTTACACTCGAACACTCTAGAGTGACAACATATGCCGATTTTACCAGGAGGTTGATGGAGCGTTTTGACCGGAGGGATCCGAAATAGCATTTTGTTGAGCTGACGAGGCTCAAGAAGACAGGGAGCCCAGAGACATACATTGCAGATTTCTTGAGGGTTTCGATGATGGTGCCAGATCTATCCGTGGCACGGATGATTTATATGTTTGTGGAGGGATTGGCAGAGCCACTTCGAGGTCTAGTCAGATCTACTAGACCAGCTACACTCCAGGATGCTATCAGCAGGACCAGGGACTTATAGGATGCATTGCCCAGGACGCGGACACCTTACCCCCAGAGACAGGGCTTCCATCCCAAGGAGAAGGATGTGAGGGTTCCTCCTCCAAAGGGGAATCCAGGATGGGCACAGATAGATGATGATGCCAGGAGGGAGCTGAGGAAGAAGCAGTTGTGCTTCACTTGTCAGGAGCCGTGGGCACCAGGGCATAGGTGTGCTGCTGGCAAAGCACACTTCATTGAGGTCTTCTCCGATGATAGCGGGGAAGAGGATGATGAGGATGATGAGGAGGTAGGAGATAGTCAGAAGGCCCAGGATCAGTTTCCGCCTCCACCTCCAGGGACAGGAGGTGCAGCTTTTGCACCCACAGGAGGGACCCTTGCAACCTTGTGAGGAGTTCCCAAGTATTTGACGCTGCGCGTACGAGGGACAGTACGTGGCCAGCGAGTGTCAGTTTTGGTTGATAGTGGGGCAACCCACAACTTCATTGATGCACAGATGGTCGAGCAGAGAGGTATATTGACCGAGAGCTTTGATGGATTTTCAGTTTTGGTCCTAGGAGCCTAGATGATGCAGTGTGCCCGGTATGTTCCAGAGTTGGTAGTGACGATGGGTACCTACACCGTGACCGATCACTTTTTCATGGTCAACATACCAGATACCAATGTGGTATTGGGTGTTCAGAGGTTGTTTACTCTGGGGAAGGTCACCACGAATTGGGAGGCCTTAGAGATGGAGTGGGATGACAAGAAGATCAGGAAGCATGAGAAGATCCGCGGGATGCACACTTACCCACCTCAGACAGTTTCAGCACACCAGATGGAGGCAGACTTCCGGAAGGGAGACATAGAGTGGGCAGTTGAGTTGCAGGCATCAGAGGCAGAGACCACCAGTCGAGCAGTTTATCCAGATATACAGGCCATCCTTGACAGGTATGATGCAGTGTTTGGGGATATACCACTAGGTCGGCCACTGGACCGAGGGTTTGAGAACACCATTGAGCTTGAGCAGGGAATTCACGCGGTGATCACTACCCCTTATAGGCATCCCAAAGCCTATCGGGATGAGATTGAGCGGGCCATCTAGGAGTTGTTGGCTCTTGGGCACATCAGGCCGAGCACGAGTCCGTTTGCTTCTTCCGTAGTGTTGGTGAAGAAGAAGGACAGCACCTTGAGGATGTGCATTGATTATAGGGCCCTGAACAAGAAGACCCTGAAGAACAGGTATCCTATACCCAGGATCGATGAGTTGATGGATGAGCTGAGAGGAGCCAAGTTCTTCTCGAAGATTGATTTGAGATCAGGGTACCATCATATTTGTGTGAGGGAACAGGACATTCCCAAGACCGCCTTCAAGTGTCATTATGGGCACTTTGAGTTTTTGGTTATGCCTTTCGGGTTGACCAATGCACCAGCCACTTTTCAGTCTTGCATGAACCATATCTTCCGCAGTCATCTGAGGAAGTTTGTATTGGTCTTCTTTGATGACATACTCATATATAGCAGGACTTGGGAGGAGCATCTCCAGCATATAGAGACAGTACTACGCATCTTGGAAGAGCAACAGTTCTATGCTAAGCTCTCCAAGTGTGAGTTTGGGATGACGGAGATGTTGTATTTGGGTCACATTATTGGAGTGGATGGAGTGAGGGTCCATGAGGAAAATATTAGAGCCATCAGAGATTGGCCGGAGCTGAGGAACGTGACGGAACTTCGAGGGTTCATTGGTATATGTACCTATTACAAGAAGTTCGTTAGAGGTTTCTCACAGCTTGCTGCACCCCTTACAGATTTTACGAAGAAGGGGGCATTCAGTTGGTCAGATACAGCGCAGCGAGCCTTTGATAGGCTCAAGGAGGTGATGAGTAGCTACCCAGTGCTTTCATTGCCGGATTTTACGTAGCCATTTGTCTTCGAGTGTGATGCATAGGGAGAGAGGATCGGTGCAGTATTGATGTAGGGGGGACACCCTATAGCCTTTGAGAGCTGGAAACTCCTTCCGCACGAGAGGTTGTATTCTATATACGACAAGGAGATGTTGGCCATTATGCATACCTTGGCCAAATTCAGGCAGTATTTGGTAGGGAATAGATTCAGGGTGAGGACTGATCAAAACAGCCTCAAGTTCTTTTTGGAGTAGAAGCAGCTATAGGAGAGGTAGCAGAAGTGGATCAGTAAGATCCAAGCATATGACTTTGACATTGAGTATGTCAAGGGTAAGAATAATGTGGTAGCAGACACCCTTTCACGTAGACCAGCCATGTTATCTCTTATGAGATTGGATACAGATTGGAGGGCTCGAATTTTAGTGGAGTACTCCAAGGACAGATTTTCATGTGAGGTTCTGGATGGACAGGTGGCAGATGACAGGTACAGGGTGGTTGATGAGATCATCTACTATAGGGACAGGATCTTTTTGACTGAGGGATCTCAGCTTAAGAAGAAGATACTCCAGGCATCACATGATTCTCCATTGGCAGGCCATCAGGGGTTTACCATACAGGGCCATTAGAGAGAGGTTCTCATGGGAGGGCCTCAAGGAGGACGTACTCCAGCACATCAGGGAGTGCGATGTTTGTCAAAGGAACAAGGGAGAGATGAGCCATCCTGTGATGAAGTCCATAGTTTATTAATAAATAAAAATTGAGTGAAGAGGGTTTAACTCACTTAGGTGGAATAAAATACCTTCCTAGTAGCACAACGTTGTGACTTAAAAGGGAGCCAAGGGGGGCCAAGCATAACGTAGATAGGGGACCCATGTATGCTCTAGAAGCTACTGCGCAGATGAGGATGGGGCACGTGGAAAGAGAGAGAGGCTACGTTGAGGAGATGGGCCTTAGGGTTGGAGGAAGGCCAACGTTATAAAATAGGGAGGAGCCTTCTCATTTGATTCATTCTATTGTTGATGATATTGAGCTAGACGTTTTGTCTTCTTGAGCACGCTGGCTGTTTAGCCTGTCTGCAGCACTGTTTAGTGCATTGAGTGTCTTCGGTCGGAGATCTCACCCTTAGCCCCAGGGGACTTCGAGTGCCTACTCGGGCGAGGTTATTTCTTCAATATTTTGTGAGAGGTTTTGGTTTTTGGGTTTGTTGTAGAGCTGGGCTTTCATAGAGACTGCGCAGTCGCTGGGAGAGAGGACGCAGTGCATTTTGGAGGTGCTCTAGATCGAGATTTCTGCAGGAGATTGAGCCGATATTTTGAGCAAAGGATCAGCCTTTGCCTGTGGGAGGATTTTGGTGGAGTTTGAGGTAGTGTTTCAGTCATTTCCATTTAGCCCTTGCGCAGAGCCTTGGAGGCCAGCGTAATTCCCCAAGGGGGTGTTTTCTGGAGATTTTCGGGGGTCGGCCATTTTTTATATGGTTTCTGGGTTTTGTCAGGATTGGTGAGTAGAGGAGGATTACATGTTTTCAGATCATTCCGGCAAGGGAATCAGCCCCTAGACTTCATTCCATTCCAGCAGTAGCAGCTACACGACAGTTTTCCAGCAGTTGGGATGCAGTTCAGAGAGTAGCCATTTCCTGTATATTCTGAGAGTTTTTCTTCACTTGCCTTGAGCAAGTTTAGGTGCCATCACTCTGATCATCTATTGTACTTCATTGTATTTCTTAGTTTGATAAAATGGCTTAGCATTTACTCTCTATATTTCTGGATGAGTTGTCGTATATTCTGTCTATGTTATTATATGTCTGCTGCACTGTTATTTTTATATATTCTTGAGCATTCTAGTTCTATACCACTTGGTGTGTTTATCTTTCACTCTTAGACAGAGTCTGGAAAGGGATAGGTAGCCTCCGGATCTCGTCCTCTTTCCAGAGGCAGTATATCCGGTAAATTCCCTCCCAGTCTATCTCTGGTTGGAGTTTACGTGTTTTAGAGATATCCCCGAAACGGGATATTACACAGCAAGAAGTGTGTTTTATTGTTTTTAAGAGAAATTCAGTCTGCAGAGGAGTCAATAAGAGGCAAGGCATCCCTGTAGAGGTTTACTAAGAAACATAAATAGCAATCAGAGGAGTTGTTACAGGAATACAAGGATGTGTTCCAAGACCCTAATGGACTACCACCTAAGGGATAAATGGAGCATGAGATCCAACTATTTCTAGACTCCCCATTGCCAAATACTGGGTTGTATAGGTAGAATGTTATAGAAATAAGTGAGGTGAAGAAATAGTTGCAACAACTGTTGGAACACAGTGTCATTCAACCGATCACATCACCATGTGGATCACCCATCATCATTGTTCCAAAGAAGGATGGGACTTGGCAGATGTGTATAGATGACAGGGCATTAAACAAAATCACGGTCAAGAACAAATACCCCATGCCCAGGATATATGATTTGTTGGATCATTTGCAACAAGAAAAATACTTCACCAAGCTGGAATTGAATTTTGAATATCACCAAGTTTGAGTCAAAGAAGAAGATACATGGAAGAACGAATTCAAAACTAGGCAAGGTTTGTATGAGTGGTTAGTTATGCCATTTGGCCTATGTAATGCACCAACTACATTTATGAGATTAATGAATGATGTATTGCACCCTTTTATATATTCATTTGTTATTGTCTATTTGGATGATATATTGGTATATAGTGCTACCTAGGAGGAGCATATTTCACATTTGACACAGGTGCTAGAAACATTGAAGAAGCACCAACTGCTAGCAAATCTCAAGAAGTGTGAGTTTGCACACTAGTGTTTGGTGTATATGGGGTATATGATCATTGGAGGAGAGTTGAAGATAGATCCTTCCAAGATGGATGCCATCATGAAATGGCCAATGCCTACTAATGTTTTTGAGGTTAGGATTTTCATTGGGGCAGCACAGTACTTGAGGAAATTCATAGCCTTTTTTTCAATAGTAGCAGCACTTCTCCATGCCATAGCAGCAAGTGGAAAGTGTTTCTAGTGGGTAAAAGGTTAGCTAAAGAGGAAGATCAGTCAAGCACCAATTTTGGCATTACCAAACTTGCAGCTACCCTTTGAAGTAGTGACAGATGCGAGTGGGTATGTTATGGGAGTTGTCTTGATGCAGGGAGGAAGGTTTGTATGCTACCATTCTAAATTTTTTCATGGGTTTGTATGACAAGGAGCTCTATGCCATGGTGCAATCTATCAAGAAGTGGAAGCATTATCTGATGGGAAAGGAGACAAAAATTCACATAGATCACTAGCCACTATAGTACTTGTAGGCCCAGAGTAAGCTACAATAGACTAGGCATTACAAGTGGATGGGGTTTTTACAAAATTTTCATTTGGTGATCAAATATAATAAGGGAAACACAAACAAGTTGGCTGACATGCTTTCATTACCACCCACATAAAATATTATAGCTTTGGGGACTCTTATGCACATGGATCCATTCATCCATGATGCATACAGAGAGCCATGTTTAGAGGATGAGGACTTCAAGGAGGTGTATTAGAAGTTGCAGAGTCATATTCATGTGCATGAAGGCGACAACATCGTTGACTACCATCTCCAGGATGTGTTACTCTACAGGTTGGATAAGTTGTGTGTTCCTTAAGGCAAGTGATTGTATCTGATTAGAGAGGCTCACACCTCAAAGTTTGCAGAGCACTTTGGTGTAGGGAATATTGTGGCTAACTTATATAGGTATCTATATTGGCCCAAGATGCAAGAGCAGGTAGCTAGGTTCATAAGAGGATTCATGCTTTTTGGTACCAACAAGCCTAGTAATAGGAAACAGGGTCTATATCATCACTTACCTATACCTACTCATCTATGGGAAAGAAGTTCCATGGAATTTTTGGGAGGTTTATCGACGATCAGGAAGGGACATGACTACCTATTCGTGGTAGTTGATAGGTTCATCAAGATGTGTGTTCTGATTCCCTATAAAAATACCATCATCGGGAAATAAGCCACAAAGTTGTTCGTTGGACAGGTTTGGGTGCACTTTGGGATACCAAGGAACATCATTTGAAACAGGGATACAATATTTCTTAGTGCATTCTAGACTACATTGTGGGAGACGATGGACATAAATTTGAAGAGATCTACAACGGTCCATCCACATACAAATGGGCAAACAAAAGTAGTCAACGGGACTTTGGTGCAGCTTATAAGGGATACAACTAGAAGCATCTGAAGACCTGGGATGAAAATCTCGTATATAAAAAATATTCTTATAAAAGGGTAGTCCACACTTCTATAAGAAAATCCCCATTTGAAAAAAAAAAATGGATATTTTCCACCTTCACCTTTGTATATTGCATATGGGTAGTAAGGAGTGAGGGAATATCTTACAGGAGATGCTTTGAGGGCTGAAAAGTTTATAGAGAAGATCAGGCAAATCCATCTATAGATACAAGAAACACTGCAGAAGTCGCAGGAGAATTATAAGGCTAGGCATGATCAACACAGAACAGAGAAGGAATTCAAGGTGGGAGATAGAGTATGGTTACAGTTGAACAAGGATAGGTTGCAGGGGCTTGGTAAGAAAATCAAGGCTCTGAGGTATGGTCCTTTTGAGATACTGGGAAAGGTGGGTGATAATGCCTATTGACTCAGTTTACCACCATATATGCGCATTTACTCAGTTGTGAATATAGAGAATTTGAAACTCTATGAGCCTTCTGTTAGTGTCAGAATTTTCATTATGCCATCAGTGATCAAAATCACTCTTTTCATATTCATTTTAGGGGTCCCACTCAGAAATTTTTTTATCATTCCACTAGTTCATGCAAAAAATTCACTCACTGATGGTAGCCCTAGTCATAAAAGGTCACTCTCCCTCAAAAATTCACATTTGTTGGCCCACCTTCATGCCTTGCTGAGCATAAATCAGTCTTGAAAGCTCATTTCACTATGTCATTATGTCAGTCAAATTCAACATGAAGTCTGGTCATTCAAGGTCCATTTAGGTCACTAGGTTTCATTTTTCAAGGTTCAATAATACTCCATTTCATCTCAATAAAGTCAAAAAAAGTGTGAGAGTGATTGAATAATACTTCTTTATCATTTGAATAAAATTTGTCAGCATGTAAATATGATTTTTAAAGATTGTAATTATGGTTTCAAAGTATGATTTTCATACTAAAGTGTAATTTTATTCAAACAGAGATGTAATTTATCTTTTATCTTTTATGTAATTATATGCTCATTATATGTAATAAGTATTGTCCCAACCTATCAACTCAAACTCATATGCCAAACTGAAGATCAGCAAAGTCAAATGTAAAGAGTTCCAAACTCTAGCACATCAACCTGCAAAGATGAAAATCAAAGTGAAAAAAGTATTCAACAAAGTTTTCAAAGGTGAAATGAAACATTAGAAAAGTGGGTTTTAAAATCAAAATATCAATTTCATTCAAGTGATAAAGCCTTCATGACATCAAATTTAAACTCATTTGTCTCCTACCACCGTTGAGCACACTCCAAGAGGAAAAAATTTTGAATTCCTTGGCGAAAATTTGCAAAAAAACATAGCAAAGGGCACACTGTCTTCTGCGAGGGCGCACTTCCTTCTATGAGGGCGCACTCTCATTTACGAGGGCGCACTCTTTTCTACCAGGGCACAATTCCTTTTGCGAGGGTGCACTTGACCAGAAAAGCCAGAAACTCATTCAAATTGAAAAAACTCTCTTCCTAAGCTTCAAAAACGTTCACATCGACCTCCAACAAGTGAGTAAGAGCTAATGCCATCAATTATTTTCTCCATCAAGTTCATTTGTTGGGTGTTGTGAAATTTGGTGTTTAAATCATTTTAAAACCCTAGTATCTCCCATTGCACTCTTAATTCCCCAAATTGCATCTCCCTACACCTTTATACCCTTCCTACATTGAAAAACACCCATTCCTAAACCCCTGTATTACAAATCCCCTTTCCATAACCTTTTTTTCCCAATACCTTAAGCCCTGGGTGCTACAACTACCTAGGCTCCTAACCCCAAACCTGTAAATAATTTCCCCATCCTAAATTCCACGATATCACTACTCCCTATCCCCTTTCCCATTTTATAAATTCCTATCACCATCTCCCCCCATTCCTCACTGCTAAGACCACTTTCCACCATCATCACACTTCCCTAGGGTTTTTACTTTAAAACATCATGGCAAAAGAAGAGAAGAGATCATACAGTGAGGGAGAAGAAACAGAGGCTAGAAGGCCACAAAAAGGGGGAATAATACTCAGACTTGAGCCAACAAGTACTAGAGAACTTTTTGCATATCCTATGGAAGTGACATGTTTCAAACATGTTGAGTGTTTTGAGTTCTATGAGAAAATTCAGAGGGTCCAACACCATGCCATGTTGACCGGGCTTTTCATATCCAACCTCCATGACAACCAAGTTACTCTAGTTGGTTTCACCTTTATTGTTTCAACTGCCATCATTTTAGCTGCCACCGGGATCCCAAATGTTGGGGAGAAATGGTTCAAGCACACTGAATTGGAGGAACACTACTATGAGCCTTTCATGAAAACAAGATATAAGAATGGGAAAAAGAGTTTCTTTCCTTTTTCCTACCTCCTGGAAAGATATGCACCAATGATGAAGATAATCATGAAATACTTTTCATGCGAAAGTAGATTTTCAAGACTTTATACCTATCACATCCGGCTCTTAATTCATTTTACTAGGGTAAATATGCTCAACATACCCTACTACCTTTTCCGAAGCATTGATAAGATGGAACTTATTGTCCAGAAAATGGAGTATGAACATCAAATGAGAAGTCTTTTTCATCATTCCCTTATAGAAATCATAGTCCTCTATCATCTCAATGATATATTCAGAGATCCATCTACTCAGAATGCACAAAATGTACCTTCATATTCTCATCCATCCACTTCCATCCCTCCATCTCAACTCATAGCACATTCATCATCATAAAATCATTCCATTCCACCTATTTCACCTCCTTCATCTCCATTTCATCATGACATTGGATCACCTAGCAGGATTAAAGTCAGTGAGCCTAAGAGGGCTACTGTGGTTGAGGTTAAGCCATTTCCAAAAACCTACCAGAGAGGTCATAGGCATGTGTTTGCTCCAAACATAGTGGAATGGGCCATGCCTTCTACATCAACAAAGAAGGTAGAAAAAGGCAAAGAAAAGGTGACTGAGGCAGAAATTCAGCCATAGGTTATACATGAAGAAAACCTACATGAGACTAAGCATGATTTTGAGCTTGTTGACCTAGATGAGGATGAAGATGACAAAATCACTAGTGCGGCCATTAAAGGAAAGGATGTCAAGATTAGAGAGCTCCAGACTAATCTTGGCAAGGCCAAGTTTGTCATAAACTTCCTTGAGTGGGAGAATCAGTAGTTGAAAACAAAGCATACCATTGATGAGGTGAAATTCATCACTTCTCAAAGGGAGGCAGAAAAGGCCAAAGTTATGCTAGATGAGACACTTGAAAAGTATGGGTTTCTTGATGAACAAGATGAACAAGCCTCCAAGAGGCAAACCTAAAAGTAGAGGGCTAAAAAGAGCTCTAGCTCTAGAAAGACAAAAAGAGGCTCAGATTGTTGATTAGCTAACCCTAAATGAGCAACTTGCAATGGTAATCAATGAAAATAGGGAGCCATGGCTTGATAGAGCCAATCAGCATTTGGAGAATTTTTTGGAGAAAGAAAACAAAGATAATGACCTACCAAGGAGGAAAGTCAAACACCATGCCCAAAATGAGAAAATTGCAATGGCCAATCTCAAAAGAGCCAATGCAAATATTGAGGCTTTGACCATGAAAGAAGAGAAAAGAAATTTGGACATACTTGATGAGGCTTCACTCCAAGCTTAGCCACCTCACCAGCACTCTCTCCACCAATTTTTAAGCCATTTGACTCATTTTTGCAAAATCTGTGTTTTTATATGTTTTCCTGAACAAATTCATATCAGAAAACTGGTCACATGCGTAGCGTCCTAGGCGATGCGTACTTTTTTAGGCATCCAATGGCCATACAGAGACCACCATTGGATTCATAATGATGAAGACATGCACTCTGTAAATTTTCTAAGGTTTTTGAGACAAACTGGTCAGTGAAAAGGGAAAAAAACGCCCTAAAAATAATGTTTTTGCCCTTATTTTGGCCTAGGCGTTGCGCACAGAGCAGTCTTGAGAGAATCAAGTTTTGACAGGGAAAATAACCTTCATTTTAAAAAATGAAGGCAGATCTAGAAACTAGACTTGAAGGGCTTTCCAACAAGATATCTTGGAGCCAATTTGGACACCTACACATCATTAAAAATCAACCTTGAACAGGGAGGGCACACTTGAAACAGTGAGGGTGCACTTGATAGAAAAATGGCGCACTTGACCATTTGCTGATTTTTTTGAAATTTCACTGTAATTTTGACTTTACCTAAGAAATTGATGTTTCCACCTATGTAATTAAGGATGGTAAATGTAATCATGTTATGGATAAGTTTCATAGGGGTAGATTCATCAGGTAAAAGTTGTCATTAAGTCAAATGAATCAGTTTGAATGTATTTAGGGAGGAGTCACTTAGAGCTCCCTATACTCCAGCTTTCAATTCAAAATTTTGTGGATATCTTCCCCACCTCATGGATTTGACCCCTGAGTATGATTTAATTTTGTTTTGATGTTTATTTAGTCCCTTTCTTCACTCTTAGCAAGGGTTGGAATTAGTTTGGATGCTAATGTATTGATCAAGGACTATTGTACTCAGTTTGGCTAGTTAATAAAGAATGTTTGTAGCTATTTTTTGGGATACATGTGGTATGATGTTTATCATTGTTTTTCCTTTAGTTTCATATGTTAGAGAGTGTTTTCTTCATGTTCATTACATCTCTGATGTATTATCTCTTTCAAGTTGATGGGCAGAATACATGCTTTCTCTTGCTCTGTTTAGGGAAAGTTATCGGAATTTTTCCATTTTCCTCTTTTTAGGAAGAATAAATCTCCCATGATCCTCCTAGCTCCTCATCTGTCTTAAACCCATCTCATCACAATAATCTTAAAGTGTTAATCCTTATGCCTACCTTTCCCCATTTAATCTCTGCAACCCTATCTCATTTCCCTGACCTAGCTCCCTTGATTATACTTTCATCCAACAGCCCGACCAAAAATCAATTATCAAAACCTCTGAACTCACACCTAGCCTAAAATCCTAATCCATTCAGGCTCCTAGGTTTTTTTTTGTGGAGAGAGTCCTCTCTGACTTGGTATGGCTAGCTACCAAGTTAAAAGGTTGGCCTACGGCTAGCTCGGTTGGGATTTCTTCCTCAGCCTTAGAAATATGGCGGAGTGATAACACCTTCCATGCTAGATCAGGAATAGGAACAGGTCCTACTTTTTGTGGAGGATTTGGCACTAGATTCTCAGGAAGAGTTGAAAGAAGATATAGTTTTTCAAAATAGGTCCATAACTACAAGACAGGGGCAACATGACCTTAGGAATATTGGGTTGAAGGGACAACTTGCAGGCAAAGCTAAATGGTACACTAGAGAGAAGATGGAGGAAAAAATTCCTCACCTCATTTAGTAGAAGATTTTGGGGACAAAAAGCCTCTTAAAATGGGTAGGTGTCATTCAGATCGGATCATTATATTTTTTTTCATGCATCTCGATGCATTTGTGGAGGAATCAGCACACGGGGTCGTTTTTACCGGCGAGACCTAGTTTGGTAGAGCGGGATTTGAAACCTTATGGGAGCATTTTGAGGCATCAAACAACATTTTTTGGGGGTAAATTTTTGTCTCTTTATCGTCGCACCATTTCATGTTGTTATGCACACAAATATATTTCCCACGACACAAGAAATGCATCAATCAGAGTCTGTATGCAAAAGTTATGTGACTCAGAAGTTGACCTTCTTGTTTTCACACATATAGTTCCGAAGGATGTCACATCAGCCCCCATTATTCATGGAAAATGGGATAGCCACGTGATTATGATGTAAAAGACTATATAAGAGTCTATATTGTAAATCTAGTTAATAGTTTATGTAGTCAAAATTAACCACTTGTAGGCTATCGGGATGTGTTATAACTGGGCCAATAGGAGGAAGAGGCATTCCATTCTTTCGAGAGCACTTTGTTCCATAGTTGATCAAAGATGGATAGGAGAGATAGGAGCTAGATCACACACATAGGATCTGTTCATGTAGAAGCCCACAGGCCACAGGTATTACTTCTTTGTACCTGCAACCATATTTCCACACAAAGAAAGAGAGTGAGGCGACCTCACATTCCAACTGAGTTTTCTCCCGAAAGGGTTTCCCAAAGAGCATATCTTGTATATTATGTGTGTGTGTGAGAGCTTATTTTGTTGTTCTCTACTTTTCTGCACAATGTCCATTCGCATGCATGCACTTATTATAGTTAAATTTACAAATCTAGAATTTTAATAAAACCATAATAGTGTAAATTTTTCAGTATTTTAATATATTATTATCAGATATGTTGTAACAAATTGTCCAGTGGAATATCCATGAAAATTTACGGATCAAGATCGAATGGTTATAATCAAGAGAGATCAATGGCCCACACCACACATTAGGCTCCAACTTGCCCATTGTTCATTGATGCAAAGGGCGTTTGATGGATCCAACAGATCGCATTATCTACAATCAGAGGCCAAGGTACAGATTGCGCATTGTAAGGCACAATATTTTAGTGCATTATGCTAGTTTTTTTACCATCGGATGGTGTTCTAGTCTCAAAATGTGTGGAGAGGCTAAAACAAACGAGATCTCCAAATCCCAAATTTCTGGCAATTCCACCTAGAGATAGCTCAATTAAACTAATTGACGATCATTTAAATTTTTCTTAGGTCTAACATAGGAAAATTGGTTAATTAATAGTAATTAATTGAGAAATGTGAGAATTATCTAGAAACTCGCACATATCAACTTTTAGATGATCTCAATCATCGATTAAGTTTTAATCTTGGTTGTGTAAGACTCAACTAGAGATTATAAGAGGAGGTCTATGGGTAAATGGAGAAACACACTTGGAGAGCGCATTTCCTTAGTAGTCAATTTTCTAAAGAGAAACATTTTGTTGGAATAGTTCAAGCTAGAGAGGGGATGTAGAAACAGAGAGGGGCAGAGACAGTGAGTCCACTAGAATTTTCCTAGTTTCAAAGAAGCAACAACAAGTGACAAATATATTCCACACTGAGGTTGTGCAAGTCCAGTGTAGAAGCTTCAATAGAGCAATTCGATTTAGATGGAGAGGGAGTCGATTCAACTTCCAAAGGATAGGAAAGTCTTCCAAAGGTTCAGAGAGTCACTTACAGCAGTAGATACAGGGGGGACGACTTGATCAAAGGCAGAACAAATTCACACATATGAGGGTATGTGTAGCATTGGTGCAAAATCGTCTGCGCAAGGGTTGAATGACTAGTTTTCTAAGAGGGCCAAGTGTTGGGATTGCAGGTGGAGAGAGAGAAATTTTCTCTCTAAATATTTTTATGAGATTTTGTTGATTGGATAGCCAGCTTGGCATCCAAAGATTATACTAATAATTTCTCACTGTTGCATAATAATAACAACCCTTAGTTTATGCACGGGTTTTCCTACATTAGGTTTTTTCGGGGACAATTGTCCAAAAATAATAGTCATTTTTATATGTGTGTGCTACAATTTCTCATTTTCTAGTTCGTATACTTTAAACAATATTTTATGGTGAAAATTTGTAGTGTGATTTATTCATTATTTGTTGTAGCAAATAAACTGCATAATTAATTTACAGTTAGAAAATAAATTTCAAGTTGCTACAATTAGAAGTTAAAATTTTCACATGGTATCAGAAAAAAATTAATGGACAAGAAGCTCAGAGTTGAAGAGGAAAAATTTTATTTTTCAGAGCAAGCAACAGGATGAATTTTTTAGAGGCTACATAGTGCATAGCCAAGAAGTGCAAATTGTTGGACAGAGTTCAATTTTCTTGTTTGGGCGTATTAGGATTTTGCAGCAGTTTGCGGTAGCAGAATCAAAATTGGGTGGAAGAGAAATAACACACTAAACTATACTCATGAGTTCTCCAGTAATTTTTCTAGAATCATCTAGTATGTCCATGGACATATTTAAGAATCATGGGGCTACAGAATTGTCTTCCAAGTTGGAAGACGAATTTTCTTGTATGAATAGCTCAACTTCACGTGGAGTTTGGTATATAGACAATGGAGCATCAACTCATATGACATGAGTTAGAGAATATTTCTCCATCTATAATGAGGAGAAAATGGACTTCTATATAACAATGGGAAATAGGACTAAATGCACTTCAATTGGGAGAGGTACCATTGACATAGAGAGGGATCCGGGAGCAAGAACTATTGTTACAAATGTATTGCATGTGTTAGGAATGGGTATGAACCTGATTTCAGTATCACAATTAAAGGATTAGGGATATGATGTCCACTTTGCAGGCAATAAGGTGTACATAAAACATCCGAACTAGAATAAGGTGAAACAGATTGGGGTACGAAGCAACAGATTGTACAAGTTGCAATTCGAATCTCCAATGGAACTAGTCAACAGTTCAATGAGAGTAGAAAAGACCTAAATGAATTATGGCATAGGAGGATGGGACACTTACACCATGGAGCTCTTAGGATGCTCAGGGATACAGTGACAGGTGTTATAGAATTAGGTGCGGAACATGATGTAGTGTGCAAGGGGTGCGTGCTTGGGAAATATGCTATGGTAGCATTCCTGAGGAGTGACAAAAAGGCGGATGGTGTGTTGCAACTTATACACTTAGGAACTTGTGGCCCTATGTATGCTAGATCTCTAGGAGGGTACAAATATTTTGTTACCTTCATTTATGACCATTTTAGGAAGGCCTAAATCTATTTCTTGAAGACCAAGGATGAGGTATTCGATCGCTTTAAGGAGTTTAAAGATCTGGTGGAGAATGCGACAGGGAAAAATATCATGAAATGTTGCTCAGACAACAGAGGTGAGTACACATCACAACATTCTATGTGAAGGAAGGCATTAGAAGGGAGTGGACAATTCCATACAATCAATAATAGAATGGATTAGTGGAGCGGAAAAACAAATCTATAGGTAAGGCTGCAAAGGCTATGTTATATGACCAAGATTTTACCAGGTTCTTGTGGGCATAGGCAGGTAATAAGACTATATATATTTAAAACAGGGTTCCTCACAAGGCATTGGGGAAGATAACACCAGAAGAAGTCTTCTTGGGGAAGAATCCAGGGGTCAATCACTTCAGGATCTTTGGTAGCATAGCTTATTGTCATGTACTAGATAAGAAGTGGACCAAGCTAGATCAGACTACAGAGAGAGGTTATTTCGTTGGGTATAGCGAAACCTATAATGTAGGAATTTACACGGTAAGTTTCGTAGATCAAAAACCAAAGGTCACCGCTCACAAACAAATCACAAATTAGTACACTAGTATTATCACGTGGTTAAAACCCTCAAAGAGGGAAACAGTCCACGGCCTAAGCCAACGCAGCCACTTTAGGAAATTTATTAATATAAAAAGAAAAGTTACATATGTTTCTCTCATAAATGGTTTCCGAAAAAATGACCCTCCATGCTCTTTAAATAGAGATCATGGACCAATCGGGTGTTAAGCCACGGATCAAGTGTCGTTAATACAGAGGAGAGAGTGAATTGTCAAATCACTACAAATCGTGACCGTCGGATTATAAGTTACAAATGTACATAGTAAAGAAACACACTTTACCTAACTTTACACTAGACTAAGTTATTCTTAACTATTTCCTATGTGTCGGAATATCCTAACATCCCCCCTTAAGAACAACTTGGGATAGGATTGAAGGATTTACAAAGGTGACACAAAAGGAGCCTATTTCCTATGTGTCGAAATATCCTAACATCCCCCCTTAAGAACAAATTTGGATAGGATTGAAGGATTTACAAAAGTGACACAATAGGAGAAGGAAGGAGACATTAGAGCCTATCCCCCCTTAATGACAACTTTCCTGAACTCCAAGCATGGATTGAAGTTTGGTAAACTTCGCTTCTGTGAGAGCCTTTGTAAATATATCGGCTACCTGATCATTGGTTGGACAGTACTACACTTCAAGAACATGATCATGAATGAGATTTTTGATGAAGTGTATGTGGAGTTCAATGTGTTTCATACACTAATATTGAACTGGATCTTTACATAGCTGAATGGCACTCTGATTATCACACCAAAGTGTAGTTGGATGCTGCTGATGAAGACCAAATTCAGAAAGGATCTGACGAAGCCACATGGCTTCCTTGTTGGCTTCAACTGCACCACGACACTTTGCTTCTCCTAAAGAAAGAGAGATGGCACTTTGTTTATTACAAGACCAGGTAATAGGTCCTGAACCAAGAGTGAATACATATCTTGCAGTAGACTTTCGATCATCAGGGTCACCAGCCCAATCAGAATCAGTGAAACCAATCAACAATGGAGATGCTCCTACACTGTAATGAATCCCGAACTGAACTGTACCTCGAATATATCGAAGTACTATTTTAGATGTTTTCCAGCGAATTTCATGAGGTTGGTGCATAAATCGAGAGACAAGACCAACGACAAAGGAAAGGTCAGGATGAGTATGGGTTAGATACAAAAGTTTACCAACAAGTTGACGGTACAAGGTGGCATCAACTTCAGGGGTAGTACAAGTGACTGAAAGCTTGACTCCAGACTGAAAGGGAGAAGGGGCTGGCTTACAGTCTTCCATGTGAAAGTGGTGTAGAAGATCACAGGCATACTTGGACTGAGAGAGGGTAATGCCTTATTTGGATTGCAAAACTTGAAGACCAAGGAAATAATGCAAGTGTCCTAAGTCTGTCATTTCAAAATTCTTTTTGAGGCTAGACTTCACATGGTTTATATGGTTTGGATCACTACCAGTAAGGATAAGATCATCAAAATAAAAAACAAGGATGGTGAAGGACTTACCCACTTTCTTGGTGTAGACAGTGTTCTCAGAATGACACCTAGAAAATCCATTATCTAATAGAAATCTATCCATTTTGGCATACCAAGCCTGAGGATCTTGTTTGAGACCATAGAGAGACTTCCTAAGGTGACAAACAAGGCTAGAGTCATTTTGGATAAAGCTAGGGGGTTGTTCCATGTATATTTCTTTATGAAAGTCTCCATGTAAGAAGGAGAATTTAACATCCATCTGATGGAATTCCCATTTAAAGGAGGCAGCAAAGGAAAGAAAAAGGTAGATAGAATTCATTTTGGCAACAGGGGAGAAGGTTTTAGTATAGTCAATGCCTTCAACTTGTGAAAATCCTTTAGCAACAAGACGAGCTTTATGTCTATCCACTTTTCCATCTGGTCCAAACTTTTTTTTGTAAACCCATCTGCATTTGACAAGTTTTCTTCCTTTTGGAAGAGGAACAAGATCCCAAGTATCGTTTTCCAATAAGGAACGATATTATTCATTCATAGCTTCAGCCCAATCTGGATGACTGGAGGCTTATTCAAAGGTTTCTGGATCAAGATTTTCTGGAACTTGAGCTTAATAAGGAAGAGGCTCTTTCGAACTAAGAACGTGTACATCATCAATTTGCAGGGTCACCTGCAAGAGAACTTGCTGCATCCCGAGTAGAGTGAACCCATCTTGGAAGTTGTGGAGTAAAAGGAATAATTTCAAGAGGTGGAGGAGGATTTTCATCCTCGCTGGCATCATTTGAACTAGAAGGAATGCTATTAAAAATAGAAGAGAGAGAGATAGGTGGCACATATGCTGAATCGGGATCACAGACCAAAGATGGCACACCCGCCGAACTAGGCTCGCAGGCCAATATATTTTCATCAAATTTTACATCTCTTCTAATGATTATATTTTTGGATTTTGGTTGAATAATTCTATATCCTTTGACATCTTCATAATATCCAACAAAAATTCATTTTTCACTCTTAGGTTATAAGGCTTTATGTTTCGCATCAGGAATATGGGCCCAAGCATCACTTCCAAAAACACAAAAGTGACTTACATCTGGTTTGATTGAGCTCCAAGCTTCTTCTGGAGTTATATTCTTAAAAACCTTAGTAGGAGTGTGATTTACTATGTAATTTGCACATTTAATTGCTTTTGCCCAAAAATTGAGACTAAGTCCTTTAGATTGAAGCATACAATTAGCCATTTCTTTTAAGGTGTGATTCTTCCTTTTAGATACACCATTTTGTTGTGGATTATATGGAACAGTATGTTGCAATTGAATGCCATGCTCAGTGTAGAAGTTGATAAAATTGTTGTTAACATATTCTCCTTCATTGTCTTATCTTAACTTGAGAATTTGATGTCCAGATTGTTTCTCAACAAAGGCCTTAAAGGCCAAGAACATGTTAAAAACCTCACTCTTGAGTTTTAATAAGTATACCCAAGTGTGTCTGGAAAAATCATCAATGAAAGTTAAGAAGTACTTGCAACCAGAGAAAGAGATAACAGGAAGTGGACCACATAAATCATTGTGCACAAGCTGCAATGGGGATGAAGCGTAACAAGAGGAACGTTTGTCAAAACTATCCCGATGATGTTTTCCAAGTACACATCCGGAGCAAACACCATCTCAGCAAGATATCATAGGAAGACCTGTCACCATATTTTCTTTACATAGAGTTTGAAGAGAGCGATCGTTTAAGTGACCAAATCACTCATGCCAAAGTTTGCTCACTTCATCATTATGAGCAACAAAAATAGAGGGAAGACAAGATGACCCAAATTTTTCAAGTTTATACAACCTTGTGGAATCATCAGCAATGCCAGTAGCTAAAATATGTCTAGGATCTTTGAGGTCCTTGATTACAACATTATGAGGTGAGAATTCTACTATTTTCCCTTCACCTGAATGAGTTATCTGATAAATAGAGAGAAGGTTGCATGACAAGGTAGGAACACATAGTACATCATTAAACTGACCATTATCTAGATGAATGGTTCCAGATCCTACAACACTAAGAGATCTATCATCACCAACATAAATATGTTTGGTGTTACAATCATTTAAAGAAGAAAACATGGCTTTATTTTTGGCCATGTGGTAAGAAGCTCCAAATTCAATGAGCCACTCATGAGAATGAGAAGAAGAAGATACATTTAATGCATAACCATATCTTGAAGCTTGACAACCACAAGACGAAAGTGCCATTCCTAAAGATGAAGGTGAAGAGTGCTCCAAATTGATGTTGTGCTTCTTCATTGCTGCTTCTAAGGCTTCCATATTCTAAAAACATTTGGACTCTATATGGCCATCACGATTACAAAATTTGCAATGTCTATCTGCCTTCTTCCCTTTGTTTTTATTTTCCTTATCATTTTGGTGAGTTTCTTTTTCAGTTTGCGGCTGAAATTTCTTAAGACCCTTGTTTGGTTTCAGACCATACTTTTTAGGATATTGCTTCTTGGGATTCTTTTGATATGATTGTTGTTGGGCTACTAAGGCTTTCTTAGAAGCGTTTCCAGAAGTGATAAGACCAAGGTGTAAGAGTTTTTCTTGTTCTCTTATCAAATAATCGTAAAAGGCATCAAAAGAGGGGTTCTTGTAGGTGGTTCCTGAATAAATGGTGGCTTCTATAGTGGAATGGAAGGTGGAAACAAATACAGAGTATGCAGGGCCAATCTTAGCAAGAATGCAATAGATGAGACTACCATCTTCCTTTTTGACCTTACAACCTTCTAAAAGAAGTCTAAGGGTCTTGAATTTGGACAAAAAATCTTCAATAGAGGAGAAGTTATTGGGGTCCAAAGTAAACAACTCATTTTCAAGCTGGTGGGCCCTAACTTGATTTTGAATGCCAAAGACAGTATTTAGCTTTTCCAGGGCTTCATGAGGGGTGTCAATGTCAAGGATATGAAATCGAAGATCTTGAGAAATGGACATTCCTATCAACCCTCATGCTTGATCTTCTTTATTTTCGCATTTAGCGACTTTATCATCATCGGAAGGTTTAGTTTCTTGTCATGTGGCTATTCTATAAAGCCCTTTACTTCTAATTATATCTACCATGTGAGGTAGCCATTGGAAATAATTGGTGTTGTTAAGAATAATCGAGCATGCACTTTCCATTTTTTTTTAAAATTGAAGCCGAAAAAAGCTGAAACTAACTGCTCCAATGCAAAGATCTCGAAAAATTAGGCTGATTCAAAAAAACGGCTCAAAAAACGGCTTCCGGATGAAGAATTTATGCCTTTTTGAAAAAAGTGAGTTGAAGATGCCGAATAGTTACGGGAACGGTTTGAAATTTGATGATGAAGTTCAACTTAAAAAAAAAAAATATCGCCCCTTTAATAAAAAACTTTTTACAAAAGAAGCTTGAGAAAGAGACTTGAACCCAAGACCTCTATTCTCATAAACTAACTCCTCACCAAGTGAGGTAGTAAAAGGATTCTGTAATTGTTTGAAAGGAGGAAGGGGTTTGGTTTTTTTTTTTTAGTCTTCGATGTGCGTGCTTTTTCTTGCACAAAAAACACAAAAAATCCGAGCAAAAAAAAATGAAATGCAAGCCTTATGGAAAAATGTTAGATTTTCGGTTAGCCTTACCGGAAAATACCTATTTTTTCACTATTTTTTATTTCCCGAGATCGCACAAAGACGCGGGGAAAGAACATACGTAGCAAAAAAAAATCTCTTCTTCCTATTTCTGATTTGTCGAGATCACACACACCATAGAGAAAAGAGCATACACAGAGAAGAGGGTATAGATCCAGCAAATAAATAAAACCTAAAAACTGAAATTAACAGAGGGAACCGAAATAAGCAGAACTATTAACAAATATAACTGCAAAACAGATACTTTATAGCTCCAGATCTAAACTGACATAACTTGGGCAACCATAAACCTTTTCGCATGAAAAAAAAGGCATTCCTCACTATAACAAATGCTCTGGACACAACAAAGCAGTTCTCCAGGCCCGAAAATGTTCAGAAATAGTAGATCTACAAAACGGCAATCGCTTGCAGTCAAACTGGTTTCAGATTTGGATCAACAACGGATGCACCCCTCAAAATAGCTCTGATACCATGTAGGAATTTACAAGGTAAGTTCCATAGATCAAAAACCAAAGGTCACCGCTCACAAACAAATCACAAATCAATACACTAGAATTATCATGTGGTTAAAACCCTCGAAGAGGGAAACAGTCCACGGCCTGAACCAACGCAGCTACTTCAGGAAATTTATTAATATAAAAATAAAAGTTACATATGTTTCTCTCATAAACGGTTATTGAAAAAATGACCCTCCATGTTCTTTAAATAGAGATCATGGACCAATCGGGTGTTAAGCCACAGATCAAGTGTCGTTAATACCAAGGAGAGAGTGAACCGTAGGATCACTAAAAATCGTGACCGTCGGATTATAAGTTACAAATGTACATAGTAAAGAAACACACTTTACCTAACTCTACACTAGACTAAGTTATTCTTAACTATTTCCTATGTGTCGGAATATCCTAACATATAAGGCATATAAGATCTATTTTCCTAGCAGCAGGAAGATCATAATGAGACGAGATGTAAATTTTATGGATGACAAAGCCTTCAAGAAGTCTTGTGAAATGGAAACGGTTTATTAGAGTGAGCCGACCAAAGCTCCATTTGTCTAACAACAGGGGAAGCTAGTGAGACCGTTAGGACTGTCATAGGGATCCATTATTGTTACCAGTACCAGCATATCCTTAGGTGTGATAGAACTAGTGAATTCGTAGTAGACAAAGAAGCAAGGGCAGTATGAGGAGCTGGTTGAACCTTTCACCACTAGTGGGTGAACTAGTAGAGAAGTTCGTCAGACATGTAGAGGATTTTATTAGAGCTCCTAGGAAGAACAAGATAGAGTGCAATCAACCTGACAAGTACCAATATTTGGTGGCTCAAGTTGTATAACATTCCAGCTATTAGGAAGCCACACAACATCAGGTATGGATAGATGCCATGGTAGAGGAGTATAGCTCTATCATGACAAAGGATGCTCGGGAGGTGGTGTCAAGGCCTAAGAACATGTCAGCTATAGGCTCACAATGGATCTACAAGATAAAGTACGCTCCAGACGACAACGTGGATAAGTACAAGGCTAGGTTCATGGAAAAGTGGTATGTGTATAAAAAAGTGATAGATTATGAGGATACCTTCCCTTGGTTGCTAGATACACTTCTATCAGGTCATTTATATCCCTAAAAACTCAAATGGGGTGGAATATTAACCAGATGGATGTGAAGACAACATTCTTGAACAAGGTGATAGAGGAGGAGGTGTACATAGAAAAGCTAGAGGGATTTGAGGCACATGAGAGACACACACATGTGCAGGTTGAAGAAATCTCTTTACGGGCTCAAGCAGGCTCCCAAAGCGTGGTATGGTCAGATTGACAACTACTTTTAGTAGATGGGAATCATCAAGAGTGACGCAAATCCAAACCTTTAGTATTTGATGGTATAGGATGAGTTACTCATCCTATTGTTGCATGCATATGACCTCTTATTGACAGGGTCATGAGGACTCATGGAGGACTACAAGAGGAACCTAGTAGCAGAGTTTGACATGAAGGATTTGGGCTTGGTGCATTATTTCCTTGGATTGGAGGTGTGGCAGAAGGAAGGGGATATCTTCCTTGGTCAAGGGAGATATGCTATAGAGATTCAGAATCTAGGATTGTAGATCCATGTTTACGCCCATGATTACCAACTAGAAGAAGATAGATGCATTATAGGACAAGGATGTTGACAACACCAAGTATAGACAGCTCATCAGTTCTCTTATGTATATGGTCAACGCTAGGCCAGATATTTGCTTCGCGGTCAACACTCTTAGTCAGTTTATGGTGGAGCCAAAGAGAGAAAATTGGACAATAGAGAGGCACATTCTGAGGTATTTTCACAAAAAAATAGAGTATGGGTTGAAATATAGCCAAGGGGATAATGTTAGACTATGTGGAATCACAGATGAAAATTGGGCAAGAAGTTCAATGGACAGGAAAATCACTTATGGGTACTACGTCAACGTTGGATGAGAGCTGGTTTCTTTGTGCAGCAAGAAGAAAAAGTCAGTAGCACTGAGCCCTACGGAGGCATAGTATATCAAAGTATCACAACCACGTATGAAGCTATTGATGAGCCTCAGTATTTGTAATATCCCAAATGGGAATAGACAGTAATACAAAGAAACACAAACTAAAACTACAACAAATAAAAGCATACATGAAAAACACTGCAAATAAACAAGAATTGTTGAGCCATTTTATTAATATTTCTAAAATGAGGGACAAGTACAAGTAGTGCTTAGAATGATAGCACCTTGACCTTCTCTAGGCAGGTTGAAATGATCTCTCAATCCCTACTCAAGAAGTCCTCTCCTCTTCTGCACTGCGTGGCTCCTCCTCTACGTTGTACTGATGGAAATGTTGTTGTTGGCTGAAAAGGTACTGCAAAAAAGGGTTGTTTTGTTGCTCAGAAAAATCTGAAACTTGGACACCGGACTCTCCTCCAAAAACCCAGAATAACCCGCGAAGGATTTTTGGAAAGGCTGACCCCAGAAAATCACCTCCTTGGGATGGATACACACTTCTACTGGGTACACTGGCCTCTGAGATAAATTGTTGAAAATAATGGCCTCCAACTACCAAAGGAACTCTGATATGGAAGGGTTGATCCCTTCACAAGCCTCCGGGCTAAAATATCTCAAGTTTCCTCCTCTCCCAAAGCTGCTCTCCTCCTTGATTGCGTAACTCCCTAAGTGACTACGCTGCCTTGAGAAGGACTACGTAATCCTGGTGCTTGATCACTGATGCTGATCTCAAAAACTGACGATAGGAATCCTCTCTTGAGCGGGCACTCGAAGTCCCCCGAGGACGAGGTTGGGATCTCTGCTCGAAGACACCCATGTGCTAAACAACACTTGCATACTCAGCTAAACAGCTCAAGCATGCTCTGGTCTTGATAGACAAAATATGAAGATGTATGAATGAATCAGAATGGTTGCCCTCGTCAACTTTTTATGCTATTGAGCCTCCAACATTCCCTGGGGTCCACTAGTGTTGTGTTTTCCCTCTGCCACATTGTCCCCACGCCGCTTTGTGCTACCTGTCCCCACGCTGCCACTGCGCTGCCTGTCCCCATGTTGTCTTTGCGCTAACCAAGTTGCCATCTTTCATGCGCTGTCACTTGGCCTCATGGCCCCCGCCTTGCCTTTTAATTATCTTGCCTAAGTGACTTTAGGAAAGTGACTTTATTCTAATGTTGGGTTATAGGTCCCTTCACCACTTTATTTGTTACTGAACTTTAGAAAAGGCTAAATTTAACAAAAATGAATATTCCAATTAGTTGTCTCCTAATTGGGAATATTAAAGTCCTCCCCACCAAAATGTTGCTTGTCCTCAAGAAACTGCAAGGATGGATGTTGCAGGATCGTTTCCCCCTCCCAAGCGGCATCCTCATCTGGAAGGTTCCTCCATCTGATCAGATATTCCTTGACTATCCTGCTCCTCAGTTGTCTCTCCCGAGTGTCTAGAATGGCCTCTTGTTGCAGTACCAAATTCCCCTCATCATCCGTAGGTGGGAGCTCCAATGTTGCATTCACCTGCTACCCAAGAGCTTCTTCAAGCATGAAATGTGGAAAATATTTTGGATCTGGCTCCCAGTTGGCAGCTCTAGCTCATATGCTACCTCCCCAACTCGTCTAATCACCCTGTATGGTCCGTAGAAGTGGGGCTTGAGCTTCTCTTCTCTTTTCAGCTTCAGCGTGGACTGTTTGTACGATTGAAGGCGGAGGTAAACTAGATCATCCACCTCAAACTGTCTCTCTATGAGGTCTCTGTCTACATACAATTTTTGTTGGTTCTGTGTTGTGGCCAGGTTTTCCTTGAGAGCCCAGAGTATTTCTCGTCTCTCTTGGATCCAATATTTGGCCCTTGGGGCTTTTCTAGCTCCAAACATTACGTCAAAAAAATTTAGAGAATTATAACCATACAAAGCGTAAAATGGAGATATACCAATCGACATATGGAATGTCGTGTTGTAGCAGTTCTCTCCCAGGGGAAGCCAACGCACCCAAGCCTTATGCTGCCCCATGACATAGTTTCTCAAGTACCCTTCCAGCCACTTGTTCACTATCTCTCTTTTTCCATCTGTCTGTGGATGATAACTGGTACTGGGAGTCAACTCGGTACCCACCAAACGGAATAGCTCCTGCCAAAAGCCGCCCATGAACCGGCTGTCCCGAACACTGACTATGGTATTTGGAATACCATGGAGCCTGAAGACATCCTGAAAAAAAACTCATCCACCTATGAAGCATTATACCGTGCAGAGATGTTGAAGAAATGTGCATACTTTGTCATTCGATCAACAACTACAAATATGCAATCCTTTCCCTGCACCATGGGCAACCCTGTGATGAAATCCATAGATATGCTCTCCCATTTCCCCTCCAGAATGGGAAGTGGCTGTAGAAAAACTGCAGGGTGACTCGGCTCGCCTTTGTTCCTCTAACAAACTTTGCACTCCCTGACATGCTGGAGTACGTCCTCCTTGATGGCCTGAAAGCGATGAGACGTGGGCTGCACCTAAGATCTTCTCCCTGAGATGGGAGCTACCTGTCAAAAAAATCCTATCCTGGTAGTATATGACCTCATCCATCACTCGATACATGTCATTTGTTACCTTCCCATCCAATACCTCACAAGCAAATTGGTCATTGGAATACTCCACCAATATTTGAGCCCTACAGTCTGCGTCAAGGCTCATCAAGGACAATGCTAGTCTCTGTGACGAAGCATATTCCACCACATTGTTCTTTCCCTTGACATACTCTCGATTTCAAATTCATAGACCTGGATCTTTCTGAACCATTTCTATTGTCTCTCTTGCAACTATTTCTACTCAAGGAAGAACCAGAGACTGTTGTGATCATTCCTCACCCAAAATTTGTTACCCTCCAGGTACTGTCGGAAATTTTCCAATGCATGCATGATGGCCAACATCTCTTTTTCATATATCGAGTATAATATCTCATGCAGTATTAGCTTCTGACTCTCGAAAACTATAGGGTGCCCCCCCTGCATCAAAACCATGCCTACTCTCTATCCTGAAGCATCACACTCCAGCACAAAGGGTGGCATGAAATCAGGCAATGCCAACATTGGGAAACTTCTCATCACCTCCTTGAGCCTATCAAAGGCCCTCTGCACAACATCTGTCCAACCAAAATCCCCCTTCTTAGTGAGATCCGTGAGGGGTGACGCAAGCTATGAAAATCCCTTAATAAACTTTTGGTATTAGGTGCAGATGCCTACAAACCCCCGGAGCTCTGTCGCATTCTTCGGTTTCGGCCAATCCCGAATGGCCAGGATCTTCTCCTCATGGATCCTCAATCTGTCCACTCTGATGATATGCCCCAAGTAGAGCATCTCTATAAGCCCAAACTCTGTTGCTCCTCTAAGATACATAGTACAGCCTCAATGTGCTGCAAGTGTTCCTCCCATGTGCGGTTGTAGATGAGAATGTCATCGCTAAATACCAGCACAAACTTCCTCAATTTTCCACGGAATATGTGGTTCATACAAGACTAGAAGGTGGCTGGAGCATTGGTCAAACCAAAGGGCATCACCAAAAACTCAAAGTGGTCATAGTGGAATCTGAACGCAGTCTTGGGGACATCTTGGTCCCTCACCTTGATCTGATGGTACCCAACCTCAGATCGATCTTGGAGAGGAACTTCTCTCCCCTCAACTCATCCATCAGCTCATCGATCATGGGGATGGGGTAACGGTTCTTCATGGTTTTTTTTGTGCAGTTCCCTATAGTCGATGCACATCCATAATGTGTCTTCCTTCTTCTTAACCAAGACTACAGAAGAAGCAAAGGGACTAGTGTTGGGCTTGATGTGTCCCAATGCCAAGAGCTCATGTATGGCTCTCTCAATCTCACCCCTGTAAGCTTTGGGGTGCCTATAGGGGGTGGTGATCACTGCATGGATCCCCTGCTCCAGCTCAATAGTATGCTCAAACCCTAGTCTGGTGGATGTCCCGGTGGTATGTCCCCAAAAACCCTAGAGTAACGGTCCGATATAGACTGCACATCGGGATGCACTGGCTGACCATTGACTCCTGCCTCTCAAATACGCAACTCTACTGCCCACTTTATGTCTCCCTTCCAGAAATATGCTTCCATCTAGTGTTCATAGACTGTCTGGGGAGGCTATGTGTTCATGCCTCTGATCATCACATGCTTCCCACTCTTCTTATCTGTCCACTCCATCTCCAGCGTCTCCCAATCTGTAGGGACCTTCCAAAGCATAATCAGCCACGTAAACCCAATACCACATTGGTATGTGGAATATCAACCACAAAAAAGTGATATGTCACTGTGTATGTCACCATGGTCACTGCTAATGTCGGAACATACCACATGCACTACATGGTCCTACTACCTAGAACCAACACGGAGAATCCATCAAAGCTCTTTGTCAATATGCCCCTCCTCTACACTAGTTGGGCATCAATGAAGTTATGTGTGGCCCCGCTGTCCATTAGTACTAAGACACACTGCCCCTGCTCTGTGTCTCAGACTCTCAGCTTTAAGTACTTGGGAACTCCCTGCAAGGATGCAAGGACTCTTCCTATAGGTACAAACGTTGCCCCTCCTACTGCCAGGAGAGGTAGTGGTGGATGATCTCCTCCTGCTGCACCAATGTTGCATCTCCCTCCAGCTCCTCATATGCCTCTTCTTCTCCCTCACTGTCGGAGAAGACCTCAATGTATTGTGCCTTCCCCGTGGCACAACGATGACTCGGTGCCCATGGCTCCTGGCAAGTGAACCACAGATTCTTCCGTCTCAAGTCTCTCCGGGTATCATCATCCAAAGGCCCTCGGCCCTGGTTCCCCCTCGGGGGTGGAGCTCTCATGTCTTTCCCCCTTGGCTAGAATGTTGGTTTGTGGGGAAAAGGAGCTCTTGTCCTCGACATGGCATCTTGCAAGTCCCTAGTCCTCCCCATTACGTCCTACACCATAGTAGGCCTAGTGGATTTGAGTAGCCCACACAAAGGTTCTTCCAATCCGTCAATAAACATATATACTCTCATGGCCACGGATAGATCTGGAACCATCACTGAGAGCTTCAAGAACTTGGAAATGTAATTTTTTGGGTTCCCCGTCTCTTTGAGCTTGGTTAGCTCAAC
Source organism: Pinus albicaulis (assembly GCA_034641835.2). Classification (NCBI taxonomy): domain Eukaryota; kingdom Viridiplantae; phylum Streptophyta; class Pinopsida; order Pinales; family Pinaceae; genus Pinus; species Pinus albicaulis. Next base: position 856,396,469 of record CM076574.1, read on the forward strand.
AAAATGTTCCTCCGAGTCCTTCTGATCAAACCTCTCAACCAACCTTTGAGTGAACTCTGCATACATTGTCACCCCTGCGTGACCCAGCGTAGACATCCTATGGAACCACCAGTCGTGGGCTTCTCCATCAAGGTGCAGTGCTGCCACCTTAATAGCCTCTACCCCTGCCATTTGGTTCAGCTAAAAATAAATGTACAACTTCTCCACCCAAGCCTTTGTCGAGAACTTCGATGATCCATCATAAGTAGGAAAGAAAAATTTGCCCAGGTACATTGCAGGTCATTCCCCTGCATGTACCCTCCTCCTCTATTTTGGCCATGTGGTCTAATATTGTTTTTCAGCTAGTAGAATTCATTAAAGGTGAGGGCATCTCCAAAATCTAGCCCGTACGACTAATATTCTGCAAAATATTCCCCGTAATGAGCCACCTCTAGCTCCTGGGGTCCTCTCGTTCTCGCTCCTGAAGTCATTATTGTGGGCATGGTGGAACGTGTGGGGGTGTGTAGCACCACCTTCTGCGCAACTTTCTACTCCAGTAGATGGTGAGAAGTATCGGACCCTTCTCCATTGTGAAATTCCCTTCGGATATCACGTTGTTTGTTTTCTCTAGAAATATTTTGTCCCATTTCCTCTATCTTTTTTAAAGCACTTGCAATGATTTTAAGAGGAGATTACCAAACTTCTTATCTTCATCTCTTTCATTTGTGATTGGGGCTTTCCCTTTTTCTACCTCAACCAGACGTTTTCCTCTTGGTCAGGTGTGATTTTGAGCCTACGCTCTCTGCTTCTATTTCTCTGCTTCTGGTATGCGATGAACTCTCTATCTTTGGGTGTCATAGACCAATTTCTCCACAGGCTGAGCCAAGTCTATGAGCTTTGATACCACTGTAATATCCTAAATGGGAATAGACAGAATACAAAGAAACACAAACTAAAACTACAGCAAATAGAAGCATACATGAAAAACATTGCAAATAAATCAGAATTGCTGAGCCTTTTAATTAATATTTCTGAAATGAGGGACAAGTACAAGTAGTGCTCATAATGATAGCACCTTTGGCCTACTCTAGGCAGACTGAAATGATCTCTCTTTCCCTGCTCAGAAAGTCTGCTCCTCTATTTCTCTGAGTGGCTCCTCCTCTACGATTTCCTACTAGAAATGCTACTGCTGGTTGAAAAGGGATTGCGAGGAAGGGTTGTTATACTGCTCAAAAAATTATGAAACTCGAACACCGGACGCTCCTCCAAAAACCCAGAATAACCCGCGAAGGATTTTCGGAAAGGCTGACCCTGGAAAATCATCTCCTTGGCAAGGATACACACTTCTGATGGGTGCGCTGGCCTCTGAGATGAAATGTTAAAAATAATGGCCTCTGAGTACCCAAGGAACTCTGTTATGGAAGGGTTGATCCCTTCAAAAGCCTTCGGGCTGAAATCTCTCAAGCTTCCTCCTCTCCCGGGGCTACTCTTCTCCTTGACTGCGTAACTCCCCGAGTGACTGCGCTGCCCTGAGACAGACTATGTAAGCTTGGTGCTATATCACTGATGCTAATCTCAAAAACTGACGGTAGGAATCCTCTCCTAAGCGGGCACTCGAAGTCCCCTAAGGACGAGGTTGGGATCTTTGCTCAAAGACACCCGTGTGCTAAACAACACTTGTAGACTAGGTTAAATAGCTCAAGTGTGTGCTAGTCTTAATAGACATAAAATATGAATATGTATGAATGAATCAGAATGGCTTCCTATTAGGGTCCTATAAATATAGGTTTCATAATTTTGAATTGACTTTTGATAGTCTTGTAAAATATGTACATACCTTGTTTTTTGCAAGTTTTTTTCCCATATTTTGAAAAAAAAAAAAATTAATAATAATAATAATAATCAAAAGCAAAAAAGAGGGTAAAAAGTCCTAAAAGAAAGATCAAAGGACTTGAAAAATATAGACCCCAAAAAGAAAAAAGATGAGAATAAGACCTGAAAGTGAGTAAGTCCAAATGCCACTACTTTTACTTTTCTACAAAATAAATAATTATGGCAGAGTGTCAATAAATCCCATAATCCATGATAAGTTAAATTGTTTAATCTTAACTTGTCATGTTTTCAATTTCATGTTTTAGATAGTGAATAAAGATTTGTTAGAAAATTTAATCCTGACAAATCAGTAGATAGGTAGAGAATAACGAGGAGCTCAACAGTTTAATCTGAGCCCTCGGATGAAATAAGGTAGATCTATTTAGTTTATGCTTTAAAAGAATAAATATTTCAAGGTTGCAAGCCTAAATGCACCTACCAAATGAAGAAAAAATGTTAGAATGAAACTGGGTAGGTAGAAAGAAGTGGAGAAAGCATGTAATAAATGATTATCGGGAAAAATTACTAATTTCCCTTCCCTTATCAGTATTTAGTGTTCTAAACTATCAGTCAAACAGGCTCAGAGCATTTCTCTGACTTTTGTTGGGACCAGACCCAAGGCTCGATGACTAGTTAGTTGAAAATATTAAATTCTTATGTTAAATCCCCATTTATCATTATTTCATCTCTCATTGTAACTCCTTTCATAAGTAAAGACTCCTTCTTACTTAATGAAGCATATAAACCCATTTAATTAACTTCCATTCATTCAGAAATATACAAAAACCCTCAAAAAGACTTTATACTAAGTATTGGTGAAATGATAAAAACACAATATTTGCTTTACTTTTACACTTAGTCATTTTATGTATTTTTGTAATGTTCCCAATTTTTAGCCTCAAGCTAAAAGGAACATTATAGTTAGCAATAGATGAATAAAATGGGTAGGGAGGCCCATTAACCTCTTTAGAAGGAAAAATAGCATTCCTCATGTGAAAAGGGGAAAAATAAGCAGCTTGATTGAGCACCTACATGTGTGAACATGATTGGATCATGTTGATTCAATCATATTTGACCAAGTCCACATGCACTGTCTAGATACATTGTATCTCCATGATGGACTGCGCAGTTCTAATGGAGGAAAACTTGCATGGGCTAGGTGGCACATATGGATAGGACCCATTGTGGAGAGGAGCACTTGCTATATATGGAGAGGAGGACAGCCATGGTATTCATGCTTGGATTATTATTTTCTTTGGTCTGTTTAGACTTGCTTCCTCTTGCTGTTTAGCAAGGTTGCAGTGCTGTTTAGCACAAGGGTGTTCCCGGTCAGGAATCCCTACCTCATCCTCAGGGAAGGAGAGGTTCTTTGGGCTACATTTCCTCATTCTGTCATTTTTTCCAAGCTACCTCTTTAAACTACAGCGCGGTTTCTATTTAGAGCTGGTTTTTGTTGCAGGGTGTAGCAAAGGAGGATCTCTTTGAGTCATTTCCGGGGTTGTTTTTCAGTGGAGAGCTTGTCTATCCATTGGAGGATCAGCAAGAAAAGCTCCCGGTCATAATTTCACATCTTGGCACTTGGCCAAAGCTTCTCTGCACTTCTATAGCGCAATCCATTGCAGGAACTGCGTCATTTTCCAGAGAGCAGCCGCAGCAAGGTTTAATACCTTGATTTTGGGCTAGTTTCCTAGGGAAAGGGCCAACCCTTCCCCCAGAAAGCTAGAAAAAGGGATTCTCATCCCTCTTGTATTTTATTCAGCTATGTTTATGTAATTTTGTAGGGGACTGTGTTATGTTGCAGCTGAATATTTAGATCTATTCCGTTTGTACTTGAGCTTCCAAGAAACCCTTGTCGGGTATCTTTACATTGTATAAAAGAGGCTAGATCTCTGTTTTTCTCTGTGCTTTGGCTAAATAAACTCTAGATCTGTTCTCTACAACATATTGCTACAGAAACCCTCTTGTAATTATGCTGTTCTTGCTTTAGAGTTTTCTGTATGGGTTAAGCTATGGGTTTTCAATGTTTTTCAGCCATACAAGAACCGGGAGATCTGTTTAACTTAGCTAGAATGATTTGTTTCAACTCCCATTCTATATGTGAGATGTATATTGCATTATCTAAGGGATCCAAGTCCCATTTATCACAGTTACAGCGTTATTTTCTGGAAATAGCATTTTTATGGTCTAGATCATTGCTTTTCCCCACTTGGAGATAACATATGGAGACATAGTTTTGCTGATATGCGCCTAATCTGACCTAAATAAGTAAATTGACATAGCTTGCATTATTGTGTTCGAGTATTGCTGATCTCCAACTTTAGAATATCTTAAGATATTCTTATTGTTGTAGAATTTCCCTATTTTGGGATATTACAATTTTTGTGTACCTTCCATTCCCATTTTCATATTAAATTTTAACTTAGTTTATTAAATCCCTAAATAATACCTTATCCTACTTATTTAATTTCCTATATCTAAATACCCCCAAACCCCACTATTCTAAATATTTTAGACCAAAGTTATTACCCATGTGTTAAATTAAAACCCAAATAAAATCCCCTTTGGTCTAAAACTATCACTAAATAAATATCCCGCCCCTATGGTCGTTAAACCATTCAAAAGGTTTAAAACTGTATAATAAACTAAATGCCACACCCATTATGTTTTAATTAAGACATATTGCAAATGTTTTGGATAAAACATATTAACCTCGTTCATAAACAATAAATCCAAAGTTTTTGAATCAAATTAATTATTTTTATAAGGTTCAAAAAGCTTTAGCCCTACGCATACGCATAAACCCCGCACCCCGCGTCTATATTAAAGCCTTTTCACAAAGCTAAACATAAAATTTAATCATGTATAAACCCCGCCTCTTTATACTTTAAAGCCTTTATCCACTGATAAATGTAAAGGTTTAAAGCATATGTTAACCGCCCGCATGCATATGATCCCCGATCCCACCATTTTCCTTAAGATGCAGCTTTCCTTTTGATCTCGACCCTTCACACCTAATATCAAGATCCAACGGTCCAAATGTGATATCGCATGCACAAAGTAATCGAACAACCAAATCCAAAATGCACGCGAAATGGGCAATTTTGTTCATTTCTCTCTCCTTGACATGTCGAGATTGTATTGGATCACATTCATTTGGTTCTAAACCACTTACTGCCTAATGTGCACGCGATAACCGCTCTCTAGTTTCATTTCAAATTCTGAAACCACCTCTCGCCATTGATGATACCTGCATTTAATGGCAATTATGGTGATTGAATCAAAGGTTAAAACCTTTGGTTAGATGTTATCCACGCATTTGCACTCTCATATAATTCTTCTCGAGCTCTGTTTAAAGCCATTTGAGCCCTGATTTTCAGTTTTTTTCACCCAAAACCTTTGCAGTTATCAAAATTAAACCTCTGAAGATTGATTGAGAAGTTGTGCACCGCTCCAGACAAACCGTTGAAACCCGAGTTTCAACTGAAAACCTCAGAAATCCATTTCAGAGCCAGAAACCTGCAAAAGGTATTTTCCGATAAATTAAAGCCTGCATATTCAATTTTAAACCATCTTTAATAGAACCAAGCCTTTCATTAATAAGTTCACCAAACCAAACTTCCTAAAAATACCAAAAAAGAGGCCAAATCCTGGCAAAATTTTCCCAGGAAACCCTGTTTTCCATTTCAAGCCTTTTTAAAGCCAAATTCCTCGAATTTCACAGTCTAAAGATCAAATTTAAGGATTTAAACAGCGAAAACCTCTGAATTACCTTGAAAATCCATTTTTTCAATCAAATCGACTCAGAAAAACCTTGTTTTCTCTTTTATGCCAGTTTTCACATCCTCAGATAAACTTAATTGAGAAAAAAGCCCAAAAGAAGCCATCCTTAATCTAAATTTCTCAATTTCCTCTCGGTTAAAATAAAAACTCCTATAAATAGTCTAATCTTGCAGTAGTTACTCAAAAATGCCTAAGAAACAGAGCACAAGTAGACCTGTAGGATCCAAAACACCTAAATCTGAGGGATCCAAAGCCCCTAAGACTACCCCAGTCATCACTACCAAATCTGTTGTAATAGTAAACCCCCTTCAACCACCTGTGGTTGCTGCTGAAAGCATTCCTTTGACTGATCTTGACTATAAAATTGTAGACTCTGTTATTGAGTTTAATTTGCTAGATATACATAACTGGTGTTATGAAAAATATCTAGACAAAGATGATATTCCAATTTGGGAAACCCATTTTCCTAAGTATATAGTCCCATTGGCTCATCCTGGTCAAGAACTCATCAGACTTTCTCAAAAATACTATGAGCCAGATCAAAGGGCGATAGTAAATGAAGAAAAATAAATACTTTTTACCATTACAGCCCAGTCAATTAATCAAAGCTTCAATTACAACCTGATCCCCAGGCAGTCCCCTTGTTTATAGAGGAATTAACTCAGTTATACCTTGGCATAGATTTCCCTAAAAGGTTCATGATCTTTCAGAATTTTATGCCTTCTCATGTTGACATTCCAAAGATAAATCCTCCATACTCCACAGTTAAATTTCCTGAAGGTTCTAGACAGATTATCTCTATGCTATATTTTATCCTTGGATATTTTACAGATGAGTATATTGATGAATCTATTCTTGGTTTCTTGTCCACCATGTCTCCTAGTCAACCTCCAACAATCATATTTGACTCTGTTGGTTTCATAGCAGATGCCATCAATTACCAGTTGACTAAATTACCCACAGAAGGAGTTTTTATATATTCATCTTATCTTTACCATTTGTTTTTATTCTCTCAAGCAGACAAATTTCCAGTTTCTTTGCAAAAGATGGAAGTAGAGGGAAAACCTCTATCAATTATCTTTTGGACTTCTTTACTGAGAAAATAATCTAGTGATTCCACTTATTTAGAGTTTTCAGAACTATTTTTGCATCCAGCAATGAGCATATTGAACAAATCAGAACAGCCTAGGATCAGTAAAGAAATGAAAAGAATATTACAACTTTCAGAGCAGAACAAAGTTGGAGATTGGTACCTCTATGAAAAATACAATGAATTGAGAATTTTTGGGTCAAACTGGTTACCCTACAAGTTTCCCAAGCATGTGTGTATGAGAATTTTTGCACTTGAATCTCTTAGACAAATTCCCAATGCAGATCCAATTAACTTTATGGCAGCCAAAAAGAAGACCCAGTTTAAGTTAAAGAATCAAGTTGGGCCATTCATAATCAACCATGGAGATGCAAAAAAGGAAATAGCAAAGACATTATCAGAATTTAGATGTGATGAAATTTTTCCATGGAATTATGATCCACAAGGGATCTTAAGCAAGCTAAGGGTGAAGTGTAAGTTAACACCCTTTATCCATGATTCCAAGCCTGAAATAGAAAAATTTTCAAATCAAATTGAATGGAGTGAAAACATCTTGGTAGAGGCAGCAAGCCAAACAGGAACAACACCAACTTTGGAAGTTGTCAAACAACCAGAAACATCAATAAAGAGATTCAAAGAGGAAGGGGGTGATACAGCAGAGACAACAACTGAGACCAAATTTAAAATAATCTATAACAAAAGGCTTAAACTGAGTTTAGTTGATAAGGAGAAAGTAACAATTTATGTTGATGAGACAGATGATCTAGTAACTAATGATGATATAGCCACAACCATAATCAATGAAACACTTATGGAAATAGAAAAGGAAACAACAGCCAATTAGAATGACACACAGATGATTAATAAGCAACACAACATGGAAGCCTCTTCCTCACAGCTAGTTGAGGACAAGTACTTGGACATCAAGGAAAGGTATAAGCTGATTAAGTAGAAGAATGAGGAGATAAAAACAAAAATATATTCTCAATTACTGAAGCAGAAGCCTGGAAATTAGAATAGGTTATTATCATCTTTTGAATATTCCAACAATAAAATGATGATATCATTTTTACAGCCTACTACCTCAACACCTAAAACAATATCAGACTATAAAAAGGTGGACCTTGAAGTAGACACAGAGAATATTCATGAGCTGGACAGGATTGAGTTCCATAGACAGACCTCTGAAATGATGTATTCTACAGTGGAAACCAAAGCAATGAGTGCCAATAAAATTCAAAATACCATACTTAATATGCAAGATCAAATGAAGTTGGATAAAGAAACACTTTATGCCAAGGACCTAAGGATCAAATCCTTAGAGGAACTAGTTTTACAGGTGGGATATGATCCCTCAAATATCCAAGCAACAGAACTATTAATCAAGAAAAAGAATGAAGACATAGCAGCTTTGAGGAAACATCTCAAGCTTCCTCAAAGTGAGCATCCACAAACAAAGGAAATCCTCCAGGATCAAAGTGAAAAAGAAGAGATGTTGGAGCTCATACTTAAATTAACAGCACAAATCAAGGAGATAGAAACATAAATGGAAAAACTTGTCCAAGAGAGAGAGAGACTGTAAAAGAACCAGAAATTCCTTCAATTCCTACAGTCATCCCAGTGATTACTACAACTGTACCTTCTATTTTAGGAGAGAAATTAGCACCAAAGGGCCCACTAGAAATTGCAGTGCCAGTGATTTCAGCCACCATTTCAACTACAGACTCTTCTACTACAAATGTACAACACTCAGATGAAGCCAGCCAGATTGTCAAAGCCATGGAAGAGATTTCTTTAAAGGCAGATGAGATAAATAAATTGAACAAGATAATTGAAAATCTTGAGAGGGAAAATAAGACAGCTCAGATCAATGTCAGAACTCATGAGTAGAAAGCAATCAGATTGGGAGAGCAACACAAGAATTTACAAAAAGAATTGACTTTCACAGAGTAGATCTCATATATTAAAAATCATCTCTTGACCAGCATAATTGAATCCATTCATAAGCAATGGCCTTCAATTTAGGTTATATATGAGCAGAAAGAACTACTATTAGCAGCCCAAACAAAGATACAAAAGACAAAAGATGATTTGACTGATAAGCCTGCACAGGCTTTAAAACTCATTACATTTTTAAACAGCAAGAACAGGGAGGAACTGGGAGAATTGTAGATATCAAACAGGACAGAGACAATCTTGAAAATAAAGAAGGTTGTCACTAAAAAGAGCTTAATGAACAATCTTGAAGAAAAATTTGAAACAATGAACCTTGCCATAACTAGATTTATGGCAAAGTACACAAATCTCAGACAAAAGGGCTTACCAGACATACATGTGTTCAATGAAAAGCTTATGCCACAGAAGGACTATGACAACAAGATTAGGGAGTTTGCTAAAGAGCAAGTAAATAAGCAGCTAGCACAAGGCACCCCTATAGGCAGATTATTACTTCAGTAATTTGAGGATTTATTCTTTCTACAACATAAAATTAAGCACCTCTTTGTCATCAAGCCTACTTTAGCAAGATATAGAGAGGTTAATGAAAATTTCAGGAAGCTGAAAAATGTCTAAATTCCAACAGCAGAAGAGTGGAAAAATTTCACAGATTTGATGTAAAGATAAAAGGTAAAAACATTAAAAAGTTACCTAAAGACAAACAGTCAAAAGAGAGATAAGATAAAAATATAGTTTGTTGATTTTTATTGCTCAAAATATAATTTATAGCAGTAAAACAGTAAAACTAATAGTCAAAGAGTATCAGCGTTAAAGAGCATCAGGTTAAAGAGTATCAACGTGAAAGAGTATCAGCAAAGGCAAGTTAAGTGCATAAAAATATCTAGCAGCTAGCAAGCAGGACACATAGGCAGTTAAAAGCTCCTTGTTAGCAAAACAGTTCTATTTATTTTGGATAAAAGAGGAGAACTTGCTAGTTTGTTAAGCAGTTGTCCCTTTTATTATGTAATGATATTTTCTTTTTCCTAAAGTTATTCCTAGAACTCGTCTAGGATATTTGTAATACTTTTTGTATAAATAGTTTAATTTTAGAAGTATTCAGTGTGGAATAAAATTGTTGGAATTATTATAGACATTTTTGTTGAACATTGGAGGCTATTGTGTGTTTGAATTCGAAGTAGCAGACTGGACAAGCTGACTGGCATCATAAATCAGGATCCTTGTGATAAGCTGATGAGTGAAATACTTCCTACTTATCATTGTTTCCTTTTCTAAGTTTCATGCATCCATTTTATGTTTGTTCTGTCTGAATGTGTAACTAGGAGTATTACTATAGGATTAGTCAAGTGCTCCCTGTCTTTAACTAGTTTCCATTTTAATGTTTTCTTCTAATTTCCGGTGCAAGGAACCCTTAATTTCTCCTTCTCCTATTTGACCTCTGCCTTCTACTTCCATTTTCCGGATCAAAGAATCCTTAAGTGACCTTTATCCCGATCATACCACCTCACAAAAAACCACTTTCCCAAATCTTTGAGGGTTATCTATCTTGCCCTGAATATATTTGTACCTTTTTGGTCTTGATTTCTAGTGCTGCTAGCTTGATTTAGACTCCATAGCCCAATGGACAAGTAGATTTCTCTCTATCTTACCTCCAAGTGATTTTTCCCCACCAAACCCTTTAAACCAAAACCAAATTGCACTTTCATAACTAGCCTAACATTTATAAATCAAACAAAGATAAATTTTAAAGAGAGAGCCCTCTCTAAACCCTAGGAAGGCTAGATCCTAGAGTTTGAAATAGTTTTGTGGTTACCTCTAGAGTTCTTTGACTTAAATTCAAAATCCCACAACTTAAGAATTTACTAGAGTGATAACACTTCCCTCATCCCCTTTTTATGCTATTGAGCCTCCAACATTCCCTGGGGCCCACTAGTGTTGTGTTGTCCCTCTGCCACGTTGTCCCCATGCTACTCTACAATGCATGTCCCCACGCTGCCACTGCACTACCTATCCCCACGATGTCTTTGCGTTGACCAAGCCACCACCTCTACTGCGTTGTCACTTGCCCTCATGGGCCTCGCCTTGCCTTTTAATTATCTTTCCAAAGTGAATTTATCCTAATGTTGGGTTATGGGTCCCTTCACCCCTTTATTTCCTTTTGAACTTTAGAAAAGGCAAAATTTAACAAAAATGAATATTCCAATTAGTTGTCTGCTAATTGGGAATATTACAGTATTGCAACAAGAATGTTGCAAATCCCAAGGTTGTTGATATATGGTAGCATCGGATGTGCTCTATCCTTGTAACTTTGTATATAGGCTAAGACACATGTATTCCATAAAACCCAGAAATGGTTTTGGAAAATTCCACTTAGAGATGGTTTAATTAAATTAATTAATCGTTTTTAATGTTTTACTAAGTCTAAACTTAGGGAAACTAATTAATTAAATGGTATTAATTAAAATAAGTGTGAATCTTCTAGATAAAGTCATGGATCACCTCCAAGTTAATCTTAGCCCTTGATTATGTTTTCATCTTGGTCGTTGAAGGGTCAGCGGAAGAATATAAGGATGGTGAGGGGCCTATGGAAATCACATTGAGCACATTGAGAACCTTGAGCATTTGGCATTTTTTATTTTGTGTGAGGAGACATAGCTTTTTGTCAGAATCAAATCACTAGGGCAAGGTTTGCTAAGTGATTTTGATTCAGTGATCAGATTTAGGGAGGGGCAGATGTAGTAACTGGTCAGGAGGACCAGGAGTACATTTCAGAGAGAGGAAGCAGTGACGCAGAGAGAGGCAGCGCATTTTTCTGAAGGGGTGATGCAGTCCCTGAAGGGAATCATGATGAAGTGATGCAGTGCCTTCCAGAGTCAGTCTGGAGATAGCTAGAGGTTGGGGTTTCTAAGCCAGGAGGGCCAAAATCCAGTCTCAGATCAACTTGATCAGTTGCAGAGAGAGGTGGTGCAGTTTCTCAAGCTTTCCCACGTAGGCTTACATAGTTCCAGCGTAGGAAATCATGCAGAGGCAAAGAGGGGCTTCACCAACACTGTTTAGATCAGCCGGGCACTTGTAGAGTGAGGTATATCTCACAATTTCATCAGTTTTCTAGATTTCTCTGAAGGGTGAGCTGGATAGTGGCACCCTATTTGTACTCAAGATTATGTTGCTTAATAATATAAAACCCTCAAATCTATTGCAACGGTTTTCCCAAGTTGGGTTTTTCCGGGGACTTAGTCCAAAAATAACTGTGTCAAATATGGATGTTTTTCATTGTATTTTGTTCATTTTGTTTCAGCACTTAGATTTATTCCGCAACATTATTTGTGTAGACTTCTTCATAAATTACTTCAATATTTCACTGTAATGAAATAAGTATGAAAAATAATAGGAGAAGTAATTCATATTTGTTGCAGTAGGAATCCATATTTAGGATTTTTCACATGGTATTAAAGCTTATTCAAGATGAAGTGCGGGAGAAACAAGGGTGAACCAGCAGATCAATGTAGGATAGACTAGGATATGCATAAGCAGCAACAGACCCTCCCAGAAATTACAATGTCTAAGAAAGGAGGGCGATCCAGCACAGAAAAGGCTCCCTTTCAGAGAGTTGACAGAGGGGTGAGTTTTTTTAGTTACAGAAGAGGCAGCGTAGCTGAAGGATGCAGTTACTACATACCAATGACTATTGGTGCATAAGAGTCAGAAAATTTCTAAAAAACACAGATTGGGGATTTCTTGACCTCAGAGAGTTTATTACTCAAAAGAAGCTCAGTTTCTCCCATGCAGTAGCAGAAGCAGTGACTTACTCTACAAGGAGTGCGTAAGAATATCTAAGTAGAGGGTTAGAGGAAGAAATCGATAGTTGAGGAGATGGTCAGCAACGAAATGAGTGACCAAGATAGGTTGGAGGGTGCCTCCAACTATGTTATTTGGAAATCAAGGATTGAGTTTCTCCTTGATGAGCATGATCTAAAGGCCCTCATTGACAGCGCAGTTGCAAAGCCACTTGATGTAACACATCTGAGTGCCTTTAAGAAAAACATGGCAAGAGCCAAATAGTTGATCCTAGATGGTGTGAAGGATCACATCGTACCTCACATAGCAGCAAAGGACACTGCTAGAGAGATGTAGGTAGGGCTAGAAAATCTATACTAAGGATCTTCTGAGCAGTGGAATATGTACCTGGAGGAGAAGATTTGTAATACCCGAATGAAGAAGGGAGACCGTTTTGACTCTTTCCTGTCTCGTATTCAGGATAACCGAGATTAGCTGTCAACAGTGGGGGTAGCACTTAACGACTCAGAGCTAGTAAGGCTCACTCTGAACTTTATTTCAAAATACTATTAGGTTTTTTTCTAGAGCATTATGGGTAGATAAAGGCTTCTAATATGGGAAGTGATGTGGGCAACCTTGCAGCAAGAAGAGCTGAGAACTCTTGGATCACATGTGAGCTACGGCAGCCTAAATACAGTAGCAGGATGGACAGTTGTAGCAGAATATGAGAAGACAATGCAGCAACCAGCGATACTAGAGCCTGATCAGCACAGAGAGGGAGTAGCAGCATCAACAGTTGAGCAACAGTAGTGTAGTGCACATTGGTGCAACACAGTGCAGTGTAGTGCTCACGCAGTGCAAAGCAGCAACAATGTAGTATTTTTCAGAGAGCTAGTGCAGAAGCTAGCAGCAGTCAGTCTTATTTTTCAGTTGCAGATTTACTTGTCCAATTTTGGATGTTTTTCTGTTGCAATTAGAAATAGTGCAACAACATCAGTATATGAGCAGCAGCAGCAGATGAGCAGCAACAACGCAGTGCAGAGTAGTTCTCACGCAGTGCAGAGCAGTGTTCACGCAGTGCAACAGCATGGTTGCAGAATTCATAGGGAGTTGTAGTACAGTGGCAATTGGCAGCAGTATGCAGAGTCAGCAGCAGTACAGATGCAACATTTTTGTGCAGTATTGGTGAGGAGCATAAATAGCACAGCAGCAGATGTTCCAGAAGTCAGAACAACAACACATTTAATTGTTTTGCTAGAGCAATTTCCTCGCTAAGAGAGAGTGTTGATTTATGGTAGCATCAGATGTGCTCTAGCCTTGTAACTTTGTATATAGGCTAAGACACATGTATTCCATAAAACCCAAAAAATGGTTTTGGAAAATTCCACTTAGAGATGGTTTAATGAAATTAATTAATCATTTTTTAATGTTTTCCGAAGTCTAAACTTAGGGAAACTAATTAATTAAAAGGTATTAATTAAATTGAGTGTGAATCTTCTAGATAAAGTCATAGATCACCTCAAAGTTAATCTTAGCCCTTGATTATGTTTTAATATTGGTCGTTGAAGGGTCAACAGAAGAATATAAGGAGGGTGAGGGGCCTATGGAAATCACATTGAACACATTGAGCACATTGAGCATTTGGCATTTTCGAGTTTGTGTGAGAAGACACAACTTTTGGTCAGAATCTAATCACTAAGGCAAGGTTTGCTAAGTGATTTTGATTCAGTGATCAGATTCAGAGAGGGGCAGATGCAATAACTGGTCAAGAGGACCAAGAGTACATTTCATAGAGAGGCAGCGCAGTTTTCTAAAGGGGTGACGTAGTCCTTGAAGGGAATCACGCAGAAGTGACGCAGTGGCTTCCAGAGTCAGTCTGGAGATAGATAGAGGTTGGGGTTTCTGAGCTAGAAGGGCCAAAATCCAGTCTTAGATCAGCTTGGTCAGTTGAAGAGAGAGGTGATGCAGTTTCTCAAGCCTTCCCACATAGGCTTACGTATTTCTAGTGTAGGCAAACACACAGAGGCAAAGAGGGGCTTCACCAGCACTGTTTAGATCACCCGGGGACTTGCTAAGTGAGGTATATCTCACAATTTCATCAGTTTTCTAGATTTATCTGAAGGGTGAGATGGATAGTGGCACCCTAGTTGTACTCAAGATTCAGCTGCTTAATAATATAAAACCCTCAAATCTGCTACACCGGTTTTCCTGAGTTGGGTTTTTTTGGGGACTTAGTCCAAAAATAATTGTGTCAAATGTGGATGTTTTTCATTGTATTTTGTTCAGTTTGTTTCAGCACTTAGATTTATTCTGCAACATTATTTGTGTAGACTACTTCAGAAATTACTTCAATATTTCACTTTAATGAAATAATTATGAAAAATAATAGGAGAAGTAATTCAGATTTGTTGCAACAGGAATCTAGATTTAGGATTTTTCACATAGGCTAACAGCTTTAATTATCAACTCAAGGTTCATACAAACTTAAGACGTGTCGGAACTATACGTGAAACATAAAATATGTCCTTATTCAGTTGATTTGATGTAATGGAGTGAATTTCATGAATTCAAATCTTAAACTAATTGCATCTATGGAAATGTTGCTTTGAAAATAAATTAATCAACAATTTGTAATTGAAATCCTAACAGAATGAATTCACATAAATAGGCCTAATCTACTTTGTAAAAATTCATGTCCTAAGTGGTTTTTATTCTTCCTCAATCATGTATTTAGATCCTAGGTGTCATGATTCAAGCCTAAGAGACAAAAACCAAGCTTTGGGAGCAACTCTGGTCATGTTTACACGTGTTATAGGAGTGCTACAGGAAGTTGCTACATGAAGTCATGTTTTGCTATAGGAGGAGATAACTCACCAAATGACCAAGTAAATCAAATGAAAATGGGATGGAACAAATTTTTTTATTAATTAATATGTATTAGGACTCCATTCCAAGTGTAATCACTCCAAAATACCTTTGTTAACACGTGCTACAAAATAGCATAAAATTACTAGTCTAAAAATTGGAAATTCAAGAACTAGTGATTTAGTTAACCTATCAAATGCCTAACCTAATCAAGTGAAAATGAAATGGGGTAAATTTTGTTATTAACTTAAATTTTTTTATGACCTAATCCAAGTGGAATAAAATCAAATGAACCTTATTAACACATTCTAAAAAATAGTAGAAATTTACTACTATTTTTCTAAAAGGGACTTCCAGAAATCCTAGATTCGTGTACTAGTAACCCAGTCCAAGTAGCTCAATGATGAAGATGACTTTTAAAAGTTTTTCTAAAGATGCGTCATGCTTATGACTCTGTAAATAACCTTCAAAACAAATCACTTCAACCATTTAACCAATATTACCTACAACAAAAGGAGCATGAACCGTAAATGCATAAACAAGAGATGCAAGTGAAAAAGACATTCAAAGTGTGAAAATTCCTAAATGGAATTCCTACTCCAGCAATTGATATTATTTCTTCTAGTTATTAATTCAAAAACAATTTATTTATTGTGTTACACCGTAAATATCAAAATAAATTCTACTGCAACCTTCACAATTAAAAATATTGTGGAAAGTAAATGCAAGGAAAAATACTAGCACAAGTACAATCACAATGACACAGTTATTTTCGGACAATCGTCCCCGGAAAAACCCAATGTGGGAAAATTGGTGCAACAGATGAGGGTTTCTTTATTATTCTTCAGCAAAATCTCATGTACAAGATACAAATAATAGAATAGAAGAAGAAGAATCATTGTGATAAAGTTTATAGACAATTTTTCACGCTCCACGGTGAATTTCTGACATCGGAGAGGTTCTGCTTCCCTAACGTTGGCCCCACTGCATCACACTCTGCGCAGTGCCTACATCACTACCTCTGCGTTGATGATATGCATCCCTCCTCTCCATTGCTTCTTCTAGTCTGTTCCTGCCCTCCTGACTATTGTCGATGATGTCTCTCTCCCACCTGCAAATCTCCCTCTCTAATTCAATCTTCTCTTGCCAAACTTCAACTAATGAGAAAATAGATCTGCTCAGGAAACTGAGTATGTTCCCGGTCTATTTTTCAAGTGCAATCGAGTTCCTTCTTATAATATTCTTGTTGAAGTTTCAACAGCCCATATTAGATCCTAATCAATGGCTCAAGTCATCTTGACTCGATCTTCGTTTTGTTCTAGAAGATTCACACCCAGTTTAATTAATATCCTTTAATTATTTTAATTTCCTAAGTTTATACTTAGGAATCCATTAAAAATAATTAAACTATTTCTAAGTGGATTTTCCCAAAGCTATTTATGGGTTTTGTTGAATACATATGTCCTAGCATCCCTACAAAATCTTGAGGCTAGAGCACATCTGATGCTACCAGAAATCTACACTCCCTATTAGCGAGGAATGTGCTCTAGTAATTCAACCTACTGAGGCATCACCCTGACTTTGTATCATCTCCCTCTACGTTGTTGATGTCTGACATCACTGCCCACCATCGATTGCGCAAAGGCTGCATGTGTGTTGTTGTTAACCCTACACACTACTGCCAACTACTGCATATGCACTGCAACTCCCTCTCATTTGTTGTTTCTACAATTGAGAAACCATTTATTTTAGATACTAAAACAGGTTCTCTACCATACCCATCTGCTCCCTTAACTGGATGAACTTAGTTCTTCCTAGAGCCTTTGTGAGTAATTCTACTACTTGATCTTTTGTGGGCTCATACTATAGTTGTACTGCCCCATGCTGAACACAGTCTCTGATAAAGTGACATTTGATATCTATGTGTTTTGACTAGTCATGAAATACTGGATTCTCAGAGAGTTTGATACAACTCTGATTATCGCAGTAAACACTAGTCGCTTCCATCCTCTTCCTGAATAGACTCACAAGCAGCTTTGTAAGCCATATATATTTTCACGTCATTGTGTTGGCTGCCATATATTCTGCTTCTGTTGAGCTCAGAGCTACCAAATTCTACTTCCTGTTGCACCAATAGATCATTCCTGATCCAACGTGGAAGCAGTACTGAAAGGTACTTTTCCGGTCTACTAAACTACCTGCCCAACCTGATTTTGTGAATCCGCTCAATCTGACATCATCTCCTTGGGTGTATTTCAACCCATATCTAACTATTCCACACTCATATCTGAGAATGTGCCTAGATGTTGCCTAATGCACCCTTTTCAGTTCCACCATGAAATGACTAAGGGTGTTGACGGCAAAACAAATGTCTGGCCTAGTGTTGACTAGATACACGAGTGACCCAATGAGTTGTCTATACAAGGTGGGGTCCACTTCCTTGTCTCTTGATGCATATATTTTCTTCTAGTTGGTGATCATAGGCATTTCCATGGGTCAGAAATCCTGCCTTTTGAATCTCTTCAAAATCTCTGTAGCATATATTCCTTTCCCAAGGAAGGTCTCCCCATTCTTCTGCCAAACTTCCAACCCTAGAAAATAATGCATCAACCCCACATCCTTCATGTTGAATTATTCCTCAAGATTATTCTTGCAGTCCTTTATGAGCCCTAATGACCCTGTTAGTTTTCAGTGATGGTTATATATGCCCATTTAACATGTTCATCATCGTAAATTCAATAGAGACGTACTCAAATCATGATATTTTGTAAATGATTCTACATGAGAGTCTTAAAATTGTATGATGTAAGTGTTGATTTATGGTAGCATCGGATGTGCTCTAAGCCCCAAAATTTGTAGGGAGGTTAGGAAACATGTATCCTCCAAGACTCATAAATCGTTTTGGGAAATTCCACCCAGAGAAAGTTTTGTTAAAATAATTAATTATTTTTAATGGATGCCTAAGTCTAAACTTAGGAAAATAAAATAATTAAAGGGTATTAACGAAACTGGGTGTGAATCTTCTATAAAAATATGGAGATCGAGTCAAGATGATCTGAGCCATTGATTAGGAATTAATCTGGGTTGTTGAATGTTCAACGAGAAGATTATAAGAAGAGACTCGATGGGAACTTGGAAGACACATCGAGTGGTGATCAAGAGATCGGTTTCTCAAGAGAGCAGCGCAACAGTTGTCGAAGAAGTCATCGAGGATATTTCTTGTAGTGAGGGGCAGGGATAGTTTTCCAGTTGGAGGTTTGCTAATCTGATAATACATTGCAGAGAAGGAAGAGAGAGATCCAGAGAGGAACCATAGAGCCACGTTGGGCAACGCAGAACCATGTTGAGGTAGCGCAAAGCCTATGAGGAGATGCGTAAATTTGCTGAGGAGTAGATCAGATTCAGTGGCAGGATCTAGGGTGTGAGACCAGAGGGCCAGAGGATCGAGCATCCATCCAACATATTGATTAGCTAGAGGGAGTGATGCAGTCCCTATCAGTTGGGATGCACAAAAGTGTGGTGACTACCCAGTGGCAGCTTGGCAGTAGCCATTCAGAGGCTGGATCAGTCAGGTGGATGCCCTGGTGGAATATCCCCGAAAATTGTGGAGTATTAGTCGAGGATGGTATGTACATCTAGATGAGTGGGTTTAGTTGTACCACCTGCCTCCGAAATCCTCAACTCAACTTCCCACTCTATATCTCCCCGTTTGAAATCTGCCTCCATCCTATGCACAAAGGCTATCTGAGGTGGATACGAATGCATTCCCCTAAGCATCACCGGTTTCCCGTTCTTGTCCAAGAACTCCATCTCCAGATTATTCCCATCGGTAGTGGCCCTACCAAGGGTGTACAGCCATTGGAATGCCAACACTATGTTGGTGTCTGAAATGTCAACCACAAATAAACGATTTGTCACTGAGTAGGTACCCATGGTCACTATCAAAGTTGGAACATAACACATGCACTACATGGTCCTAGCTCCCGATATTAGCACAGAAAATCTCTCAAACCCCTTTGTTTGGATGCCCCTTCTCTGCACCATCTGGGAATCTATGAAGTTTTTTGTGGCTCCACTATCCACAAGCACTGAAACACGTTGTCCATGAATTTCCCCCCTAATCCTCAATGTAAAATATTTGGGTACCCCATGAAAAGATGCAAGGACCCACGGTTGGTGCAAACATTGATCCTCCTCTTATTGGTGGGAATGGAGGTGGAGGCCCTTCCCCCTGAGATACTGCGGTGTCTTCACCTCCCATCTCAAAGAGTGTCTCCTCTTCTCCCTCGATGTCTGAGAAGGCGCCAATGTAGTGTGCCTTCCCTCCTGTACACATGTGACTCAGTGCCCATGGCTCCTGGAACGTGAAGAAAACCTTCTTCCTCCTCAAATCTCTCCTGGTGTCAGCATCTAGTGGTCCCCGACCCTGGTTCCCTCTCGGGGGTGGAGCTCTCATGCTTCTTCCTTTTTGATGGAAGACCGACCTATTAGGCATGGGGGCTTTAGCCCTCAGTAGTGCATCCTGAAGATCCTGTGCTCTCCCAACTACATCCTGGAGCATAGTGGGTCGAGTTGACGTCACCAGCCCACGCAATGGCTCTTCCAACCCATTTATGAACATAAATATCCTCAGAGATTCTAATAGATCCGGAACCATCACTAACAACATCAAGAACTCAAAAATATATACCTACGGACTCCCTCTTTGCTTGAGTTTGATCAGTTCTCCAAAATACTCTTCGGGATCCTTCCTGTCGAATCTCTCTAGAACTCTCCTCGTGAAGTCATCATACGTTGTTACCCCTGTGTGACCCAGCATAATCAGCCCATGAAACCACCAACATGGGATTCTCCCTCCAGGTGAATTGTAGCCACCTTGATGGCCTCTATCTCTATCATCTGGTTCCGTTTGAAATAGACATCCAGCTTCTCAACCCAAGCCTTAGCTGAGCTCTTTGTAGATCCATCGAAGGTTGGAAGGAATAACCTTCCCACAGTGCGCTAAAGATCATTTTTCTGAGCATAGCCTCTTCCACTCTAGCCCTTGGGGTTTTTTGTTATTTTTCAACTAGAAAAAATCTCTAAAAGTGATGGCTATCCCAAAATACAGATAGTAATATTGGTATTTTGCACAATATTCCCCATAGTTAGCTTCTTCCAGCTCATGGTGCCCTCTTGCTCCTAAGTCTATGAATGTGGGAATGGTAGAGTGGGATGGAGCATGGGGTGTAGCTGGTATGTTGTTCTCGGGTTCTATCTAGTGTTGTGAAGTGCCAGAACCCTCTCTAATTTGGAACTCCCCTTGGACTCATTCCTTTCCTTTGTTGCCACCATTAATCTTTTGGCCCATCTCCTTGATCTTCATGGAAAGGTATTGAACTGACCTCCATAGAAGGTGAGCAAACTCTTCTTCCATTCTCTCTTGCTACCACTGGAACGTTGTCTACCGAATCAGGAGTGATTTCAATCCCTCTCTCCTTGCTCCTATACCTCTGCCTCTGATAAGTTACATTTTTCTTGTCTTCTAGTGTCATAGATTACATTGCTCCACAAGCTGAGCCAAGTCTATGAGCTCTGATACCACTGTAATATCCCAAATCAGGAATAGATAGTAATATTAAGCACAATAGACTAAAAACTACAACAAAGAAAACACACCATCAAAACACATGAACTGGAGCAAAAAAAAACTGCTGAGAAATTTTATTAAATTTCTTGGAATGAGTACAATAGTGTTGTTTGAAGCATTTCACCTGGGCCTGCTCGAAGCAGGCTCAAGAACAACTCGAACACAAGTTGAATCTACCCCTGGAAATGGCTCTGCGTGGCTCTGTCTCTGCACTGCCTAGCCCAGAAATGTTGTTGTTGGCTGACTTAGAACTGTTGGACAGGCTTCTTTTCTTGCTCATAAAATTCTGGGAATTGGACACCAAACTCTACTCATCAAACCCACAAAAATATGGAAATGATTTGGTGAAAGCTCGATCCCGTAAATTGGCCCTCTTAGGCTTGGATCAATGAACTACTAGAGAAATAGAACCATTAGAAGGAAATACTCAAAAATTCCTCTGGAATGCTGCAATAATCCCTAGTAGGAGGTGACTAGCCTCCCCTCCAAATCTCCTACTGTGAATTCCCTGCTCCCCAACCTCCTGAAACCAACTCCTCTTTGCACTGCGTCCTCCACAGCGCAGTCTCCTCCTCCTCTATGCAGTCCCTAAATGGCTATGCTTCCTTCTGATGTTGTTGATGGAAAATCCCCCCACAAATGTGTGGAACTCCTCTCCTGAGCGGGGACTCAAAGTCCTGGAGGCAGAGGTTGAGATCTTTGCTTGAAGATCTCGTGTGCTAAATAGAACTTCAGAATTGGCTCTGCATCTCAAGCATGCTATGTCAAAATGACAAGAAGAGAATAGCTGAATGAATGAGGAATGAGAGCTCTCTCCCTTTTTTTGTCCATTGAGGCTCAACATACTCCTTGGGCCCCACCTTGGCTAGCATTGCCTCTCCTTGAGCCACTCATATGCTGCCTCTATCCAACCACTCATGTGTTGCCTCCTTCTTGCATCCTTCACGCTGCCACCTAGGGACAACTCAACCCCACCACTAGAGCCACAATTTTTCCCTTGGGAACTTTATAAAGTGGCTTTATTTTGGAAAAACGTCATTTGTGGGTCCCTTACCCACTTTATTCCTATTCAACACTAGGAAAGTAAAAAATTAATCAAAATTAATATTCCAATTAGCTTAACTGCTAATTTGGAATATTACAATATTCCATTGGCTTGAAACCACCTTACTGTCATCCTTAGTATGATTAAGGAATATTTTCTTGGCCAAAAAACTGATAGTATTGTTGTGAGTAAGGATTGACTCAGCATTTAATGCAACGAAATTGCATTGGAAAATGATTTTTGCCATAAAGATTTGAGTAGCAGAGTGACATGTTGTGAGATAGTTGTATTGTGTCAAAACTTGATGTACTTGTACTCATTGTGTTAAAACCATGGAGAAACTCACAAAACTCCTAAAATAATATGAAGAAATAAGCAATGACCTGTGGAACCATAATGCATCATTGGACCAAAAACCCACACAAAACAACAAACCATTCTCAAAATGGATCCACATCCTTCTCTAGCAAGAACCACAAAAATATTTACATAAAGGGCAAGAATTAAGACACAAGATTTTTTTCTTGTGACAGATTTGAAATGCACGAGGGTCACATAGAAAGTCATTTTCAAACTAGTTGAATTGGATGAACTCCTTTCCAAGATAGACCAGTTAGAGGGGAAGTCAATGTGGGCTTTGACACCCTCCATGCTAGCTTCAATACAACCCAAGTTTTTGGAGTACCCTTATGAAGGGGTCACACTTCCAGTTTCCTCTTGTCTCAATAGCATCATGATGTTGACTTCCCTTATAGCTCCTTACAATGATGAAGTTATGAAGAGAGTCTTCAAGCTGGTGGTAGAAACCTTACGATACTTGGATAACTTCGCAGGCCCTACATTTGGTTAGAATCTTCAAGTTTTAGAAATTATGGCCATGACTAGGACTTATCAAATCATGTTTGATCTCGAGTGTGATGATCTTATCCTACAGATGTTCCAACGCTTCTTCAACATTAGGAAACATCATCCTGACACAGTCATAGCACACATGCAGTCCATTTTTTCCTCATGTACGAGAGGCCATGATTCCATTTGTGGGAGGTTGTGGACTAGATTTTTGAACATTTGGAGGAGAGAACAACTGGTCTTAACTACTGCTTATGAACTAGCCAAAATTTTGGTTAAGCAGAACATTGGGTTGTTCAGGAGACAATTGATCAGGGCGGATCTATATAGGTTTGGTGGATCATGCAGCAAGAATGAGCTGAGGAGGAAGGGTCTTTGCTTCATTTGCAAGGGACCATGGGGACCTAACCACTCATGCATGGGTGACACCAAGGAGATGACAGGGGAAAATATTGAGGATATATCTTCTGAATTTCAGGATGAGGGTTCTTCTTCTATAGTTGAGTCCATGGGCACCTCAAAGGAGAATGAGTAGTCAATGGGAGTTGTTGACAATAGCTGAGAGATGTGACCATGTTTGGGAGAGGTGATTGATGAGCATCAGCTTGTTCCCATTCAGCATGGGCAACACATAGTGAGTGAAAATTTCATCTATTGCAGCAACTGGAAATTATTCTTCTAACTGTAAATTTAATTATGCATTTATTTGCTACGACAAACAACGAATAAAATCACAGCTGCAATTTTCACAATAAAATTACTACGGAAAATAAAACACTGGAAACTGAGAAATTCTAGCACACACAAGAATATTTACACAATTAATTTTGGACAAACGTCCCTGGAAAAACCCAATGCGGGAAAACCAGTGCAGTAGATGAGGGTTTTCTTATTTTTCTTCAACATCAAATCTGAGTACAAAAATTTTAGATGCTTTAGTGGAAATATAATCTAAGGAAAATACTTAGAGAATTTTTGTGAGAATTTTCTCACACTCCACTACAAATTTCTACCCTCGAGATGGACCCTCTATCCTCATGTTGGAGCCTTTGTGTCACTCTCTGCGCAGTGATTGCACAAAGCTACTTTGGAATTCACCCTTCCTCACTTTCTCTCTTCCAGAAGCTGGAAATCTTCCTCCTGGAACTTTGTTGCTCTCCTCTCTCACCAGCTACTCACCCTCTGGCTCTATCTTTTCTACTGAATTACAGCCACTAAGAAAATCGAACTACCTAGGAAACTAAATAACTGCACTAGTGTATCCTCCATCTACCCATCAACTTCTTCTTATAATCTTATGTTGGAGCACCAAGGGCCAAAATTAAAACATAATCGATGGCCCAGATTAATTCCTTGTTGATCCATGTGATTTTTTAGTTGATTCTCACCTTATCTCAATTAATACTGATTAATTAACCATATTCCCTAAATTTAGACTTGGGAAATATTTAAAAATTGGTTAATAATCTAATTGAGATAGTTCTAGGTGAAATTTCCAGAAAAAATTTCTATGTTTTGGAGAACTCATGTATTCTAACCTCTCCACAATAGTTTGTGGCTAGAACACATCTGATGCTACAAAAACTAGCACTCCCTCTTAGCGAGGAATGTGTTATAGTGCTGCACCAACTACCACAACACCCTGTCTCTGCATCATCTCCTATCACGTTGTTGATGTCTAGCTACTGCTGCCCACCAACCACTGCGCAACTCTGATATGAGTTTCATATGTGTTGCTACTGACCCTGCTAAACTGCTTCCAACACTGCATCTGCATTGCAACTCCCTCTCATCTGTTGTTGCTACAACTGCAACATCTGTAACTGAGAATCATCTAAAGTAACATGTCCCTGCTATTGAAATGGGTTCTCGACCATACCCATTTTTTCCCTGAACTAGATGAACTTAGCTCTCCCTAGAGCTTTCATGAGTATGCTTCCCACCTACTCTCTCGTAGGAATATAGTGTATCTATAGTGGCCCACGATGTACACAGTCTCTGATGAAATGGAATCTAATATCTATGTGCTTCAACTTGTCATGAAACACTGGATTCTCAGAGAGATTGATGCAACTCTGATTATCACAGTAGATGTTGGTCGCTTCCATCCTCTTCCTGAAAAATATTACTAGCAGCTTCCTAAGCCATATAGCTTCGCACATAGTTGTTATGGATGCCATATACTCTGCTCCTACAGAGCTCAGTGCTATTGACTTATGTGTCTTGATACACCAAGAATCCATCCTTGATCCAACACGGAAGCAGTACCAAGAGGTACTTTTCCTGTCGACTGAATTTCCTGCCCAATCTACATTTGTGAACCCACATAGTCTGACATCATCCCCTCAAGTATACCTCAACCCATACTCAACTGTGTCGCACACATATCTCAAAATATGTATCGCTCTGCCCAATGTACCCTCTTCGACTCTACCATGAATTGACTTACAGTATTGATTGCGAAGCAAACGCCTGGCGTAGCATTGACCAGATACATGAGAGACTAGAGGACTTGTCTGTACAAGGCGAGGTCGACATCCTTGTCATCTGATGCATCTGTATTCTTCCAATTTGTGATCATGGGCATAGTCATGGGTCTGCAATCCTGCATTTTGAACCTCTTTAGAACAGTTGTAGCGTATCTTCCTTGTCCAAGGATTATCTCCCCATTCTTCTACCATACTTCCAATTCTAGAAAATAGTGCATCAACAACAGATCCTTCATGTCGAACTCAGTTTCCAGGTTCCTCTTGCAATATTCTATGATCCCTAATGATCCTGTTAAAAATAGATCTTCCACATACAGAACTAGAATGAGTGGTTAACCTTGTACCATCAAACAATAGAGGCTGGGATCTGCATCACTCTTGACGAATCCCATCTGCTGCAATTAACTGTCATCTTACCATATCAAGACCTGGGAGCTTGCTTGAGCCTGTATAGAGCTTTCTTCAGTCTCCACACGAGTGCACCTCTCATGAGTTTCGAATCCCAATGATTTTTCTATGTACACCTCTTCATCTATCACCTTTTTCAATAATTTTTTCTTGACGTCCATCTGGTGAATCTTCCATCACATCTGAGTTTTTAGGGATATAATTGACTTGATAGAAATGTACTTGGAAACTAGGGCACAAGTCTCCTCATAATATATACCTTCTTTCTGTGAATACCCATTTTCCAGGAATCTGGCCTTGGACTTATCCACACTGGAATCTGTAGCGTACTTGATCTTGTAGATCCATCTAGCACCTACAACTGATCTATCTTCCAACCTTGGCACTACGTCCCAAACATCGTTTTTCATGATAGATCTATACTCTATTGATTTCGGGTAGCATCAGATGTGGTCTAGCCTCAATAATTTGTAGGGACGCTAGGACACATGCATTCCACAAAACCCAGAAATCGTTTTGGGAAATTCCACCCGGTGAAGGTTTAATTAAAATAATTAATTATTTTTAATGGATTCTTAAGCCTAAACTTAGGAAATTAAAATAATTAAAGGTTATTAATTAAACTGGGTGTTAATATTCTAGAAAAATACGGAGATCAAGTCAATATGATCTGAGAAATTGATTAGGATTTAATTTGGGTTGTTGAATGTTCAATGTGAAGGTTATAAGAAGAGGCTCAATGGGCATTTGGAAAACATATCAAGTGAGAGATCTAGAGATCGAATTCTCAAGAGAGCAGCGCAACAGTTGTCGGAGGAAGATCAAAGTGATTTCTTACATTGAGCGGCAGGGATAGTGGTCGGTGGAATTTTTCCTAATCCGATGAATAAAAAGCATAAGAGGCAGAGTGAGATCCAAAGAGGCATCGCAGAGCCTAAGAGGATATCCGCAGTTTTGCTAAGGAGCGGTCCAGATTGAGTGTAGGGATCCGGAGTGTGAGAGCAGAGGGTCAGAGATCTGAGCATCCAGCCAACAAATCGATCAGCCAGAGGAGTGATGCAGACCCACGAGTTGTGACACAGAGGCATTGTAGTGACTGCGCAGAGGCAGATTGGGGTTGGCCATTCAGAGGCTGGATCAGTGTCGAATCGCTAGTGATAGTGTGAGATTAATTCTCACTTCATTTCTGCTAGTTATATTCTCTGTATTGGATAGTCAGTAAGGCATCCAAATATTTGTATTCAGAAGCTACTGCTTAATAATAGAAACCCTTAGTTGTTACACCAGTTTTCCTGCATTGGGTTTTTTTGGGGTCATGTGTCCAAAAAAAATGGTGTTGATTGTGTGTTTATTTCTTTCCTGCGATGTATTTTGTTTCCGCGACATTTTTATAATTATGTAGGTTGAAGTGTGAAGTATTCAGTGTTTGCCGTAGATAACTGCAAATAAATTGTTAAGTGAAAATTAACAATTAGGTGAATATTTTTGAGTTGCTGCAATAGGATTCCAGTTTTAGGAATTTTCACATACTCTTATACCATGGCATCTATCCACATCTGATGTTGTGTGTCTTCGTGAAAGCTAGAAGGTTATGCAACCTGAGCTACCAAAGCTTGGTACCTATCAGGTTTATGCGTTGACTTTTATCCGTCCTAGGAGTTTCGTTAAACTCCTATGCATCTCTCAATTTTTGATGAACTTATTTGTTGGCTCTTCCACTCGTGGTAGGAGGTTGAACCCGCACCTCCTCCTCCTATCCCTACTGCTCTGTCGGGTGAGAACTCCCCGGATCTCCTACCCTTGAGGAAATGTTGGTACTAGTCATTGAACTCGATCCCTGTGGTTGTCCTCCTCTCTGTCCAACTGGATTCCCCTATTGTTGGACTACATGAGCTTCTATTAACTGATTCTGATCACCTACAGGCATCTCTCGAGATCTCCTAAAAGCTCAGTCCTCCATGAAATTTATTTCTCGTCTCACTTCAATATTCTTACTTCTAGGAATGTAGATCCTATATGCCTTTGAAGTCTTGCTATACCCGACGAGAACCTCCTTCTCTACAGTTTTATCCAATTTGGTACGTTTTTCATCTAGCACATGGAAATAAGCCACACTACCCAAACTCCTCAAGTGACTAACTTCTGGCTTCCTCCCTATGAAGCCTCCTTATGGTGTTTTATTCCCCGATGCTCTATAAGGAGTTACGTTTTGAATATACACCGCCATGTTACATTCCTTTGCCCATAAAAATTTGGGTAAATCCTGGTCATATAACATGGCCTTTGCAGCCCCAACTATAGTTTTGTTCTTCCGCTAGGCTACCCGATTCTGCTGATGATTATAAGGTGTTTTCCATTCTCTTTTGATGACTTCCTTCACACAAAAGTCTGTGCATTTTTTATCAATGTATTATCCACCATTATCTAACCGAAATACCTTGATCTTATTCCATGTCGCATTCTCCACGAGAGCTTTGAACTCTTTGAACCGATCAAAGACCTCATCTTTAGTCTTCAAGAAGTAGATCCAAGTTTTTTTGGAATGATCATCAATAAAGATGACGAAGTATTCAGCACCATTAAGAGCTATAGTAGATATTGGGCCACAAATATTTGAATGTATAAGTCCTAACACGCCATCTGCTCTGTTGTCACTTCTTGGGAATGCTGCCTTAGCATACTTCCCAAGTACGCATCATTTGCATACGTCATCGTGTTCCGTACTAAGTTCTGGAACTCCTGTTACAGTTTCTCTAAGAAGCTTGAGTGCTTCATGGTGTAGATGTCCCATTCTCCTATTCCATAACTCATTCATATCCTTCACACTGCTACTGTTACTACTTATTAGTTCCATGGGAGAGTCGAGTTGCAACCTGTCCAATCTGTTGCTTCGAGCTCCAATGTGTTTTACCTTCTTCCATGTTGAGTGTTTGACATACACTTTCTTCCCCAAAAAGTGGACATCATAACCCTTGTACTGCAACTGGGATACTGAAATCAAGTTCATACCCAATCCTGGCACATGCAATACATTTGTAGCATTGGTGTTGGCTCCTGACTCCCTCTAAAAATGTATGGTACCTCTTCCTACTAGAGTACATTTTTTTATGTTGTCCATAGTAATATGGAAGTCAATATACTCCTCCTTGTAGCTAGAGAAATATTCTCTAACCCATATCATATGAGTTGATACTCCACTATATATATACCAGACACCCGATGAAGCTACTTCTGAAAAGCAAGCAAATACGTCCTCCAACCTAGAAGACAAATATGAAGCTTCTTGATTGTTGATTTTGTCCATGGTCGTGCTAAAGAATTTAGTGTGATATTCCTTTTTCCTCTCGACGTTGATTCTTCTCTAGAAAACTACTGCGTCTAGTTAGAGATCTGCTCTACGAAAAACACAGGGTTGCTCCCTCTACCTTTGGAGCTACTCGATCTGGAGAGATCGATTTTTTTTGTCGCTCTCTCAGAAAAAAACGATTCTCCTCAAGTGACTCGACCCTCTTGCAAAGTGATTGTGCTGTCGCCTAGGGTTTCAATCTGTTGCTCTCACTGAATAGTGAAACTCCATCTGTCTTTGCTACTGAGCTCACTGGTTGATCATATATACTATGATACCAAGTGAAAATTTCATCTATTGCAGTAACTAGAAATTAATCTTCTAACTGTAAATTTAATTATGCATTTTATTTTCTACAGAAAAGAAAAGAATAAAATCACAGCTACAATTTTCACAATAAAATTATTGTTTCTCCAAACGATTTCTAGGTCTAGGAGATATTATGAGTTCTTTCCCCTCCAAAAAGTTTTGGATCTAGAGCACATCCGATGTTAACCAAAAATCAACACTCCCTCTTAGCGAGGAATGTGCTCTAGCAACACTTCCATCCATAAGTGTTACTTTGATCCATGGCATCAATTCTCTATGTTGTTGATGTTTGGTGTGCTTCCCCTCATCCTTTGCGCTGCTACCTTCTGTACTTATTCCCATGACTCAGCCACAATAACTGGCTCATCTGTACTATAGCTCCCCCTCAAATGTTGCATCATGTTGCCCATAACACTGCCACTGCTAACTACTGCACTTCAACTCAGATTCTCACAGTAAGCAATTGAAGGACATCACCCAATATCCTGACAGACAAGTCTGTCTGACTGCATCTCGATCTGAAACACCCTTTGTTGCTAATCTACGTTGTCTCTATGGTGCCTCTGCATTGTTGCTACTCTTCATTACGTAAGAACTACCTTTGCGTTGTTGAAATCCCATCAACCTCTGCGTTGTTGCTTCTATGTTGTTGTTGCCTATGTTCTGCGTTGCTCAAGTCTTCATCGTCCTAGCTCTACCAATGTGCCTCCATAATCTCTTGCACGAACTGACTTCAATCATCCTGCTACTGTCATTTAGGGCTCCCATAGCTCGTATCTGATCCAAGAGTTTGGGCACCTCAAGAATCATGCCCCTGCATCTGCAATTCGAGAGAACTATAGATCTATGTTGCCCCGCCTCTTCTCCTGAGGCACATGAGCACTCATAGCCACATCATCATCACTCCCATCATCGCCTCTCCTTGTTGCAGCCTTATAATATGAATATTCCTTGCCCTTCTTATTCTAAGGACAAGCAGTAGCGAAACGTCCCAATTCACCACATCTGAAGCACCAAACCTTAGAAAGGTTTTTCTTCTTCTTCCCTCCCTGCAGTTGTTGTACCTTAGATGCGAGAGTCACATCTACCTCCTCCTCCTTCTTGATCTTGGTTCCTCTATTGCTACTTCCCATCTTGGTCAATCTCCTAATCTCTTCTTGACAAAGAGTTTCCCACATTTCTTCCCAATTTGGAAGTGTTTCTCTACCCAAGATGCCTTGGACAAAGGTCTCCCACTCTTCAAACACTGCATTCAAGGCATTCCTTACCATAAGACCATCATCCAGAGTGGCCCCCATATCAACCAGCTAATCTCGAATCGCCTTCAATATAATGAGGAAGGGGTCGATTTCCTCTCCCTTATGCATCTAAAATAATCGTAGTTGATTCTCTAGATGCATCTTCCTCTAGACAGAGGTACTATGATACAACGTGGTCAATGTCATCCACATCTCATTTGTCGTATTCTTCTCGGCAATGTGTTGGACCACATGATCCTTCACCCCATCCATAATCAAGCGCTTGGATCTGGCTTCAACGGATCAATGTCAACAGGAACAACTACAACTTTCTCAGCATGATCTTTGATGCAATATTCGTCAAGGAATGACATGATTCTGGCCTTCCAGATGATGAAGTTAGATGCTCCATCTAACTTGTCATGATCCCTTAATACATGAGAGGCCATATTTTCTCAACGATGTCGAAACAGATACTATTCTCCCTTCTTCTACTGCTACTCTCAACAAGAGACTCAGATATGGGTTTCTTGGCAATAGAGACCCTCTAGAGAATACACTCTCTATGACAAGTGATTTCCCTCCTAGAAATATTCCACCAATTCTGTCGAATCATCTCTCTCCAATCACTCCGCTGATCAGATCTCGGACTTCTTGGCTAGAAATTATGCTAAGGAACTATTTCCCCTTATTTTTCAACCCTACTAGACATTATTCTGAACTAGTAGAAACAATGCCCCACCAGAAACTTCTGAAGAACCAAACTACACTTCCAGTCACAACAATTAGCTCTGCATCACCTCCTCTTGGACCGCCTCACCCTCTAGGGCCTGCGTGAGCCTCTACATCAGCTAGACAAGATCTACATCACCCTTCTCGAACTAATTGAGCCTCTGTGTCAGCTCTGCGTGAGCTAGGCTGGCTCCGTGTCACCTCTCCAGGGCCTACATTGTCCCTCTGGTACGCTGTCTCTTCCGGATCTGCATTGTCACTCTGGATAGCCATCTTCCTACAACATAAACTTAGTGACTTCATTGATGGCTTCAAATATTCCTGATTTGCAATAGCTCTGATACCATGTGAAAATTTTTGAATCCTTATTTCATAAATCCTACTGCAGAAATTTGGTTTACTTCTCCTACTTGTGGTTTTAATTTAACAAGTTATTTTGAGAAAAAATTGACGTAAACACACTACATCCTACACATACATATAGATCAAGTACTGAATAATTAAGCACGTTCGACAAAGGACACACAATATTTTTCGGACAAATGTCCCTGGAAAAACCCAATGCAGGAAAATCGGTGCAACAACTCTTGAGTTATGAGGCACTATGAGTTCTCTTCGAATTCCTTCTTTGCTACACAAGTCTTTGAATTCATTAGAGATGTATTCTCTACCATTATCGCTCCTTAGAGCCTTCACTTACTTCCCCGACTCTTTCTCCACCAATGCCTTAAACTCACAAAACTTTGAGAATGTTTGATCCTTCTTCTACATGAAGAAGATCCAACATTTACGAGAAAAGTCATCAACAAAAATAACATAATACTTATGTTTTTCTGTTGAAGCAACCGAGAATGTTCCACACATGTCTGTGTGAACTCTCTCAAGAATCCCTGAAGCAAGGTTCTCCTTTTCATGAAAGGTGGACTTTACATACTTCCCCATGGTGCAACCCTTGCACTGATCTAACTGAGCAAGTGTTACCATTAGAATTCCAGTAGATATTTGCTGCATGACTTTCAAGGTTCCATGATGAAGATGGCCCAATCGCCTATGCCACAATTCGCCCTCATCCCATCTCACCACTTTTTCTACCTTGCCCACCATGGCAGCGCAGCCATCTACCTCCAACTTGTAGAGATTCTTAACTCGAATCCCTATCCTCTTGGCTTGACCCATTTTTTTATGTCGCAGGAAATATTTTCCATCGCTAAAAACAACGTCATAGCCTCTGTCCTCCAACATTGCAATTAAGACCAAGTTTTTCTTCAGACCTGGAACATGCATAACATCTTTCAATTGAAACAGTTTACCTGAATCCCTCTGAAAGGTAATGGTACCAATGCCATTCGTACTGTATCATCCATCGTCGCCCATCTCTATATGCATCTGGAGATCTTTCTCCTCCAAGTCACTGAAAAGCTCCTTATCTCCCGTCATGTGAAAAGAAGCGCCACTATCCAAATACCACACCGATCCAAATGCACTTGACACCATGCATGCGATCAAGGAGAAGTCAAGTTCAAATTGCGATGCAAGGGCCTCACTAGCTGCAGCTCTAGTAGCCTTCTTGTTCTTCTTCTTTTGCGGATAGTTAGTAGCGAGATGCCCATGTTCGTGACAATGAAAACACTTCACCTTGGACAAATCTAGCTTCTTGCCTTTAGACTCGGATTTAGAATGGAATTTCTTCCCCTTCCACTTCCTTGCCTTGGCAGCCAAAGCACAATCCTCTTCATCATCATGCTTTGATGAAGAGCCATCTCTAGTGTTCCGCCTAAAATCCTCCTGCACCAGATCTGACCATAGTCATTCCCAATCTGGAAATGTTTCCTGTCCATTTACAGAGTCTTCATAACTGTGCCAACTCTTAGGAAGTCCCAAGAGATCCAAGCTCACCAAATTATCATTAGCAACAGTTATTCCCACGCTCCCTAGTTCATCCCGACATTGGACAAAATTCGTGAGATACTTTGGAATGTTGTCGCCCTTTTCCATCTTGATCTTCTTGAGTTTATCTTTGAGCGCCAATTTCCTATGGTCGCTGCTTCTTTGGAAAATATCCGTCAAAGCCTTCCACATAGCATATGGTGTGGATTTCCCATGAAGGCTTGAGACAATGTGGTCTCATACACCTTCCAACAGAATCCTCCTCGTCTTTGCCACTTTATTTTTCGATGCATCAAGTAATGCAGCATCTATCAAAGTGGGCTTAGGAACATCATTGTTAATTAATTCCTTCAAGCCATTATCTTCGAGCACCGCCTCCATCCTGTCCTTCCAAGAAATGTAGTTCGAGCTGCCCTCGAGTGCATACTCTAGCCGCAATCCATTGAAAGCCATTTCGATGTTAAATCAACTGTAGCACCAAGAAAGTCTTTCTGCAAATTCGAATTCTTTCCACCAACAAACTCAGCTCCTGCTTCAAAATTGCAATCTCCTGTGCTCTAATACCATGTAGAAATTTAATACAAAATATGTATTTCCTGGGTTCTCCTGATCTAACAATTATATGCCATTGTTAAATATAGAATCTCTTCTACAAAATCTTTGCGTAATTTAAAACACAATCACCAATAGCAATATCATGAAGAAAGATCAATCACACATAACACAGATAATTTATTGAGAAAGGATAAAGCTAAAAACCCCAGTATCATATATTATGTATATATCATGGATCATACAAAAATTGGCAAGTTCCTTAGCCAATTTACTGCCTCTAGACAACCTGCCTCCACTGTGCTATCCGAGCTGATAGCAATCCTTGAATGAATGGAATCCTACTTGCCTTGACTGCGCAATCCTCATGCGCACATCCAATGTGTGTGTGTTTGCATGTGTGCACCCACTAATGTCACAACTGATAGTCAATTTGTCCCTTTCACCTACATCTCAACTAGGTCTCCACTGGATCTGACATGCATGTAGTTAATAGTAGTAAATCTTCAGTTTCATGTGAGAGCACTGATTGTGAATTAATTAACAATTAATTCACTTCATCTCTCACTAGTGTATCTTCAGTTACAACTAGCACAACTGAGTTTAACTCACTTCACTGAGTTAAACTACTTTACAACTCTCATAACTACACTTCCAACTCTGTTACAACTTCGAATCACTCAGTTAAAACTAAGACCACTTGCATGTCCCACCAACCAACCACTCAACTCTAAATTCCTATAGCTAAGTAATTTTCCACTTCAGTTAGCTATTTCCAAGTGCTCATTGAGAATATATTATTGCTTATTGTCCAACTAATATTAAGGGATAATAATAGCCGACATGCATCTATAAATAGAACTTGCACATACATCTATAAATAGACCTCATCTATAATTAGAATTTGTTCATGCATCTATAAATATACATCCATCTAAAAATAGCCTGAGGCTCCATCCTAGTGTAGGTGCATAATTTTCACTAGGATCTTCTTGTTGAATCTCAACACAGACATCCTTGGGGTCAACCATTGATGAGGATTAGGAAGATGCACAGACAAACACCGGGGAGGTGGTATTTGTAGAGATGGGTCATCAAGAGATGTTGGGACTGGACAAGATAGTTTTGCAGGTGAAAAGTGGATTGGTGGAGCATCGAGTTTTCGGTCAAATGAGGGAGGCTATTTTGGATACAATGGTGCATCCATCCTTGGTTATACCAACTTACGGGGTGTAGGTAGATGTAGTGGCAACTAGAAAAGTTGCATTATTTATAGGCAGCAACCCTCTGTAGGAGTACATAAATAGGGTATGTAGTGTGGGTTGCCCACTAATAGGGAGAGAGGTAGGGATTCCTAGACTTATCCGGTTGATTAGTTGGGCAGAGCTGCCTGAGTTGAGCATGGTTCAACACCTTGGAATCATTTCATATACAGGAGCACATGCATCTGATCCTTCCCATGGGATGGATTGGCGGAAGATTATGAGTTGGTATCATGTTAATGGCACAATATTCTAAGTCAGGAGCATAGTGCGGCAGGGACCCTTAGACATGAGAAGTGCTACATGCTCCAGTTGGCGATGATAAGTAGGCCAACACCTTTCCAGTACTTCAGGCCTACATCTACATAGTGGGATTGACCTTGGCCAATGCCAAGGGTTGGACTGGAGAGAGGTGATGAGTTGGTACGCAGTTAACTGAGCAGCTTTCGTAGCAGCTATAACACAGCAGGAGCCATGGAACCGTGATGCTTGTCCTTGGTGGCATTGGGATCCAAGAAGATTTTTTGGTGACAAGTTTAGATAGGGATTGGTCTGGGATCTGAGGATTAAGGGTTCCATTGATTGTGGTTTGACACAGAGGCATAACGTCACTCAGTGGTTTGTATGGGATCTGGGCATTGGGTCTCAATTGCATTGGGCCACCAGATTGGTCCACAGGTTTGGATTTCTTAAGGGCAAGCAATCTTGGGGCAAGAGGATTTGTAATGTTCCTTTTTCTGGTGTCCTTATGGCATGGTTATGATGGACTTTCAAAGTTGGGGGAAGACAGGTCATAGGTGCAGGTTGGAGTCATCAGTGAGCCCAAGGGATTTTGGAGGGGCTTTGAGGAGTTTCTATGAGGTTTGATGGAATTCGCTTGGTATATTCCATCATTCACACAGTTTTCCTCTCGTTCTAGTGCATTTTGACAACTTTCAAAGCACAAAGTTATTAATGGGTCTGATTCAATTAATTACACTTAAGGAGGCATTCTGGGAGGAATACTTGGTAGAACACCTTAGTGTATGTAATATTCTCAATTAGTAGATACCTAATTGGAATATTCAATTTTTATTAATTTTTTCTTTTCCTAAGTTTAATAGGAAATAAAGGGGTGAGGGGACTCATGAATAAAACATTAGAATAAAAGCACTTTCCTAAATTTACTCGG
Source organism: Pinus albicaulis (assembly GCA_034641835.2). Lineage (NCBI taxonomy): Eukaryota > Viridiplantae > Streptophyta > Pinopsida > Pinales > Pinaceae > Pinus > Pinus albicaulis. The sequence goes on from CM076574.1 coordinate 856,432,702, forward strand.
CAGATTAATTAAAAGATGAAGTGGGGCCCCTGAGGCCAAGTGACAGCGTAGGAGAGGAGGCACTTAGGAGAGCGCAGTGGCAGCGTGGGGCCAGGCAGCACAGTGGGAGCGTGGGAGAGGCAACACAGCGTACAAGGGACAACGTGGCACAGAGGGATAGTGCAACATAGGTGGGCCCAAGGGAGTTTAGGGATTCACAAGCATAAAAGGAGAGGAAGGCAACCTTTCTCATTCATTCTTGCATCTTATGACTTTCAGTTTGTCAAGACTAGAGCATGCTCAAGCTGTTTAGCTGGGTCTACAATGTTGTTTAGAACAAGGGTGTCTCCGAGCGGAGATCCCAACCTCGTCCTCGGGGGACTTCAAGTGCCCGCTCAGGAGAGGAGCCATTCCACCATTTTTTGGAGAGCAACATCATCATTTCAGCCATAGGATTACGTAGTCACTTCCAGAGCAGCGCAATCTTCCAGGGGGATTACACAGTCATAGAGGAGATCATCTCCGGGGGAGGGGAACTTCATGAGATTTCATTCTGAAAGATTGTGAGGGGATTAGTCCTTCCATACTTGAGTTTTTTAGAGATTTGGAGGCCATTATTTCAGTTTTTTCATCATAGAGGCCAGCCAACCCAGCAGGAAAGCATAGCCATCCCTAGAGGGTGAATTTTCGGGGTCATCCTTTCGGGAACTCCTTCGCGGGTTATTCAGGGTTTTTGGAGGAGAAGTCGATGTCCGAGTTTCAAAATTTTCTGAGCAGTGGAGCAGCCCCATCTTGCAGTCCCTTTCCAGCCAGTAGCAATATTTTCCAGGAGGTCTATGTAGAGGAGGAGCAACACAGAGCAGAGCTGGAGAAGAGATTCTGATAGAGGAGGGAGCGATCATTTCAGCCTATCTTGAGCAGGCCAAGGTGCTATCATTCTGAGCACACTTTTTATATGTTCTCCATTTCATAAATTTAATAAAATTGCTCAGTTGTTCTGGTTTATTTACATTATTTCTTATGTGTGTCCCTATATGCTATATTTTTTGTTTATGTTGCTTTGTATTGATGTTTATTTCCTATTTGGAATATTACAGTGTAATAGCTTATTGGAACCAGAACAAGAATATCTGCAAGATAGGATTGTTAGAAGTGAGCTTCAGTGGCTTGAGGCATGGTAGCCAATTTACCATTTTCCCACATTAAAAATATATTTTAATTGAATTAAAAAGAGGGAAATATGCTCAATGATTAAAATAATAATAAAGAGGTTCTAGAGGGGTCTATCAGATCTATAAAAAGAGGAGGAGGAGGCCATTGGAGGACATCTTGGATTATAGGTATTTTTTGTTGACAAGGTTTGGAGAACCAAGTTCCCAACTTCTATATCCCTACGACGAAAACCCTTACGTAGGTTATTCGGTTTTGGATGAAAACCCAAAAATCTTGAGGAGATTTCACTCATAAATCTCATGGTGCTTCAATAGAGTTTTGGAGATAGCAGTTTTGCAGTAGCAGGTTTGTAGTAGTCTTCTTGTCGGGCCGTCTACATCATTGCCAGAGTCATTCATCAGTTGGGTCAGAGATCTTTTTCTAGGTTTTTATCTGCTTGCTTGATAAGCTCAAGTTCCATTATTACTTCATGTTGATGTACTCTTTTTAGTGGATTAATAAAATGGCTCAGTGAATTTATTGGCATTATTTGTGTATCAATTTCTTGGTTGTGTAAATATTTAAGGTTATTTTGTTGTTCAAGTTCATTTCTAGTATCTACTGTTAAATTTTCCATTAGGGATACTAAAAAATTGAAACATAAATTAAATAAAATTTATAGTAGAACTTATATGTTAATCTTCCAAATGGTTGTAGACCTTCGGCGCTCATCCCAACCATAGATTACAAATGATTTCTCGGTCTTGGAGATCTCATGCGTTTTAGCCCCTCCACAAAATTTCAAAGCTAGAGCGCATCTGATGCTACCCAAAAATAAAAAAATCCCTCTTAGCGAGGAATGTGATCTAGCAATACTTCTCACCAGAAGCATCACCCTGATCCATGACATCAGTCCTCTACGATGTTGATGCTCGGCCTACTACCCCTCATCCACTACGTTGCTGCAAGCTGTGTTGATTCCTATGAAACTATATAGAATGCACTGCCATTGTTTCATCTGTACTGCAACTCCCTCTTAAGTACTGCACTATCTCTCACTGCTAGTGAAACAGATTCTCAATCATCCCCAACTTCTCTCTGAAATAAATAATTCTTTTTTTCCTAGAGCCTTACTGAGGATGTCTGCCACCTGTTCTCCTATCAGAGTGTACTATAACTGTACTGAACCCTGTTGGATATAGCCTCTGATAAAATGACACCTGATGTCAATGTGCTTTGACTGATCATGAAAAAATGGATTCTCAGAGAGCTTTATGCAACTCTGATTATCGCATAAAATGTTGGTCACTTCCATCCTTCTCCTGAATAGATTCACAAACAACTTTCTAATCCATATGGCTTCACACGATGTTTTGTTTCCTGCCATATATTTTGCTTCAGCTGAGCTCAATGCTACGGACTTATGTTTTCTATTGCACCAGGGAGTCATTCCTGATCTAATGTTAAAACAATACCCAGTGGTACTCTTCTGATCTACTGAAATTCCAGCCCAATCTGCATCAGTGAACCCACTCAGTCTAATTTTGTTGCCTCGGGTGTGCTTTAATCCATGCTCGATTGTTCCTCGTATATATCTGAGAACATGCTTAGTTGTTGCCCAGTGTTCCCTCTTGGGTTCCACCATGAACTGACTGAGGGTGTTGATTACATAACAAATGTCTGGCCTGGTGTTGACCAGAAACATCAAAGACCCTATGAGATGTCTGTACAAGGTGGGATCTACTTCTTTATCTTCAGACACATTAATCTTCTTCTAGTTGGTAATCATTGGGGTAGCCATGGGCCTACAGTTCTGCATCCTGAACCTTTTTAGAATTTTTGTAGCATATCTCCCTTGTCTAAGGAAGATTTCAACCTTTTTCTTCGAAATTTCCAACCCGAGAAAATAATCCATCTGTCCAAAATATTTCATGTAGAATTTTGTAGCTAGGTTTTCCTTGAAATCCTTGATGAGCCCAGATGAACCTGTCAAGAATAGTTCATCTACATATAATACCATTATTAGAGGTTCATTCTCTAGTGTCAGATAGTATAGGTTAGGATTTGTGTCACTCTTGACAAATCCCATTTTCTGACCATCAATTCTACTGTACAATTCTCTAGGTGCTTGATTAACCCATACAAGGCTTTCTTTAGCCTAATTACATGAGTTTTATTCTCATCTGTCTCAAATCCCTCTGATTGTTCAATGTATACTTCTTCTTCTATCACCCCATTCAAGAAAGGAGTCTTAACATCCATCTGGTGAATCTCCCACCCCATCTGCAAGGGATATCACTGATCTGATAGAAGTATACCTACCTACTGGGCAAAGGTTTCTTCATAGTCTATCCCTTCCTTTTGAGCATACCCATTTGCCACAAACTTGACTTTTTACTTTTCCACGCTGCCATTTACATCATACTTTATCTTGTAGCTCCATCTCAAACCTAAAACTGATTTGTCCTGAGGTCTAGGTAACACTTCCAAAACATCATTGGTCATTATGGAACTGTATTCCTCCACCATAGCATCTAACCACACTTGATGCTAAATTACCTCTTATATCCAACCTGAGCCACCAAAGCTTGGTATCGGTCTGGTTGTCTACGTTGCCTTTTCTCAGTTCTAGGAGCTCCAAGGAACTCCTTTGCGTCCCTTAGTATCTGTCATAATTCAAGGCTCGTTCTTCCACTGGTAATGGGTGGATCTTCTTCCTCCTCCTCCTGTAAATCTTCCTGCAGTGATACTTCTGGATTCTTATGCCTTGGAGAAGCGTTGGTGCTGGTTTCGACTGGTCGAAGTGGCTAGACCAATGGATCGTCTTCTGACTTCTTTTCACAAGGCATTTCTTGGGATTTCCTAAAATCTTTGTCCTCCATGAACTTTACATCCCGTAGTACTACGAATTTCCTACTGCCAAGAAAGTAGATTCTATATGCCTTATCATTCTCGTTATATCCCACTAGATATCCCTTTTCTGTGGTCTGATCTAAATTCTCTCTTTTCTTCGGGTATATGGCAGTACACCAAACTACCAAAGGTCCTGAAATGACTCACTTCTAGCTTTCTGCCAGTGAAAACACTCTTTGTTGTAATCTTACCTAGTGCCCTATGAGGAATCTTGTTCTGAACATACACAATTGTGCTATATGCTTCTGCCCATAGAAATTTGGGCATATCCTGATCATACAACATTTCCCTTGCTGCTTCAAAAGTGGTCCTGTTTTTCCTCTCTGCAACCCCATTTTGCTCCGAATTATATGGGGCAGTCCATTCCCTTTTTATTCCTTCCCTTGCACAGAACTCAATGAAGTCTTTATCAATATATTCTCCACCATTTTCTGAACGCAATACTTTTAACCTCTTCCCTGTCAGATTCTCAACTAGAGCCTTAAACTCTTTGAATTAATCAAAGACCTCATCCTTGGTCTTTAGAAATTAGATCCAAGTCTTCCTGGAATAGTGATCAATGAAGGTCAAGAAGTATTCGATACCACTAAGAGCTCTTGTGGACATTGGTCTGCAGATATCTGAGTGTATTAATCCCAAAACACTATTTTCCCTATTGTTACTTCTGGAATAAGTCACTTTGGCGTACTTTCCTAGTACGCACCCTCTGCGGACATCATCTTGTTTGGTTCTTAACTCTAGAACTCCGACACCTACGGCATTTACTCCCCCCTCTCGACCTCAGCTCCTGCAACTTGCATCTTGACCATTTATGGCGGATGGCTCCAACTCTCAATCTCATTTGCATGTTTGTCTCTCATTCTCTGCAAACCTTCGTCGCACCTCTGTCCTCTGCTCTACAAATCTCCATCTCGCCTCCGCCCAGTGCACTGCTTCTCAGCCCCCCTCTGAGCTTTATTTTCCAGTCCTGTAGACCCATCAGCCCGTCGACTCAATTTCGAGAAGACGTCGAATGTGGTGCTGCCGTGGAGGAGGCAGACGCTCTCCCTCTCGCCCTCTAGTTCTGGAAATGGCTATGCGCTCTTTGGCCTTCTCCGTGGCTATGGAAGAACCAGAGGTCCTTGACCCCCATCTGCTGTCAGCTCAACTAGCAATTCACCTCTCGGAGGAGCAGCATTGCCAATCTGGCTCGGGTAGCAGAAAACACCCGCGCAAATTGACTCTATCCCACTCCTCCTCCCCTCAGCCAATAAAATTGGTCGGCCTCCCCGTGAAACGCGTGGTGGAAGACTCGGACAACGGAGGGAACAACTATGTGGAGGGCACCCAGTAAAAAGACGCAGAAGCGGACAAGGTGGCTTGCTCCACTTCGACTCCAGAGCTGCCACCCCAACTCTCAAAGAAGTATGAGACCATGTCCGACTACGGATGCTTAATAGTTGAGGAGAATTCTCAAATGGAGAATCATGATGTCCAGAACCGGTAGCTGCAGATCCTTGGCTCTCCTCGTTCTCAGTTTTTATATGCTATTCCATAGTTTTTTTGTCTATCTTTCTATCTTCCAGCAAACTCAGTCACTCAGGTTTATGTTTATGGTTGGTTTCCCCAAGACTCAGTGACTTAGGTTTATGTTTATGGTTGGTTTCCCCAAGAAGGGCAACTCATTTTTTGAATTGTTGAACTCATTAAGTTGGTTTCCCCTTAAACTGTAGCCCATATTTTGAATTTTTGAATTGTCTTCACCCAACAGGGGTTGGCTAATCCAGCAACCCCTGTTCTAAAGCTTGATTGTATTTTTTGTACACTATAATAGAATTTAGCATTACTTAGGAAAAAAAACAAAATAAATTCTACTGCAGTTATCACATAATTGAATAGAGAAAATAACAGTGAAATGCAAGCACAAGAATCAATCACATCAACACATTTTTTTTGGACAATAATCCCTGAAAAACCCAATGCAGGAAAACTAGTACAGTAGATGAGGATTTATTTATTCTTCAACAACAATCTCTTTAAAAGAAACGATTGGCAGAATCATAGAGAAATTTTTTTGAAAAAACCTAAGATAGTTTTCCTCCATTCACTGGAGAAATTCTGACGCCCTAGAGACCCTCCAATCTGCACTGCGTCACCTATGCGTCCTCTTCTACGTGAGGATTGCATACTCTGCTGCGCTACCTCTCTATGTTGTCCCTCTGCGATGTCTCTCTGCTTCTCTGCATCCCTCCTCCTCTATCTCTGACTGTTGTTGATACCCTCCTCTTCCTTCACTTTGCAACTCTCCCTCTGAAATTGAACTCTTGCTCCTGGAGTATCGACTTCCCTCGGGTTACTAAGTATTTTCCTGGTGTGTCTCAAATTGTCCCTCACGTCTTCATTTATACTTTTCCTGTTGAGATATCAATGACCGTGATCAAATCTCTAATCAATGGTTAAGATTAAAAGGGACTTGATCCTAGACTCTTAGAAGCTTCTCACCCATATTTATATTAATTCCCTTTAATTATTTTAATTTCCTAAGTTTAACTTAGGAATCATTAAAAATAATTAATTAATTTGATATAATGCACTCCGAGTGGAATTTCTCCAAACGATTTATGGGTCTTGGAGATCTCATATGTTCTAGCTCGCCCACAAAATTTCAGTGCTAGAGCACATTTGATGCTACCCATAAATCAACACCCATCGACTTCCTCTTATATTCCTCTCTTTGGACTCCAACGACCAAGATTAAATCTTGATTGATGGCTTGTATTAACTTGAAGTCGATCCGTGTGAGTTTCTAGATCATTCACGCCTTGAATTAATTAATTCGAATTAATTAACCATATTCCCTAAGTTTAGGCTTAGGAAATATTTAAAAACTAGCTAATAATCTAATTAAGTCATTTCTAGGCGAAATTTCGAGAAATGATTTCTGGGTTTTGGAGATCTCCTGTATTTTAGCCTCTCAAAAAAATTGTGTGGCTAGAATACATCAGATGTTATAAAAACTAAAAATTGTCATTATTCAAGTGACAATATCTTAGCTCATTATTTGGAATCTTAAAGTACTCTTCAAACCTTGGCTAGTGACATGTAATGTTCCTAATATAAATTTACAGTGATAACCAAAGACATACAATAATTTCAACACATAAAATTATTCATTGAACACATACATAAATAGAAATTGTGCCGAGAACACCAAATTGGCCAATTTTATTATATATAATGACTGGAGTACAGTGGGCAATGGAATGAGTGCACTGGGGCTTGCACAAGGAAATATACAAGCCTCAAGTGATCCATACAAAAATTCCCAACTGCTATAGAATTTCTTTCCTCAAACCTCCAGCCAAGACTCCTCCCAACCAACCCACACAAATGACTTCGCAGTCATGTAATCTCTAAGCCTAGAAATTCGTACTAAATGATGTAGTCTCTCTCCTGCTGGAAAAACACCTCCTCAAGTCTTGAAATTGGCCAAGAAACACCCCAAAAACATTGTTACCTCATTTCTCGACACCACTTCTCCTTAAAGATTGTTTGGCCTCTACTTTTGCGTCCCTGCTGAACTAGAATAGCATAATTCCTTTAGGATGCTTATCTCCCAGTCTCTAGACTAAGATGAAAGCCTTCCTAGGGTGGCACTAGAGGTCCACCGAAGGAAATATGAGCTTCACTCCTTGGTAATATCTTATGCTAGGCAACACTTTGTAGCTCAACTGAACAACCAAAGCAACAATCAGATATCAAAATGTCAAAAGACCCAAATCATGCTTCTTTCCTCCTATTTATGCTTGTTGGTCTTGGGTCTCATGTGGGTCCCTCCTATGATTTCAATCTCACTTAGTAAAATTTTATTCTTTACCAAGTGGTGCATATTATTTTGTGGGTGAGTGATCCCCACATTCCACTAAAATCTCTTCAACCCAGTTTTCCTAAATTTCTCCTCCAAATTTTTTCTCAATGAGCAAATTGCAAAAAAAGAAATTCTTCTTAAAAAATTAATTTAATTGGGGACATTACAGTCATCCCCACCAAAAATTTCTTATCTTCAAGAAATGCTTGAACAAGCACCCTCTTGATCAGCTGACCCAAACAGTCTCTGCACACAATACCAGGGTCCCAATTGTACCACCCAACCATCTCTAATATCTTCCTTGTCTTGCCATGATCCAAAGCCATCCTGATCAATGTGAAGCATCCATTTCTCCACTCACTGTCCAACCTAGTATAGGCACCTGAAGCCCTCCTCATACATCAGTAAATATAGCATCATAATCATATAAAGTCCTATCTGTCTCCACGTGCAACTGTTGTACTAAGTCGTCAATCTCATGTACTCCAAGGATGGGCACCTTATGATACAATCCAACTCCCATGGAAATAAATCCTTCCCTGGATGAGCTTCCCATGAACTTCCCTTGCTTATCATCCCTCCATGCTGGTGGAGTCCCCCAAGCCCACAAAGATTCACTAAAACCCAATGGAATATCGAAATGATCTCCCCCTGTCGAACCCAACTCACTCCCAAGGGTAGTTGAACTATCAAGTACTATGATGCTAGGGTTCCATGCCCATCTCGGGAAGGAACTATCCTGTAGACCCTACAACACTCTGGTCATGACTAATTATCTAACATGCTCATACCAGAGCCTCATCTCCTGCAACTCTCGGCCATAATATATGTCATGATCGAGGATATGCCCAACCTGCCAAGGGGACTCAACAATGCCCATGCCTATCATTGTATGGTTGGCCCCAATCCTGAACAACCACCTTCCTCGCTATACGATGAAAACCTCAATGATCCCCCATGTGTCAATATGATAATGAACTGGATCATCAGCTATCGTGATCGTACTCACTAAGTAATGGAGTGTCCACATAAACTGGATCCTTGAATCCCATGACCATACTAGAGGTCCAAAACTCTGAATTCCTAATGCCTGTTGTTGTGACATGCTTCTATTTGTTGGGACCCCTTTGTGCCTCCTCTCTGGCCCCTGTAAATATCCCATGGATGGGCACTAAACATCAAGAATTTTTCTCGTGTATGATGAACTACTCTACTCCTGCCAAACCGCATAGCGAAATATGCTATCCCAACTCTAGTTATGTCCCTGATTACTACTTGGAGCCTAGGCATCCTCCTGCTAACGAGGAATATCATCCCCTAAACCTCATGCTCACATAACAACTCGGGATGTCTTGCCGGAAGTGTCCCCTGCAGCTCGCTCACATTCACCTCCCTTAGTGTGAAATCAGGGGTGGAGCATATGCTACCTCTCCAACAAACCACGCACTCCCCAAACTTGTACTTGTCAGCTCAGGACCTGACCAAATGCCACCACTGAGAAGTCTCTCTTTGGACACACTGTGTCCCAACTAAATGTCTAAAGCAAGCCTCTTGGATCCTGCTTCTCATGGTGAAGTCATCAAGGAACAAGATCTGACTTCGTTGCACCTAAAAACAATGTGGAAGTGAGACCAGTGCGCAAGTCCCCATGGATATCATCAAATGATTCTCATCTGCACCCTCATCGATCCAAGTTAAGTTACACCCATATTCATGTTGGTCGCCTCTATCAGACGGTCTCCCTAGAGGTGACGCTCCAAAACTCCAATGGTTGGGGTCAGACATCACTACATACGACCAAGCATCCTTGCGCTCTCTTGCATACATATGTGTATCTATGTGCCCCTTGACACACACCTACACCCAATTGCACCCCTCTGTGCACTGTAGGACACCACTGCCAGTTTCAATATCATCCAGTATCAGTCGGTACCCCTCCTATGATGATGTAGTTGTCACTCCATGCAGAACCTTGAGGTGGTGTGTAATATCCCAAATACGATATTTTTCTAAAATTGCAGAAATTGATCTCAACCCAAATTTCACCATTAAATTATCATCCATTTAACAAAATATTGTCATGTAAAATCAAACATATAAAGTACATGCAATTCCACAAATCGATAATGCAGAAAATAATCTCAAGTTTATTATAATATAAACTGGGGTTTACATGTTGATATCATAAAATAGCTGAGATGGGAAGCTAGCCTCAAAATATGCTCCAATTTTGTGCTGGCCCTCCAAAACTGAACTGAAATGTCACTGTTGAGCTCTCCTATGAATTCTGGATGAATTCACCAAGGGGAGATGGGTACTCGCCCAATCTCTCTTAATCACCCGAGGTTTTTTGTCCTGGGGCTACTCTTGAAGTGGAGAACTGTGTTCTCAACCTCTCATAAAAGGAGAAATATCAAATCCAAGATGTCCTCTAATGGCCTCCTCCTCCTCTTTTTATAGATCTGATGAACCCCTCTAGAATATCTTATTTTATTATTATTTTAATCATTGATCACATTTCCCTTTATTAAAATATTCTTTTTAATGTGGGAAAATGGTCAATTGGCCACGCTTCCTGCTCTGGTTAATGAAAATCACTTCTAGACATCCAATCCTGTAGATATTCTCGTTCTGGTTCCAACGAGCTATTACACTAAGGTTTTCTGCCAAGAATCCCTTTGAAAATGCCACCTTTGGCATAATTAATTGAGTTAGGCCCATTAATAACTCAGTTTTCTGAAATTTTTTGAAATAAAACAGAATGAAAGGAAAAATGTGTGGATGGTGGAATATAGTAAGTGAATTCCATCAAAACTCATAAAAACCCCTCAAAACCCCTCCAAAATCACCTAGGTCCCGCCGATGACGCCAACCTGTACCTCTGACTCATCTGCCCCCAACTTTGAAATTCCATCCTAAACATGTCATAAGGAATATTACAAATCCTCCGCCCCAAGACCGCTTGCCCTCAAGCAATCTAAATCTGTGGATCAATCTGTTGGTCCGATGCAAATGATACCCAATGCCCGGATCCCATACAAACCGTTGAGTGATGTTATGCCTCTCTGGCAACCCACCAGGAACAAACCCCTCAATTCTCGGATCCCAAACCAATCTCTGACTGGGCATTTCATCAACAAATATTCCTCTATCCCAATGCCACCAAGAAAAATCATCAATGCTCCATGGCTCCTGATGTGCTATAACTCTAGCTGAGAACTTTGACCCACTGATTACGTAGCAACTCATCACCTCTCTCCAATCCAACCTCTAACTCAATCCAATGTTGATCCTGCCTCCTGATACTGGGACAGAATGCTGAAGAGTTTCCGACCTGTATCCCACTACCAACTGAAACCTGTAGTATTTGTCATGTCTAAGGGTCCTTGCTCCACTACACCTATGACTAAGAATATTGTATTATCAATAGATACCAACTCATGATCTCCCGCCAATCTAATGTATGGACACCTTAGTAAGGAATAAATCTACTATGTTGATACTGGTCCATGCTCAAATCCCAAAACTCTGCCCTGTCAACTAGAAAAATCAGTCCAAGAAATCCTTCCTCTCTCCCTATAATGGACCCAAGTGGGCAAACTATTATGCAACCCTTGTCTATGTACTCCTGGAGAGGGTTGTTGCCTAAAAATACGGTAGCTCTGTTGGCCGCTACTACATCTTATTGCACCTCATCAATGGGTATACCCAAATATGGATGCACTATTGTCTCCCTCACCAGATACGAAACTCCATGCTCCTCCATCCCACCAATCTCCTGCCAAACTATCCTTCCAAACTCCCGCACCTCCTAAGGACAAGTTTTTGTAAATACTACCACCTTGATAGCTATTTGTTCACCGACCTGCTCCTCATCAATGGTTGACCTTAAGGGTGGTTGTTCATCCTCCGTCACAGGGTCAATATGATCCTCCAACTAGCTCTCCCCAAAAGGCCCATCATACTCAACTGACTCATGCTCCTCTATGTGCTCTCCAAGTCGAGTCATCAATGGTGACTCATCATCCTGAATGTCTCTCATAGGGTATGTTGTATCTCAAGAGACAATTCCTTGGTTGTGGTAAGGAATCAGTGCTTAAGACATTTTATAAATGTATGTCACAAAATCATGATATCAAATGGTCTCTATTTAATAACTTTGGAAATTAATTCTTTAATACCCTCAATAATATGATATATAATGAAAGACTTCACAATGCCATTAACTGCTTATATTGAATGAAAAGATGAACTGGAAGGGAAACTCAAAATGATATGTTGAGAAACAGAATCTATCACTTTAAATCTCAGAAGAACTTTTGTAGACAGAGTAGTTGGAGTGAAGGAGCACACATTAAGGTTATTTAACTGTTACTTACATATGTAATAAGATACTCGTAGCTACATAAATTCACTTCATTCAAAGAAAAATAAACACATAATGAAACTCGAAAGACAAATCAACAACAACAGGTGCAAGAAACTTGATCTTCTTTCATTAATTTCTTAGAAAATTAAGTACAAAATTTGTAGTCATCAAGAGGTCCAAAACTTGATACCCTCCTCTTTCTTTATCATTTGTTTAAATACAATACAAAATCATTTTGTAACTGCTGGAACTACTTGTAATTGTTTCGAACTACCTAGAACTGTGTAAACTACCTATTACATGGAAATTAAAAACCTCATTACAACATTGATATTTTAATAAAAATATAAATAAAACTAAAGCATCAATCTATTTGCTGAATCTGGATTTGATTGGATGTCACTGTGTTCTTCAAATTTTCCAACGTGTCCTTCTGAGATGCAGAGGTGTCACCCAGTGAATCAGTCATCCATGCTCTACAATTCTTCTAGATTTCAATGTTGGTTTTGGGAGAATTGATCAACTTGTGATATTCTACTCTGAAGGCAGTGATCTGTTGAAAGTAGGCCTTTCTATGAACAAAGTCTTTACCATCCATAGTAATTGAAAATGCCTCTGTAAGAAATTAACCACAGTAGCTCCTTTCAAGATTGCAGTTTTCACAATCAACTTATTTATCTCTAGAACACACAATGTCCTATCTTTAATTTCATTTTCCTCTAGCTCCTGATCTCTCTTTGAATTGATGAAATCAATAAATTTCTTTGCCCATAAAGCCCTATTAAGAGTCTTTTTTTTGTCATCCATAACCAGTTCCTATAAATCTTTGACTATGCTATTTTCCTCTGACACTATTATCAAGGACTCCCAAGATGTTTTCATGACTTCAATGATTTCATTCCATACAATATCCTTCACTTGAATCAAAGTTATGTTTCCTTTCAGCTTTTCTTTAAGACTCTTGATTTTATCATGATCTGTCTAGCAATCTAATTTATACTTATTGACTTCTCCTTCTTTGGCTTGCATTATCTTCATCACTATCTCAAGCTCTCTCTGAGTCTTTTTAAGATCAATTTCTGCCATTTTCAACTCTGTGGTCAACTAGGACAATTTTGTTGCCGGATCATCAGTTCCAAATGACATGACTATGGTGCAAGAATGAGATTTAGTTTGATTTTTCAAGTTAAGTACAAACTCCTTTAAGTTAGAAATATCCTCCTCTTTCTGCAGCAACTGCTGTAAAATATTATCTTTTTCATTCTCCACCTCTGCTACCTCTACTGCCATTGGGTGCTCTTCAGTAGGCAACTTTAACTTCTTCTTCAATACATTGATCTCTGACTCATCACTTTGTAACAACTTCTGTATAATTGATTTATCATTGGGATCCACTCCAATTTTTACAATTATCTTCTTCAACTCTTCATTCTGAGTTGAAAGAGCCCTGGAATTAGCCTTCTCCAATTTTAATTGTTTCATCCCTTTTCCTAACATATTTTATGCCTTATGAGCAGCTGCACTAGTTTTGGTTAGATCATTAACAATCAATTGGCCTATCTGCATATGCAAATTAACTTTATCAAGTAAAGGGATCTTCTTCACATCAATAGTTAAATTAAAAGTTTTAAAATTGCTGGATGACCCTACTTTCATTTCAGATGGGTGAGAAAAATCAATCTTAATCTGGTCCCTTTATAATTCCATAGCAGTCAACAATCTTGTTTGTTCAGGAGTAATCGGATACTTAGCTTGAGCCTCCATACTAGCTTGCATCTTCTGATTTCTTTCTGCAATTTGAGCAAAAACTTGCTTAATCAAAGGAACTTGATCCTGAACAAATCTGTGTCTTGAGGGTGAAGCTAGTGCATTCTGAGCATCTCCTAATTGAAGAAGGAAACGAGGTTGGGTGCTTGGTATTTCCTTAGTAAAGCTAGACCTCTTCTCAGCTCTCTATTCTTCATCTTCATAATCAACAACTTTCTCTTAGCTTCTTTTGCTTAATTTTTCAGAAATGATTGGAATCTGAATGATGGAACTAACAGAGTCTGCAAAACTTTTGTTAGCCAACTTCTCTACTTCAAGCCTGTTGTCATGAATAAAATCAGAATAACCATTTTCAACCCTTCCGTTAGAGATTACCTTGTGAGGATCATAGACCCATTTCTCACCTAGTAACAAGTGCATGTCTTCTAACATCCTGTTAGCCTCATTTGTTGCTTGCCTCATATTCACTATGAATGGTCCCACAAACATAGGAAACTTAAACAAATGACCCTTCTTCATTGGAACAAAATGTACTTGATCTACATTCAGACTCTTTCTAATAAACTCCAATGCAAACAATCTCATGGGGACAAAAATCGGAAATCTATAAGGCTCTATCCCAACTCCATATAATCTAATTTCTGAATGATATTCATAAACAAACCAATCCCCATATTTACAATTAGTACTTAACTGAAGAAACTCCTGGGATTTTGGAAAAAAACATGGAGGAAGAACTCCATTCAAAACCTTATAGGCCATTGGCATGAAATAAGCAGCAAAATCAAACACCCCTCCCTCATCTAGTTCATTTCTTATAATGTTTGTCCAAAATACTACTGACTGTCTTTTCTTATTTTCATCCATAATATTTAGCCCCAAATGTAAAAATTCTTCTACATTTTGATACAGGAATAAATAAGTGATCAGTGAAGGAAACCTGAAAGACCCGGTGAGGGACAGGCTCATAAGCTAAGTGTTAACGTTCTCTTGCCAGTAGGAAGGAAATATCCAACACCATGTTGGGCTTCATCATCAAGGAAAATAATCCCAGCACAAACCTATCAATTCGAGCAGTATCCTCCTTTCCATGTATATTGCCGTCTGTTGTTGCTGCCTTCCTCTGCGTTGTCTTTCCTGATCTCTTCTATGTCTCTTGTGTATTCTAGGCCCTGGGATTAGATCATCCCCTTGGTATAAATTCCTCTCTCTGCAACTAAAACACTTCTGAGAATTCTTAGCAACCCTGCCCTAGAATCTTAGCTTAGCTTCAGTGCTCTGCCTCTGTGTGTGTTCAAAAGGACCCCAAGCCTTTCCCTTATACTTTTCTCATTGACAAAGCAACGGCCAAGATTAAATCTTTAATCAATGGCTAAGATTAAAAGAAAGCTTGATCAGTGTGACTTAAGAAAATTTCATCACATGTTTAATTAAATTCAAAATAATTAACTAATTTAGTATCTCTTAAACCAGATGAAATTTCCCAAACCCATTTTTGGGTCTTGTAAATCAAGTGTACTCTAGTCCCTCCACAAAATTTGGGAGCTAGAGCACAACTGATGCTACCCCAAAAACACAAAATCTCAACACTCCCTCTTAGCATCAAGGGTGTGTTCTAGCAATACATCACACTTATGCATTACATTATTTTGGGCATTTGTTCTGTGCTACTGAAGCTTGGCCTCTTGCCACTCAACTCTGCACTGTTGCTGCCATTTTGTACTGTTGCCCATGACTCTGCCACTGCCACTGCAACCACTGTACTACAGCTCCCTCTCAATATGATGCATCCGTGCTGGTCATAGCACCACCACCGCTGATCTGTTGCACTGCAACTTCAGTTGTTGAGAGTAACCACTGAATCTCCTGCCCAATCTTTGACAAACAAGTCAGATGGGATGCATCCTCATCACTGAAGCTCCATAGGCTACATATCTATGCTGGCATCTAAATAATGATGCACAACTACAGCTCTGCTAGCGTAATCAGACTCCCTCTGCACTACTGAAGTCACATCAGCTCCTTGTGCTGAAATCTATCATGTTGCTACTACACTGCGCTGTCCTTTTGAAGCTTTCTGCACTGCTACAACTGCATTGCGCTGTTGAAGTCACATTAGCCTCTGCGCTACTACTACTTCTACGATGTTGCTGCTATGCTCCTCCCAACCTCCAGATCTGCCTTTGTCTCTACTTCATCTGTGATCTATGCACCCAATGCTCCACTTTTTCCGCTACTGTCTTAAGGTTGTCATAGCTCGATTTTTTATCCAAGAGATGAGCTGCTCAAGGATCCTGCCTTACACTCTATAGCTCCTCTACAAATCCATGTCGCCCCACTTTCATGTTTCATAAGCACTCATGGCTACATCATCTGCGGACCCATCATCTGCCATTGTTGCTTTGGAAGAATATGCTTCCTTGTCCTTCTTCTTTTCTAGACAATGGCGGGAAAAATGTCCCATTTCGCCACACTGGAAGCACTTGATCTTAGAAATATCCTTCTTCTTCTTTAGTTGCTTCTTTGATTCCAAGGCTGCATCTTCCTCCTCTTCCTTCTTAACCTTGCTCAACGCAGGGTTGTGTTACTTCTTGGTGAACCTTCGTAGTTCTTCTTGCCGCAAGATCAACCGCAAGTTGTCCCAATCTGGGAGGTTCGCTTTGCCCAAGGTACTTTGGACAAAGGTTTCCCACTCATCCGTGATTTCATTGAGGGCAATCTTGGCTATCACTGCATCATCTACGGTTGCACCCATTGCAGCCAACTGATCCCTAATTGATTGCAATATGAAGAGGAAATGCTCGATGTCTTCTCCCTTGGTCATCATGAATGACCTCGTTTGGGCCTCCAACAGCATCCTCCTTTGGACAGACTTTCCCTCATATAGGGAAGTCAAGGCCTTCCACATCTCATTAGCTGTCTTCTTCTCAGCTATGTGTGGTACAATATAGTCCTTGATATTGTCCATTATCAGCCGCTTGGCATGCCCAGTAGCTTCTCTATGCTTACGTAGGAGATCTGCATCTGTCGGTGTGGCCAGGGTTTGCTCTGCATGGTCTCTTAGACCATATGCCTCTAGGACAATCAGGTTCCTAGCTTTCCATACCAAAAAGTTTGAGAGGCCCTCTAGCCTATCCTGGTCACGTAGTCCATGAGGAGCCATCTGCTCAAAATGTGTTAGAGCTCCTCTTCTCTATGCTAGAGATCTTGGATCTAGGGTCCTTTTCGAACTGGGAACCCTCTTCTCCCTCTGACACTTGATTTCCCTCCTTGTAAATCTACCAAATCAACTATGATTCAGCTTCTTCTTTGATCCTCTAACCAAATTGCAAGTTTACTTTGGCAAGAAACTCTCTGAGAAGCTTATCTCTTCCCAAAATTTGTCACTTGTGCTAAGGTTGAAAATCTGAAAAACTTCAGAAGTTTAACCCCACCAGCTCTTCTAAATTTCTGAAACTTTTCTACAAACTTTTTCTGGATCTGATAGATTCAAATCTGAATCACACTAGTTGGCTTCAGACCCAACCAGCATTGTTTCTGAGCAGCCTCTGCGCAGTAATTGCGTGGGCTTGCTAGGACATAGCGTTGGACAGTGTCACCCTTCCCTCTGCATGAATTTGCTCCTTAAAACTACGTTGTCCCTTCAGATCTGCTTCTATGTTGCTTTTCCAGCTGCTTTCTGCAGCTAGATCCTTCAGATTCTTCAGTTGGTGACCCTTCTAGATCTACAATTGCTCTGATACCATGTAGAAATTTCTGAATCTTAATTCTTATGCAGAAATTATTTTTGTTAATCCGGTTAAGCTTCTCCTACTTATACAAGTTATCAACTGAATAAATTCAAGTTAACATCAAAGAAAAACACATAACAGATCTCTACCAATTCAGATCTAGAATAAGCGCATGCACACCTAGACAAAGTGACAGTTATTTCTGGACAAAATGTCCTCGAAAAACCCCAATGTCGGAAAACCAGTCTCTGGCTGCTGGAGGGCTCTATTATTAAGAATATTTCTGAATACACAACCCTGGGTTCCAGATCTGGAAAACCCTACAGAGAAAAATCTAGATCTGCAGCACCTGGCTAATCTAAGACCAACAATACTGACTGATCCACACCCTCAAACGTGATTTATAGAACTCAGCCAGATCTAGGCCTAGAAACCCCAGATCTACCCCTGAAAGACACTGTGTCATCCTCTGAAGGCCTCCAAATGCTCAACGATGTCATTGGAAGGGACTGCGTTACCCCAGACTAGGTGACGCAGTCACTATGCTACCCCTAAGGGTCTCTGCGTAACCCCTGAAGGGCTTCCTAAAAATCACGTTGTCCTTGCTGCTGTTGCTGCTGCTACTGCTACCATCTGCTGATGTATTCCTCTACGCTGTATTTACTGATCTCTTCTCTGTCTCTTGTGTATTCTAGACCCTGGGTTCATATCATCCCCTTGGTCTAAATTCCCCTCTCTGCAGCTGAAACACTTCTGAGAATTCTTAGCAACCCCGCCCTAGAATCTCAGCTTAGCTTTAGTGCTCTGCCTCTGTGTGTGTTACAAATGACCCCAAGCCTTTCCTTTATACTTTTCTCTTTGACAAATCAACGGCCAAGATTAAATATTTAATCAATGGCTAAGATTAAAACAAAGCTTGGTCCGTGTGACTTAAGACAATTTCATCACATGTTTAATTAAATTCACTTTAATTATTTTATTTTCCTAAGTTTCAACTTAGGAAATACATTAAAATAATTAATTAATTTAATATCTCCTGGCCAGATGAAATTTCCCAAATCCATTTCTGGGTCTTGTAGATCAAGTGTACTCTGGTCCCTCCACAAAATTTGGGAGCTAGAGCACAACTGATGCTACCCCAAATACACAAAATCTCAACAGTACTAGCCTGACCTCTGCATCAGAAATCTCCAATGGAAATTCTTTATCATCTACTAAAAATATTTTTGTGTCCATCTTCAAAAAGAATATGACCTGGGTAAACTCCTGTCATGCAAGATTATCATAAAATGCTGCCAATGATTCGTCAATGAACTGGACATAAGACTCTGGCTTGGGATAACAAAGGGCTTGACAAACTAACTAGGTTGTGACCTGAAGGACATTCTCCCCTAAACAATTCATCACGAAACAATTGTCGGGATACATTGCAGACACTAACCAATGTACAAATTCGAGAAAAAGATATGTTTTGGGGACGCATGCAGACAAAATACCAGAATTGGCCATGGCTGAATAGATGGGGAAAATTTTCTCATTCAGAAGAACTCGCTGGTAGAAGAGAAAATGCTCAACAGTGCAGGTAGTATCCCTAATGTCTTGCTCAGTGTCCATGAGAGGGATATGGCTAGAAGACCTGGACAAAGAAGACTGCTTATCCATGGAATAGTTCAGGGTGGAAATCAATTAAATGCAAAGATAAGTAAATAGAATGACTAGGATGACTTTGTGGACAACTAAAAATGAAAACTGATAAGGAAAAGAAAAACTTGAACCCTTATATAGATGGCGCAGAGTTTCAAACATTAATGCCAAGTTAATTCTTGATCGAACAAGTAACGACACCATGACACGACAGATGAGTTGTCTCCCAGTTGGATGCATATGTCACTGCGGGGGTGCTCTAGGGTACGGAGCATCCATCGGGGTTCTGCCCCCGCAGTGATTGTGAACCGTCGATCTTGATCAACAGGAGGTCAGCGGAGTCAACTACGGAGGCACCTCCTCTGCTAACCTACGGGCTATTTGTGCCTGCGGGTTTCCGCTGATCTTTATTAAGTAAAACTTCTTTTAATCCCACCCGATGATTAGCATGGGTGTTAATTGGAATAGTCGGTCCCACTTTCACATGCTTTCAAAAAACATATTAATCGACCAATATACAAAAATGAAATGATTTTTCGGCATATGAAGGATTTACATTTTTTCATATTTTCTAAATATATGCTTTTTTTGTATCTTCAAAAATAGAATAAAGAAAAATTCAAATGAGCCACAACATCTGGCTCCACCTGGGGATAGTGTTTTTTTTCCACAAAGCACTAAGAACCGCATATTATTGCCTTCACTTCGGGCATGGAGTCAAATACTATTTGGTGATATATGAACAGTGAACATTCTAGTACGTACAATGGTGAAATGTTGACCTTTTAATGTTGGAAATAATGTTTCAGATACTGTCCATTCACAGGAAGCTATACCGATTCTCCATTTAGATCTTCCAAAATGAATGTGTTATTTGACCTTACCTCAGTGATTCTAAATGGACCATACCAGAGAGGATCAAACTTACCATGATTTCCCTTTTCTTCTCTTCTAGTGTTCCATCATAGTACCAAATCTCTTGTTTGAAAGAGAATTTATTTTGCTTTTCTGTCAAATATAGACTTCATCTTTTCGTGATAAGAAATCAAGTTATCCGTGACTTTATTTCTGTTTTCACTTGACTCAGTTACTTTGTTCAATATTCTCACCAAAGCATTAGGTTCTTCCTGAGCTTCTTGAAGAAAAGAAATCACCGGTTTGTCCAACTGAGTAGGAAATAGTGCTTGAGTTCCATAAACCAATTCATAGGGAGACTTACCAGTAGATCATCTGGTAGTGACTCGAACTGCCCACAGGGAAAAATTCAACTTCATATTCCAGTCCTTCTGATTTTCAGTGATTGTCCTCTTCAAGATTCTGACCAATGTCTTGTTTGAAGACTCATCCAATCCATTCCCTTGGGGATAATATGCTGTGGAATGTGATAAAATTACATTATATGTTTAACAGAAATTAATGAATCGAGCAGAGTTGAATACCTGAGCATTATCAATCACAATTTTGACTCGACATCCGAATCTGCTAAAAATGTTATCCTCGAGAAACTTCATCACTACTTGGTCATTTTCCTTTTTGGTGGGTATTTATTCAACCCATTTTGTGAAGTAATCAGTGGCAGTTAGAATCCACTTGAACTTTCCACTTGATGGTGGATTTATTTCTCCAATAAAATCCAATACCCATTGCATGAAGGTATTTTCTTTCCAACAAACAACTGACACTTCTGACAACTTCTGACCAATCTATACACATCTGCAAACAGAGTTGGCCAATAGAAACTTGACTTGAGAATATTATGAGCAGTGACCTTCCAGCTATAATGACCTCCACACAGACTTCCATGATATTTTCTGATGACTAGATTCACCTTCAGTCAAACATAATAGAAAAATACCAACAGGGTATTTCCAGTATAGCTTTGCTTCTACTATAACATATGGTTGAGATTTGAGCTTGAGAGCTTTGTATTTTGTTCTATTTAGTGAATTTGGACAAGAAAAGAAACACAGGTAATGCACAAGATCTTTCTACCAATCTGAGCACAAAAAATTGTATTGAATACCTATTTTGGACTTATTTTGATCTTCTTCATTTACAGCCCCATCTACTGGTGCCGACAGATTAATTCCCAAGGCTTGGAAATTTTTTTCTGTGGACAATTTTTCTAAACCTTGCCCCTTGACCAACTTGGTGAGTTTAATGTCCAAATCATACTCCTGGATTTTTGCTATCCATTTCCCTATTTTTCCATCAACATCACTTTGAACCAGCACGTCTTTTACAGCAGAATTAGGGACATAAGCAGTTATTTGGGACTGTAACACATAAATCCTAAAGGCTTTCAGTGCTTTGACCAAAGCATACATTTGTTTCTCCAGAATGTTGTATTTTAGCTCAGCATCTCTGAGAAATTTGCTGAAAAATGCCACTGGCTACTCCTTACTATCCTCATTTTTCTGCAGCAACACAGTAGCAATAGTAGTGGGGGATGCAAATGAAACACATGAAAGGCTTTCTGATAATCTGGACTAATCAGAACTGGAGCTTCCTACAGTTCCTCCTTTATCCTAGCGAATGCTTCTCTTGCTTCCTTATCCCATCTCACTTATGCATTTTTCTTCAACATATCTGTTATATTTCTCATAATTTCAGCATAATTTGGCATGAATCTCCTCAGAAAGTTTATTTTTCCCAAGGATATCTGGATATATTTCTTGCTTATGGGTGAAGGAATTGTATAAATGGCTTCCACCCTTGCTGGATCAATCTTTACTCCTTTTTTTGACACTATGTGACCCAATAATTTACCTTCTTCTAAGGCAAATCAAGATTTCTTGGGGTTTAGTGACAGACCAAAGTTTATGCATTTTTGAAAGGTATTTTGTAATTCATCATCTAACCCTGAGAAAACAGTTACATCATCTAGATATATAACCACATATTTGTCACCAACAAACTCTATGTCCATGGCCCTATGAAATGTTGCACCTGCATTCATAAGGTCAAATGGCATCCTTGCACACATGAAGGTTCCCCAGGGTGTTGTGAAAATGGTCTTCTTTTGATCTTCATTTTCAATTGCCACCTGGTTATACCCATAGAATCCATCAACCATAGACATCCTGTAAGCTCTTATCACCTTCTGTAAGACATTATCCATTTTCGGCAAAGGATAATTATCTTTAAGAGATGCTCAATTCAAATTCCTGAAGTCTACACACAACCTTATTTCTCCATTATTTTTCCTTACAGGAACCAGATTAGAAACCCAATCTGAATATCTGAGAGGGACTATGATTTTTGCCTACAAAAATTTCTTCACTTCTTTTTCAATTGAAGCTAGCAACAATGGATTAATATTTCTGAGCTTCTGTCTATGTGGTTTGATTCCTTCTTTCAATGGAATCTTATGCTAAATTATGTTTTTGTCATATGTTTTCAAGTCCTTACATGACCAAGAAAACACATCCATATACTTCTTAAAGAGATCAATGTACTTTTCCTTATAACTTTTAGGAACACCTTTGAATAGTTTCACCAACTTTGGCTCCTGCTGGGTTCCCAAATTACAATCTTCCATTTCTCCCTCTTGAAGTATTTTCTTTGAATTGACAGCAACATCATTAGAATCGAATAATATTTCAAGGGGAACTAATCCTTTGGGAAGTACATTATCTTTTAATTGGATAATTTTCTGCTCACCTATTGACTGCTTAAGATTTCTTCTTTCTCCTTTCTGCTTTGTCTATTCTTCTTTTTTATCTATCTCAGCATATTCAAAATTTTCAATCATTGTCAAGAAATGATTTATCTGCTCATCATCTTCAAACACCTGTCAATGTTTCACATTGTGAGGGATAGAGGGCCTGTGTCTAACTTCAATCTCATACATCAATCTTCGATTTATAGGTGGCTTGAAGGTGCTAGCTACAACTTCTAACGAATCTGCCAACATGTTCTCTTCCCTCGGAATAAACTGAAGATTGAAGGCTTCAAAGTAATTTTCAACCAAATCCCAAACTTCATTCCTATATGATCCTAACCTCGGATGTGTGGTTTGACAATGATTTTTAATCTATCTTATAATTAATTCAGAATCATCGAAAATGGACATACACTAAATTCCCATTTATTTAGCAGTTTGAAGACTTAATATCAAAGCCTCATACTCAGCTACATTATTCTTTGAATCAAATTCTAACTTAAAAGAAAAAGGCATAAGATTACCTTCTGGAGATACCAATAAGAATCCAGCTCATGTGCCATCATTTGAATAGGCACCATCAATATAACATTTCCAAATCTTTTTTGAATACAACTCCTTATGTACAATTGTTGAAGAGAGATGCATCTCTGTGTCTTCAGCAAATGTTTCATCTTCATGCAGCATAAAACAAGAAAGATCTTCTTTTTCCTGACTATAAATGGGGGAATAACCTGCATCTTTTTTTGTGGTAATTTTCACAAATTTTGTTTCTCTGTACAATCTCCTTTCTTCCCCATTGAAAATAGGAATGATAGCATAAGTGAAGTCTAATTTTAAAACTCCTCCCAACTTTGATCCCTAATATCTTGACAAGGGCATTCCAAATCTGGCTGGAATATCAGCAACCACTACATCCATCATAATACTTTTTGCTGGAATCTGTGCCAAGGATACTACCATGTCTTTGATTAGCCCAACACATTTCACCCTCTTAGAATCAAATGAGTACAAGTCCCTGTATGGTTTAGTAATCTGTAAATTCAACTCTTTTATAATAGACAATGGCATAATATTGTGAGAAACACCTAAATCCAACATGCAATTATGGAGAATAAAATCATGAAGAAGCAATGAAATGTAAAACAGAGGAACAGAAGAATCTAGTTCTTCTACGTGAGGACCAAAAGTGACTACTGGTTTTTCTTCTTGCAAATTCACATTATCACCTATGTCTTCAATCTATGAGAGATTAATGAATTCTACAATTTCTTTTTTGTAACTTGGTGTCTTAGCTAATTCAAGGAGAGGCACCTAAATCTTGACCTTATCCAACTCCTTTGATAAACTGAAAACTTGAATTTGCTTAACATTCTTCTCAGGTTCTTCTTCATTTCTTCTAGGATTTGAAATCTGTTCAGGCACAAGAATGACCTTCTCCAAAATATTAGTATCAAAAAACTTGTTTTGGGAAGATTCAACATGTTGCACTTACGTTCTATCTACTAGATTCACAGGTTGTTTCCCTTTATCTATCTGTTTTACGGAGTTCTTTTGTTGTGGAGTCGCCATTGGAGAAGGAACAAAATCTTGTTGTTCACCTTCATCATCCTGCACCCTAGATCTCTTTCTAGATCTTAAATCATACTTCTTATGCAAATCAGCTTGCATGAAATATGTAAATTTCCTACAATATTCATCCATCTCATCTTGATCAAAAGACACCTCAACTTCAGCATATATCCCTCACAATCTTCCTCTTCTTCATCTTCTCTTGTGTACATAGCAGATATCTGATCTTCAGCTTCTTTTTGGTCATCTTCCGCTGACTGAGCAGGTGTTGCTTCTATATATAGTGGTGCTTGAACTTGGTCTTGATCTCTTCTCTCCCTTTGCAAAATTTGTTGGGGTTTTTTTCTGAATTGAGGATTCAATCCTCCTCTGTTCTATTGTACCGGTCTTTGGGATTTTTTACTTTCCAACTCCATCTTTACTAGCTTATTTGACAAATTTTTAATCACCATTGTCATATCATCAATTCTTTGATCCTATGCTGATTCTTCCTTTTCTTTTCCCTTTTCTTGAGTTAACTTCTTTTCTTTGATTTTTCTAGTTGCAGTAATATTAGCTTCAATTTCCAATGCATCTGTCTGTATTCTCTCAAGAGTAGGGGCTCTCCTCTCTCTCAGTGTAAAACTAAAATCAGCTTCAAAAGCCCCAACAAAAACTACCTTTTCTCCAACAGGAGGGGACTTCATCTCTATAGGTAAACTATTGTACAATTTGTTGAATCTCTTAACAAACTCAGAAATGTTTTCATTAGGATTTCTCTTAATTGCATTAAAATTTGTCAATGAGTAACCATGATCTCTCTTTTCTCCCCATCTCCGAGAGAATTGATTTTCTAACTCTTCCCAGTTATTAATTGAACCATTTGGTAAACCTTTGAACCATTTTCTAGCCTCTCCATTTAAATACTGCAAAAAAAGTCTCATTACAACATCAAGATGTTCTACATTTAAATTCTCAGCAAAAGTGCAATACAAGGGTAAATTTTGTTCTGTAGTTACTTCATCTTCTCCAGTGAAACGAGGAAGTAATTTGAGGTATTCTTGAGGCATGGCACTCATTGGTTGTGAAAGATTTAGTGGTGCGTATCTATTCATCAAAAAGGCTGGTGCTGCCATATTTACACCTTGATTAACAGCTCCTTGGGTGGATGAGGTTGATGAAGCTATTGTGAAAGTGAATGAAGGTGGTGAAAAGACTGATATGGGAGTGGGTTGATTAAAAATGGCGGAGGAACCAACAACTATATTTTGTTAAGCTTGTGTGAAGGTAAAAGAAACAGACTTGAAAGGATGTTCTTCCAACTTAGGTTCTTGAAAATGAATGGGTGTGAAAGGTGAATCTTGTTCCAAGAAAGAGAGTTCCTTGGAGATATCTTCAAACGAAGGGTTATGAGAACATCTGCCAAGAGTAGACAATGTAGGATCAGGTGTTGAAGGGGTTTTTTGTTTCTGAGACTTTTAGAAACCAATTTTCCTGTATCTGACAAAGTATGAACTTTCTGTTGCGAGGTATCTGACCTTGTGTGAGGCCTTTCGAAAGCCATAATTCTGAAAATAACAAACACAACCGAATATTTCCTCCTCACTGAACAACCAGAGGAAATAGAAAGAAAACCCAGGGGAAATGAACTTCGCTTCTTCATCCCTGGAAACGGCACCAAAAAATGTTGTATCTGAATAGACAATCCCTTGGCTGTGGTAAGGAATCAGTGCTTAAGACATTTTATAAATGTATGTCACAAAATTATGATATCAGATGGTCTCTGTTTAATACCTTTGAAAATTAATTCTTTAATACCCTCAATAATCTGATATATAATGAAATACTTCACAATGCCATTAACTGCTTATATTGAATGAAAAGAAGAACTGGAAGGGAAACTCAAAATGATATGCTGAAAAATAGAATCTAGCACTTTAAATCTCATAATAACTTTTGTAGACAGAATAGTTGGAGTGAAGGACCGCACATTAAGGCTATTTTACTCTTACTTACATATGTAATAAAGAGACCCGCAGCTACATTACTTCACTTCATTCAAAGAAAAATAAACACATAATGAAACTGGAAAGACAAATCAACATCAACGGGTGTAAGAAACTTGATCTTCTTTCATTAATTTCTTAGAAAATTAAGTACAAAATTTGCAGTCATCCAGAGGTCCAAAACTCAGAACCCTCCTCTTTCTTTCTCATTTGTTTAAATACAATATAAAAGAAGTTTGTAATTGCTGGAACGACTTGTAACTGTTTCAAACTACCTAGAACTGTGTAAAGTACCTATTACATGGCAATTAAAAACTTCATTATAATATTGATCTTTTAATAAAAAGATAAATAAAACTAAAGCATCAATCTATTTGTTGAATCTGGATTTGACTGGTTGTCACTTTGTTCTCCGGATTTTCTGACATGTCCTTCTGAGATGTTGAGGTGTCACCCGGTGAATCAGTCATCCATGCTCTACACTTCTTCCATATTTCAATGTTGGTTTTGGTAGAATTGATCAACTTGTGAAATTCTAATCTCAAGGCAGTGATCCTGTTGAAAGTAGGCCTTTATGTGAACAAAGTCCTTACCATCCATAGTAATTGAAAATGCCTCTGTAAGAAATTAACAATTGTAACTCCTTTCAGGATTGCAATTTTCTCATGGGTATTATCAATCTTTCTCTTTTCTAACACTAACAGTGGCTCATATGAGTCCTATGATAGAAGACTGCCTTTGAGATCCCAACATGATGGGAGCCCTACTCTGGTCCTTTTGTCAAATATGTTATCAAATATGTTTACAGCTTGTTTAATTTTTGTCAACTTCTTCTCTGCCGACTTCCTGCAAGAAATTTTCACAATCAACTTATTTATCTCTAGAACACATAATGTCCTATCTTTAATTTCATTTTTCTCCAGCTTTTGATCTGTCTTTGAATTAATGAAATCAATAAATTTCTTTTCCCATAAATCCCTGTTATTAGTCTTCTGTTTGTCATCCATAACCAGTTCCAGTAAATCTCTGACTATGCGTTTTTCCTCTGACACTATTGTCAAGGACTCCCAAGTTGTTTTCATGACTTCAATGATTTCATTCCATACAATATCCTTTGCTTGAATCAGAGTTATGTTTCCTTTCATCTTTTCTTTAAGACTCTTGATTTCATCGAGAGTTGTCTGGCAATTTGATTTATACTTATTGACTTCTCCTTCTTTGAACTGAATTATCTTCATCACTGTCTCAAGCTTTCTCTGAGTCTTTTTAAGATCAATTTCTGCCATTTTCAACTCTGTGCTCAGCTAGGAAAATCTTGTTGCTGGATCATCAGTTCTATATGACATGACTATGGTGCAAGAATGAGATTCATTTTGATTTTGCAAGTTAAGTACAAACTCCTTTAACTTAGAAATCTCCTCCTCTTTCTGCAACAGCTGCTGTAAAAGATTCTCTTTTTCATTCTCCACCTCCACTACCTCTGTTTCCATTGGGTGCTCTCGAGTAGGAAACTTTAACTTCTTCTTCAATACATTGATCTCTAACTCAGCACTTTGTAACAACTTCTGTATAGTTGATTTATCATTGGGATCCACTCCAATTTTTACAATTATCTTCTTCAACTCTTCATTCCAAGTTGAAAGACCCCTGAAATTAGCCTTCTCCAATTCTAACTGTTTGATCACTTTTCCTGACATATTTTCTTCCTTATGAGCAGTTGCACTAGTTTTGGTTAGATCATTAACAATCAGTTGGCATGTCTGCATATGAAAATTAACTTTATCAATTAAAGGGATCTTCTTCACATCAACAGTTAAATTAACAGTTTTAAAACTTATGGATGAACCTACTGTCATTTCAGATGGGTGACTAAAAGAAACCTTAAACTGGTCCCTTTCTAAGTCCATAGCAGTCAAAAATCTAGTTTGGTCAGGAGTAATATGATACTCAGCTTGAACCTCCATACTAGTTTTCATCTTCTGATTCCTTTCTGCAATTTGAGCAAAAACTTGCTTGATCAAAGGAACTTGATCCTGAACATCTCTTTGTCTTGAGGGTGAAGCTGGTGCATTCTGAGCATCTCCTTATTGAATAAGGAAACCAGGTTGGGTGCTTTGTATTGCTTCCGTCAATCTAGCCCTCTTCTCAGCTCTATGTTCTTCATCTTCAGAATCAACAACTTTCTCTTTGCTTCTTTTGCTTAATTTTTTAGAAATGATTGGAGTCTGAATGCTGGAAATAACAGAGTCTGCAAAACTTTTGTTAGCCAACTTCTCTACTTCAGGCCTATTTTCATGAATAAAAGCAGAATAACCATTTTCAACCCTTCTGTTAGAGATTACCTTGTGAGGATCATAGGCCCATTTCGCACCTAGTAACAAATGTGTGTCTTCTAACATCTTGCTAGCTTCATTTGCTGCTTGCCTCATATTCACTATGAGTGGTCCCATAGACATAGGCAACTTAAACAAATGACCCTTATTCACTGGAAAAAAATGTACTTGATCTACATTCAGAATTTTTCTAATAAAATCCAATGCAAACAATTTCATGGGGACAAAAATTGGCAATCTATAAGGTTCTATCCCAGCTCCATATAATCTAATTTCTGAATGATCCCATTCAAAACCTTATAAGCCATTGGCATGAAATAAGCATCAAAATCAAACACCTCTCCCTCATCTAGTTCATTTCTTATAATGTCTGTCCAAAATACTACTGACTCGTAGACTCAACCATACAAAGCTATGATAACAAACTTGTGACCAAACCCTCTCTACTAAATATACTCCCTATAGACTCGTTGTTCCAGAAATAATCAATAGCACCCCTCACCTCATCTCTGTCTCAGCAATACATTAATTTCAAATGCACAAGACTCAACCAATAGCACAACATATGACCAATTTAGTTCGAGGGACAATGAAACAACAGAAAAATTATTAAAGATAGAACCTGATTTATGCTCGAGCAATATAGAAATAAATCTTCGAACTGGTGAGTGTGGGGTATAGTATGCAGTGACCTGGAAAATAAATAACTGGTTACATTTGATATCATAGTTATTTTCCAACAACAAGTAATAAATCCAATTTGTCGTGGATGATCAAGAAATATTGGCTCTTCAATGCACAAGCTTCATATCAACACGATAACATTGTTTTTAAGGAAACACCGCCTTCACTCAATGCGCAATCCATTATAGGTATGGAACAGTCAACAACTAAATACATAGATAGACTACATTTTCCACTTCGTCCTCCATCGCTTGAGAAATGGGCAAGTGAGTATCATTCTATTAACCGGCCCTCTAATACAGGTATTCAAGCATCATCTCATGTGCGCACAACTGCTCAACAAGCTGACTTTGATATGGAGATTACAAACTCTGTCTCATTCATGTGCACTCCAATCAACTGTAGATCACACCAGTTGTCATGCTGTTAGGTCCCTATATTACTATTATAGTCTCTTATTGTTGTTAGTGTAACCCCCTTATTGTTATTTTTGTACCCCTGTAGCCCCAATATTGTTATTATTGTTCCCTTACATTATTATTGTTAGGTCGGCTAGGATTATATTGTGACCCCATGGACTCCTATATATAGAAGGAGGTCTTGTTCATTTGTATCATCCAAGAATTGTTCATTTATGTAATGTAAAGGAGGTTTCCCCCTCGAAGTGGCCTATTTATAAGGCATTGATCTCTCTTTTCTTCTATTTTGGAGCTAGTTTCATAACATTTGGTATCATAGCTTTGGATTCCAGTGTTTTGCTGCTCCAAACAGGACATCGTGGAATTTTTGCTATAATTTTTTTGCTACGAAGGTTCAAAAGTTGAAATTTTTACAGAGCGAAGCCGAATCCTGAGGAATGTTGTGTAAAAATTTCATATCTTGGTTCGCAAAATTTGCGGAGATATGATCTGTGGAAGTTAAGTTTTTTTCAAGCTCCTGAATTTCACCTAAAATAGGTCATCGTGGAATTTCGCTATAACTCTAGTTCTACGAAGCTTCAGAGGTTGAAATTTTTAAAGAGAGAAGTTGAAATCTAGAGAAACTTCTTGTAAAATTTTCAAGTCTTGGTTCACAATATTTGTGAAGATATGATCTGTGGAAGTTAGGGTTTGTGAAGGATCCCAAATTTCATCTCAAAGAGGTGACCATGGTAAAATCATCATAACTCTCTCTCTGAGCGTCAAATTGGAATTATGTAAAATATGGCTGCAAGTACACGGACTTTGGTTTCCTTTGTATCAATTTCAGAGCCGAAGGAGGAAACAGTGACATGTGGCACGTCATACAAGTTCGCTCTACAAAACCAGTACATAATTAGTTCATTGTGGGAGATTGGGCATAACTTTGCCTTGAATAATCCAAATCAGGTCAGACCTATGGCATTTGAAAGAAGATTCAGAGCTAATACATCGCTGACTTTCAGTTATTGAATATCCAAAATCACAGAGATACTTCAGTTTCAATATGGAGCTCCTAAAAAGAAAGAAAAAGGTGTGCTTTTTTTCGAATTGCACAACTCTTGTGTGAAAAATCAGTTTGAACTTATTCCAAGCACATATTGAAGCATAGATATCAGTATTGGGTTCTAAAATTCCACCTAAAAAGAATTCAACACCCATTAAGACTTCAAAATGCTCTACTATGACTCATGAAGAGGAAGAAGCACAACATGACATATCAAAATTACAAGAGAAAGTACACCAAATTTCGCTCTCGCAAAGAGCAACAAAAAATGAAATGGAAGTTTTGAAGAAAGGTGTGGAAGCTAAGATGGAAGATTTGAACAAAGGCATGGATGGTTTGAAGAATGACATGGAAGCTAAGATGGATGGCATGGAAGCTAAGATCAATGAAAAAATGAAAGACGACATGGAAGACATGAAGAATAATCTAAAAGAATACATGGAAGGTTTGATGACAAGGTTAATACAAGAAATGATTCCTAATGACGGAAATATGGTAGAGGAAACTCATGATGAGAACAAAATAAATGTTAATCGTGATTTCATTAACTCTAATTTTGGATTGAAGAACCACCATATTCCAAAGATGGATATGAGGAAGTTTGATGGCAAGGATCCCGTAGCATGGATACTACAGATGGAGCAATAATTTGATCTCAATAATGTGAAAAACACACAAAAGGTATGCACTGCAAATTTACATTTAGAACAAAATACATTTGTATGGTATCGATGACTTTTCTCCCGTAAAAAAATTGTCACTTGGTCAATTTTTACAGAGGAAATGATAGCACATTATGAGTATACAAAGAGAAACAACTTCCTTAGCAAGTTGATAAATCTCAAACAAAAGGGTTCAGTGGTGGAGCACATTGAGGACTTCCAAAAACTGAATATAAGGGTAATTGATATTCCATAGGAACATAGGATTGATGTCTTCATAGGGACTTTAAAGGATGACATCCAACATGAAGTTCGTGTTTGGGAACCTTATTCATTGGATAAGGCATTCAGGTTGGCAAGAAAAATTGAATGTAAAATTATGGCGACAAGGAAGCCTACCACTCACATCTATAAATATTGAAGTGTTGCTACTGCTAGACTTCCACAACCTACAAGGTTGACACCACAAAAATTCGAAGAAAAAACAACAAAAGGACTTTGCTACAGTTGTGATAGAAAATATAGTAAAGGTCATAAGTGTGCTGAGAAGAAATTATTTTACATAGATTGTGAAGAAGAGGAAGAAAATGAACAATAAACTTCAAAAGAAGAGGATATACACCAGGAACCAACCCTAGAAGAAGAAGAAATGAATTTGACCATATCGTGTAATGCATTGGCAGGAATTACCACTCTTCAAACTCTCAAGATAGGAGGACATATCAAGAACAAAAAGGTAATAGTGTTGATTGATTCAGGTAGTACCCATAATTTTATTCATTGTAAGGTAGCCAAGGAATTGAATTGTTTCCTATACCCAACACCAGAATGTCAAATGGAAGAACTATAAATTTCTTTGGAAAATTCCATAATATTAAGCTAACCATGGGGGAATATGTATTGAATACTCTAATACTTCCATTCCAATGGGAGGTGTTGATATTGTACTAGAGTACAATGGTTACAATCTTTGAGGACGGTAGCTTTTAATTTTCAAGAACTTTTCTTGAATTTTTTTTCGGAAGGAAAGGAAATCGAATTGCAGGGTATCACAGGGAAGCTAGGGAAGATAATAAGCTCTAATTTCATGAAAAATATTCTGAAGAAATAACGAGGCGTAATTGCAAAATTATGCTCACTAGAAGTTCCAACATCAAAATTATTTATTTCTCCAGATCTCCAAAAAGTCTTGGACAATCATTGTAAGGTTTTTGAATCTCCCAAAGGACTCCCACCTATTCATGATCATGATCATGCTATTCATTTGATTCCAGGAAGTGTTCCTCCAAACATCAAGCCTTACAGATATACTTATGTCCAAAAGAGAGAAATTGAACGTATGGTTGTAGAAATGTTAGAGGCTAGTATAATTCAACCTAGTCAAAGTTCTTTCTCTGCTCCAGTAGTATTGGTGCACAAGAAGGATGGATCATGGCTTATGTGTCTGGATTATAGGGAGCTCAATAAGCTCACTATTAAAGATAAATTTCCCATTCCTGTGATTGATGAATTATTGGATGAATTACATGGAGCAATTTATTTTACCAAGTTGGATATTCATTCAGGATATCATCAAATTAGAATGAAGACTGAAGATATTCCGAAAACAGCATTTCAAACTCATGAGGGTCATTATGAATTTTGGTCATGCCTTTTGGCCTTACCAATGCACCTTCTACATTTCAAAGGTTGATGAATTCCATTTTCAAAACCTTCCTTAGAAAATTTGTGCTAGTATTTTTTGATGACATACTAATCTGCAGCAGGTCTTGGAAGGATCATGTTCAACATGTTGACAGGGTGCTCAAACTATTAGAAGAGAAACAATTATATGCAAAAACATCCAAATGTTTCTTTGGAATACAAGAGGTGGAATATCTGGGTCATATTGTATCTCACGAGGGTGTTAAGGTATACCCTAACAAAATTAAATCCATTAAGGAATGGAAAGTCCCCACAACCATAAAGCAGTTGTGAGGATTTCTCGAGTTAACAGGGTATTATCGCAAGTTTGTTAAGAATTATAGGAGAATAGCAGCACCTCTAACAACATTATTGAAGAAAGATGCATTTTCATGGACTCCTAAAGCAACTAAGGCCTTTGAACATATTAAAGATGCAATGTGCCTAGCACTAGTCTTCGCTACACCAGACTTCACAAAAACATTTATTGTGGAATTTGATGCCTCATGAAATGGAATTGGTGTTGTTTTAATGCAAGAAGGAAAAATCATTGCTTTCGAAAGTCGTCCAATCAAAGGAAATTATTTTCAGAAATCTATTTATGAGAAGGAAAAGTTGGCAATACTACATGCACTAAAGAAATGGCTACCTTACCTAATGGGAAGACACTTCAAGGTAAAAACTAATCATGATAATCTTAAACACTTTTTGGAACAAAGACTATCTTCAAAAGAGAGGCAAAAATGGGTCACAAAGATGTTGGGTTATGACTTTGAAATCATCTACAAAAAAGGGAAGCTAAATGTTGTTGCAGATGCACTCTCAAGAAAGGATGAAGAGGTGGAAGCATTGCTTTGCGCCATTTCTATTATCCAACTAGATTGGATAACCGAAGCAAGGGATGAATAGAAGAAGGACGAAGAAGTGTGGACACTCATTCAAAATTTGCAGTAAGATCCTAGTACATCTGATACATTTAGTTGGAAAAATTATTCCTTATGGTACAAAGATTGCTTATATATTTGCAAGAATTCCCAACTAAAACAAAATATTATTTTGGAATTGCAGGAGGACACTCGGGATTTTTAAAAACTTACCACAGGGTGAAGAAAGAATTTTTTTGGGATGGCCTTAAATCTGATATTCAAAATGTTGTGGCAGAATGTTTAGTTTGCCAGCAAAATAAAGTTGAGACAATTAAGACCTCGGGTCTTCTACAACCTTTATCCATTCCAAGTCAACGTTGGGAGGAGATTTCAATGGATTTTATCACAGGTTTACCTAATTCTGAAGCACAGAGTGTCATCATGGTGGTAGTTGATAGACTTACCAAGTATGCACATTTTTGTGCATTATCTCATCCATTTAAAGCAAGAACAGTTGCTATTGCATTTATGGAAACAATTCAAAAGCTACATGGAAACCCAAAGATTATTGTAAGTGACAGAGATCCCATTTTTACTGGAAATTTTTGGACGAAATTATTTTCTTGTTTGGGTACTCAACTAGCTCATAGCTCATCTTATCATCCTCAATCCAATGGTCAAACTATGAATAAATGTTTGGAAGGATATCTTCATTGTTTTGTATTTGATAATAAAACACAATGGGTCAAGTGGTTACCTCTCACTGAATGGTGGTATAATACTTCCTTCTGTACTGCAGAAAAAATGACTCCATTTATATTCTTTAAGAGAAAATTCTAAGGTTCAAGCAGTGGAAGATCACATCGAGCATCAACAAGAAGTTCTCCAACTCTTAAAGGATAACCTAAATTTGGCACAAAATTGAATGAGACAACAGGCAGATCAACATCGTAGCGAGAGAAGTTTTGATGTAAGAGACTTGGCATTTTTACGGCTACAACCATACAAACAAATGTCCCTCAAGCAAGCTAAGAAAGTAATAAATTGTCGCCAAAGTACTATGGTCCTTACAAGGTGTTGCAAAAGATTAGTACTATGGCATACAAATTGGAGCTTTCTGCTTCCTCGCAAGTGCATCCAGTTTTCCATGTTTCATGCTTAAAGAAGTCTATAGGGGACAAACTTCCAGTTCAAACAATATTGCCAGAACTTGATGAGGAAGGAAAAATCATATTGGAACCTGAAGCAGTCACAGAAACAAGAACTCAACAGCTGCGAAATCGATCAATTTCAGAGTATCTCATCAAATGGAAGAACTTACCCATTGAACATTCTACATGGGAGGATGAGAATTTTATACAGAAGCATCTGGAGCTACTCAAGCGTTGAGGACAACACTTTTTTGAAGGAGAGGAACATGTTAACTCACTATAGTACTATTGTAGTCCCTTATTATTGTTAGTGTAACCCCCTTATTGTTATTTTTGTACCCCTGTAACCACAATATTGTTATTATTGTTCTCTTACATTATTATTGTTAGGTCGGCTAGGATTATATTGTGACCCCATGGACTCCTATATATAGAAGAAGGTTTTGGTCATTTGTATCATCCAAGAATTGTTCATTTATGTAATATAAAGGAGGTTGCCCCCTCAAAGTGGCTTATTTATAAGGCGTTGATCTCTCTTTTCTTCTATTTTGGAGTCGGATTCATAACACATGCAATGCCCCAACTCTGCTAGCTTTGCACAACAACCACCAGACTACACACTACGCAGTCACCATTTGTGTGTTTTATGGATTGACTCAACGATTGTCCAAATTGATTCACAAGTTTTCAACACCTATGCATCAATCTCGACTCACAACGTTCAGGCATCTAGTGGCCAATAACGCGACTCTTCGCATGATCGGTCCCTATCATAATTTTTGCAATGTGCAATCGACGGTTCGGTCCATTGTTCGTAGATTTAGTGAGGATTGAACCTCACTCTGTGTGAGTTTACCTATGATTTCTCAATCACATCAATATGAGATATTTTCTACCCACACGTTCAACCAAATTTTATGCATGTCGAACGTAGTCTGGAGACGAAGGACTAATAATGCCACGATCTACCCAATCAAAATACACAGCGAACTCACACTAATCTTGCATAGGGATTACAATAACTGATGCCTTGAATTTTATCTTGCCCTAGTAATATCACAATGGAAATTCGACGTCATGAATTAAAAATGAATTTTGGTAGAGCCCACTAGCTCACTGATGGACTTGGCTTTTACTCAGCGAGGGTAATGGAGCACTAGCGGCGTTTTCACACTGAGTGATCACATGTGTGGCTCAACATCTACCACTACAATATCTCGTTGAATTTCTTGATGGTGAAATTATTCTCACATCAATAACCTTCCACGTGCAATCAAATCTTCCCCTCCAATATGCTCAAAAATTTGCTCATTCGCAAAGGGAATTTCAACCTAGCAGCAGTGGGTATTTACACCCAAGAATATATGGAATTTCGACCCAGAATTTAATGAAAAATTCGGTCCCTCACCAAAAGCTGAATAATTGGGCTTTTGATGTGTTATGCACATATATTACACAGGCAACATTTGCGTTGTCTATTTTGTCGGTCACTTAATAAAATATGTGACAAAATGGATCAACAACAAAAAAATTATTCAACAACGATCTTCCTTCTCCAGCACCAATATAATCTCTGCAATAAAATTTAGCTCCAGAAAATAGAATAAACCTTCAATATTTTTCTGATCTTGATTTGCAGCAAAACCCTCAGGCTGGCAGGAGGATCAGCTCTGATACCATTGTAATATCCCAAATGGGATATTTTGCTAAAATTGCAGAAATTGATCTCAACCCAAATTTCACGAATAAATTATCATCCATTTAACAAAATATTTCCATGTAAAATAAAACATATAAAGTACATGCAATTCCATAACACGATAATGCAAAAAATAACCTCAAATTTATTATAATATAAACTGGGGTTTACATGTTGATACCATAAAATAGCTGAGATGGGAAACAAGCCTCAAAATCTGCTCCAATGTTGTGCTAGCACTCCAAAATTGAACTTAAATGTCACTGTTGAGCTCTTCTGTGAATTTTGGATGAATTCACCAAGGGGAGATGGGTACTCGCCCAATCTCTCTCAATCATTGGAGGGTTTCTGTCTTGGGGCTACTGCTTAAGTGAAGAGTCGGGCTCTCAACCTCTCAAACAAGGAGAAATATCAAAAAATCCAAGATGTCCTCTAATGGCCTCCTCTTTTTTTTATAGATCTGATGGACCCCTATATAAGCTCCTATTTTATTATTATTTTAATCATTGAGCACATTTCCTTTAATTAAAATATTCTTTTTAATGTGGGAAAATGGTCAATTGGTCACCCTGCTTTTTCTGGTTACTGAAAATCACTTCCAGCCATCATATCTTGTAGATCTTCTCGTCCAGGTTCCAACGAGCTATTACACTAAGGTGTTTTGACAAGAATCCCTCGCGAAATTCCACCTTAGGCATAATTAATTGAGTTAGGCCCGTTAATAACTCAATTTTCCGAAAGTTGTCG
The DNA here is from genome assembly GCA_034641835.2 of Pinus albicaulis. Taxonomy (NCBI): domain Eukaryota; kingdom Viridiplantae; phylum Streptophyta; class Pinopsida; order Pinales; family Pinaceae; genus Pinus; species Pinus albicaulis. Next base: position 856,470,614 of record CM076574.1, read on the forward strand.
GAATGCAATGGAACAAAAGGAAAACAGTGCAGATGGTAGAATATACCAAGCGAATTCCATCGGACCTCATAAAACCCCTCCAAAATCCCCAGGGCCCACCAATGACGCCAACCTGTACCTGTGACCTGTCTTCCCCCAACTCTGAAATTCCATCCTAACCATGTCATACGGAATACCAGAAAAAGGAACATTACACAGTGTGAGTTGCTCCTACTCCATAGTGCATGCCCGCACAACTCGACACTCCACCATACACCTTTTTGCTCCTCTCCAGAGCACTAAACTTCATAGTACGACTCTATGCACCACTGAAAACCTACGCCAATTGCTACACCACCCTGCATCATCAACCATCCCACATGTGTCAATACATCCACGAATCCGCTATTGACCCCACCATGATATGAGCTACCCCTACTCATTTTCCCTATCTCCTCACATGCTAATGGGAATGATACTATTATGCCTAGCCTCCATGGAACCTATGTACAATGTGCCCATGAGACAGCACTATCTCCATACAACGTGTCATCTGGTAACATGCTGATGCCACATCCTTTCGCCAACCCCTACCAGAGTATGCTACTCTCCCTGTGTGAAATTTTCAATCTGAAAATTATTACTGTAGTTATTTATTTATTTCGCCTACTTATTAGATAAGTTATTTACAGATGCTTCAGTAAATTTTGAAATAAAAACAACTGCAGTACTTCACGCTAATGAAAAGAAAAAGAACATTAATAACACATATAGCCCAATAGAAACAACAATATGAACACAGTTATTTTTGGACAATTGTCCCCGGAAAAACCCAATGTGGGAAATCCAGTGCAGCAGATGAGGGTTTTTATTTATCTTCAACAGTGAAAATATCTTTTACAGAAGTCTTGGTAAGAAAAATAAAATAGCATACACCTGATGTGAATTTTCCGAACACTACAGAAGAATTCCCGACACCCGGGATGACCTCCTACACCCTCTGCGTCATTCTACTAGCCTCTCTGTGTAGTCCCTCCCTGGACTGTGTAATTCTACGTGGAGGGCTTGATGCTGTTGCTCAGCACTGCCTCCCCCTCACCCTTCTGCCTTCTACTTTTCTGTTTTTTGACTTATCCCTCCTCCTTTTGTCTTTGCAATCCCGCCTCTACAAATTCACCCATTGAAATTGAATTCTCTTACTTCATAATTGATTTCCTTTGAGTACCGAGAATGTTCCCGACTTGATTTCCAAATGACCCTCAAGCCTCTTCTTATAGTATTCTCGTTGATGGATCAACGACCAAGATTATATCCTTAATCAATGGCTCAGTTTAAAAGATGACTTGATCTTCGTTTTCTAGAATATTTTCACTCTGCTTTATTTAACCCTTTAATTATTTAATTTCCCTAACTTTAGACTTAGGGACCACATTAAAATAATTAATTATTTTAACAAAGCAAGATCTGAGTGGAATTTCCACAAACGATTTCTGGGTTCTCTGGATAATTGTTGTCCAAGTCTCTCCACCAAGTTTGAGACTTGGAACACTTCTCGATGCTATAAAATTAACACTCCCTCTTAGCGAGGAAAGTGTTCAAGCAAAGTACCAACTGTACTACTCTAATTCTAGAGCCTCTTCTGTGGTGCTGATGTCCTGGTTGCTTCCCCTCATCTTTGCGCTGCTGCCCTCTTTATTGTTTCCTGTGACACTATCTCTACCACTACCTCATCCATACTACAACTCCCTCTAATTATGTAGATCATCAGTTCCTCTATTGGATTGGATTCTCGACCATCCCCATCTTCTCTCTGAAGTAAGTGAACTTAATCTTACTAAGAGCCTTAGTGAGGATATCTGCCACCTGTTCTCCTGTAGGAGTGTACCTCAACTGTATGGCTCCCCGTTGGACATAGTCCCTGATGAAGTGGCACCGAATTTCAATGTGTTTCAACCGGTCATGAAACACAGGATTCTCAAAGAGCTTGATGCAACTTTGATTATCACACATAATCTCGGTCAGTTCCATCCTCTTCTTGAGTAGGTTCAAGAGAAATTTACAAAGCCATATGGCCTCGCACAAATTTGTGCTTCCTACCATATAGTCTGCCTCGGCTGAGCTCAGTGCGACATACTTTTGTTTCCTACTACACCAGGAGGACATTCCTGATCCAAAACTGAAACAGTACCCACTGGTACTTTTCCGATCCATTGTGCTTCCATCCCAACCTGCATCTGTAAACCCACTCAACTAGACCTCATTGCCTTTGGTGTACTTCAATCCATACTCGAATATCCCCTTCAAGTATCTGAGAACATGTTTGGCTGATGCCTAGTAAGCCCTCCTTGGTTCCACCATGAACTAACTGAGGGCATTCACTACATAACATATGTCTGGTCTAGTGTTGACCAGATACATCAATGCTCCGATGAGCTACCTATACAAGGTGGGATCAGCCTCATCATCCTCTGTTGTGTCTATCTTCTTCCAGTTTGTAATCATTGGCGTGGCCATGGGTCTACAGTCCTCCATCTGAAACCTCTTCAGGATCTTTGTAGTGTATCTTCCTTACCCAAGGAAGATTTCTCCCTTCTGCTACCAGACGTCCAAACCAAGAAAATCGTGCATCCGCCCTAGATCCTTCATGTCGAATTTAGTAGCTATATTTTCCTTGCAGTCCTTGATGAGCTTAGATTATACAGAAAGAAACAGATCATCTACATATAATACTAGGATTAACATCTAATCCCCTACTCTCAAGTAGTAGAGATTGGGATTTGCGTCACTCTTGATGAAACCCATCTTCTGTAAATAACTATCAATTCACCCATACCACGCTCTGGGGGCTTGTTTTAGATTGTATAAGGCTTTCTTAAGCTTGAAAACATGAGTCTTCTGCTCATGTGTCTCGAATCCCTCTGGTTTTTCTATGTACACTTCTTCCTCTATCACCCCATTCAAGAACATTGTCTTGACTATAATATTCCGAATAGGAAATAAACAGCAATACAAAGAAACATAAACAAAACTACAGCTAATAGAGAGACACCATGAAAAACACTGCAACCATTTCAGAAAAGCTGAGCCATTTTATTATAAATCTGGAAATGGGAAATGAGTACAAGAAGGTGTTCAGAATGATGGCACCTTGGCTTGCTCAAGGAAAGCGGAAATAATGCTCAAAACCTTGCTATGGATGGTTGCTTCTCCTCTGGACTACATAACTCCCTAAGCTGTTGCTGCTGCTGGAAAATGTTGCTTCTAGCTGGAATGGAGATACTCTTTGGGGTTTTTCCCCAGCTCAAAAAATTATGAAACTCTGGCTATGAACACTCCTCCAAAAACCCAGAAAAAAACCCAGGAATGAATTCTGGAAAGGCTGACCCCGGAATTTGACCCCCTTGGGAAAATTACGAACTCCTGGTGAGTACGCTGGCCTCTAAACTAAATAGTTGGAAATGTTCGCCTCAATCTTCTCCAAAAGACAACTTGTGAAGGGCTCATCCCCTCACACTTCTCCCGGATTGAAACTATTGAAGATCCCTTTCTCCCGGAGCTGCCCTCCTCCAAAACTGCGTAACCTCTATGAAAGACTGTGTTGCCTAGAGACTGTGTAACTCCTGAATGGATAGCTATGCGTGCTCTGCTATGAAAACTCAAGGTAAAGCTCCTCACCTGAGCGGGCACTCGAATTCCCCCGAGGCTGGGCTTGGAATCTCCGCTCGGAGACACCCGTGTGTTGAACGTCACTTGCAAACTTAGCTAAACAACGTAAGCGTGCTCAATATCTATTAGACAAAAATTATAAAGACGCATAATAGAATGAGTGAGAAGCTAGCCCCTCACTTCCTTATATTCTTGAGACCCTATCATCCCCTTGGGCCTCTGTTGTGGAGGTAAATCCCCTCTGCGGACAGAGGCGATCCTACTAGCCCAGACCGGGTCTAGCAACAATCGTTCATGCTATAGTGCAGGTTCCTAATTGCAAATAAAACAACTAGCGATGAAGGCCTACCTGGAATCCAACGTTGTTGCTTGTAGAAGAGGTAGTGCTCCCGTTCCTTAGCTCTGGCAGATCACGATCCCCACGATCTCCGTGATAGGACATCTGCACACACGAGAAGCAAAACAAACGCAAGCGTAAAATACAGTAGATGCAACTATATGTCAGTCAGAAAGGACATAACTCATCATCATAAACAATAACAAGAGTGGAACCATAACCAATAGTCGCTTATTATTAATCAATCAAAGGAAGAATACAACCATAGTTCTGACGCTGAATTATCTGGGTCGCCGTGAGAACACGATCTCAGCACAGTCCAAGGATGGGACAAACCTCTCTCTTCGGATCACGACTGTGATCTCCTTGCTTGGATTTGGCCTTGAGAATTATGGAGGCTCTTGCGGCATAAGGCTCTTGCGGCATAAGGCTCTTGGGAACTTGGAGACTAGCTTGCAAAGGAGATGAGCAAGATTTTATAGATGGAGGAAGGGGAGTTGGGATCCCTATAATCATGGGATTGGCCCTATCCTCAAGGAAGCTTCCATGAGAGGTGGCAAAACCACTTCCTCTACATGGAGATCCGGAGCCAAACCTCCCAACTCAAATTAGATACCAGTTCCTGGATCAGTTAGGACGAAACTTCCGCCATTTATTTTTAAAAAACACTCCTTAAAATGGCTGGCGCGAGTGTGACTCTGGGACAGAGCGCCAATTGGCGCGCCCTCTTTGAAGGATTTCCCCCATTGGCGCGGGTAATGAACTGGCTACCCGCGCCAATGCAAAAAGGGGTGTTTTTAGGGTTTTTCACAAGGAGTTGTCTTCAGGGCAATGAGAGTACATGTTTAGAGGAATGCCATGAAAGTGTTTTCAAGTTATGTCACTGCTCTCAGGTCATGGAATAAGCCCTCCAATTGTGTGGGATGGGGAATTGCAGGGACGGTGACAAATTTCTGTGTAATAGATGCCCCCTAAAGCATGAGGCCCGAGAGAGAGAGAGGGGTGAAATGCTTTACGAGAATGTGTCCAACTGAAAACACCGCCGTCGGAAAACCTGCGTAGAGAAGTACAACTGATATCTCAAATACATGATATATACGTGGTATGGGCGCAGCCATCCATAACAGAGTATGTAATAATCCAGATCCGAGGCATGGACGCAGCCATCCAGTGAGGATCGGTAAATAGACTCAGGTATGGTCGCAGCCATCCAATCAGCGAGTCATGTAACTAATCATAAGAATCCACAAAATCGCAGCCTAGATTATAATAGACAGGAATCCAGGGCCTTGCGCTCCATCTCGACCCGAACAAAGTGCAAGTTCAAGCATGCGAATATGTGAGCTGAAGTCGAACATGCAAGAACATCGCCTGATTACCAGCCAATGATGAAAGTTGTTAACAGACGCGAGAGGTACCACCATTAATGCCAATGGTCCTCAAGGTACTACAGGTACAATCTACGGCATGTGAACAGTGAGCTGACGTCGAACACCCACAGAATCACTCGATCGGAGGCCAATGATGAAAACCTCACGTCGAATGCGAAGAACCTGCCATTGAGGCATGCAGGCTCCAAGGTACCAGAAGGGAGTCTCTAGATCATCTTCCTAGATAATGAGCTGAAGTCGACAGGAAGTGACCTTGATCGAAGGTGGGCCATAATGTTTCCCACATCATCGACACGAGACAGAGGAACATAATGTTTTTGTGAATCACGATCAGATGAGAATCAGAGGAAGGTTGGTACTTGCAGAGGTCAACTTCTCTTGAACATATAAATGGCACGACAGTGGACTTGGCAGTATTTGACATCAAAAGATCAGAGGTCATAGTGACGAGGCAAAGAGCAGATGAGAGGTCAAAAGGGATCACCCAAACCCATGGAGGCAAGTGAAAGACGAGATGAGATGTCCCCAACCCGACACGAATGCAGACAAGTGCCATGTTCAAGAGCGACATACTGCCGACACGACAATGATGTTGGTTCCATTTTTTCCCCGCCATTTCTGGCGAGTACCCCAATTATTTTCGATAACAAGCTTGAAGGGGATAGCATATGCTTGTGATATAAGTCCATCCTAGTACGTTTAACGAGCCCTAGGAAGGAGAGACTCGAGTAGCGTCATTATGACTGAATCTGATGTCATCAGGGTTTAACGAGTCTGACAAAGGAAGAACTTGACGTCTTTTCATGTTTAGAGAGTTTGAAAAGACAGCTGAAAAGTAAAATCCAATGGTCCCTTTTCGTAAATAGTTCCTCAGATCCGAAAAGGTAGAAAACTATGTCTGAGAAAACCTCCTAGTTGCGATAGGCTAGGGTATTCCTTTTTCGTAAGTAATCTGTCCCAACCCGAAAAAGGGGTAAACGTATATTGGGTAGATGTCGTTTCGTAGCCACTTTAACGAGATCGAAACGACAAGGGCCTCGGCAATCTTTTCATGCTTAGAGATTCAGAAAAGGGCTGAAAGATGACTCCAAAAATGGCTTTTTTTCGTGTTTTTACCGAGTCCGAAAAAGTATAAAATACAACTCGTTTCACCGTTTAAGTTGCGTAAAAAACCTGTTGCTGCACACAGAGACAAGTGTAAAATCAATTTTCGACAAAATACATTAAAATATTAATAAAAAATGACTTTTAAAACCTAATGATATTTCAAAAAGTTATAAATAAGTCTCAAATGGTAAAAACAAGATTACTTTTACTATTTACCTCATAGGAGAGCAACAGTGGTATGTTTGTGTGCGAACTTCTGACGGCGATTGCGACTGATCTGGGCTACCATTCAGATTCCTGTTCGTTCCAGGTAAGAGGCGCTTCCCTGTACTCCATTTCAATCCATTTTTTATAGTTTTCCATTGCTCATTAGACTTCTGTGGAGAATTTTTTTAAATTTTAGGGCTTCGCTCATTGGCGCGGGTATCGGGCACGGACCCACACCAATGGCCTTTTGCATACAAAGGGCCCGCGCCAACTGGTGCGACTGTTAAGAAAACATCCGTGCCAATGGCGCAGCGCGGTTTCCCGTTTCAAATTTCCAAACAGCTAGTGATTTACATGAAATTTCGAGCATAACAGAGATCTAATCAAGGGTTTTTGACCATGTTGATGCAGGCAACCGAGCAAAATGGCTATCGAATGGAAAGAGAGGGAGCATGGGGAAGAGGATGAACATGCTATGGAGAATGAGACTTGTATGAATGCCCTCAAGAACTATGGGCTTAAAAATTTCTTCCTGACACCTTGCTTACGAGCTCAACCAGAGCTCCTGCAATACTTGATCAGCATATGGGACGAAAATGAACAAGTGTTCAAGCTGCGGGACCAAATATTAGAACTTGAGGTTTCGGACGTATATTTCATAACCGGACTGTCGCGCAGAGGTCCGGTGCCCATCTTGACAGGCAGCAGACCATCTGGAGAGAAAATGGAGCAGGTGATGGCAAGAGTGTGCCGAGGGGCACGACTGGGATCGAGAAGCGGCAAGGTAGATATCCATACTATCCCCGATCTAGCACTTAGAGTGGTGCTACATACCATCATGCGGGCTGCGGGGTCGCAGGCGCCGCACGAGGCGACCAAGGCCCAACTCCTCCTAGCTGCTGAGTGTATGAATCCGACACTATTTGATTGGGCTACTGCAGTGACAACAAATATGAAAAGACAACTCACAAAGTGTAAGCAAGCCAAAATAAAACAATTTGGCTACGGTTCCATCTTGGTATCGTTCATCCTGGAACGACTACCTATCTTTCAGGGCCAAGGGGCCATAGTAGCTGAGCCGGTACCACGAGAGCCGAGGATGGCTCGCTGGGTAGCACTGATGCCCAGATCAGGAGGAGGCCAACAGATGTCCTGGAGGCCGGAGTTTTTTGGATGGTTACGGCATCAGTTGATTGTGGTCGAGGATTGGCCATATGCAGGGACCGATTTCACTGGAGACCCAGACCTTCCACCCCCGGAGGGAGATGACTGGGACGAGGAGTTGGGTATGATCTTCTTTTTTATTTTTATGTTTTACGATTTTATTTTTTTTGGTAATACATGCCCGTCCTAACAACAGTTTTATGCGTATGCAGATGTCGGCCTAGAGAGACCTGCCGGTATGTCTCCTATTTCACGGAGAACTCAGCCCGCAGCTAACCCACAGGCGTAGGGTGCCGAGGGAGGAGATTTGATTCAGAACCTTGAGGGGATTGCCCGGGGGATTCAAGACTATGCCCGGCTGGCAAATGTCCCACTAGCATACCAGAGACATACGGTGGGAGTGCCTAATCGCCTTCACCATCTTCTGAGACGCTTAGTGTGTGCGGTGACTTGTTATCATGAGCACCACGCAGATTAGACACCTAGGGCTCATTTCATGCATATTTTTTGAGAGACATGTCGTCTCCGGATGTATTAAGACGAACATGTATAGTTTTTGATTTTATGTGGCGCACACTGTGTAAAAATTTCGATATATATATACCTATTTCTGGATGGATCTTTCTTTTACATGTGATGTTGTTTTACAAATTGCGCAAATGTCTATCTAGCACCAAATTAGCCACTGCATCTGTCAATGTATTCATATGTCTGGGTATGTGTTGATATGTAATATAGTCAAAATTCCTTTCCAGTAAACGAATACGCAAATACAGACGTAAAATGGATGGGTTTCTGACTGAATAATGACCATTAAGTTGTGATACTACAAGTTGTGAGTCTAGATACACAAGTAATTCACGGATACCAAGGTTTACAGCCTCAGTTAATAATTCTAACACAGCACTATATTCCGCGATGTTATTTGTAGCACGTCCCAGACACACACTTTGCAGGTCGACCAACTCACCAGCAGGATCGTAGATTACCAAGGCTGCCGAAGACAGATTCCTGGTACTGCGGGAGGCACCATCCGCGAAACCAACAAACGGATTGATGGACATCTGCACAATCAGGAAGACCCGATCAGCAGAAAGATGTTTACATCGCACACCACACCACACATGCACACAAATGAAAATACACACCTATGTACACACACCACACCAAAAATCGCTTCAAGCGTAGTATTTTTTGAGGTACAGCCCATTTCGAGGCTGCGCCAACGGAACTCCTTCATAATCAATGAGCTCATAGGCCCCATTTTTCAATACGCGTTTTACTATGTAGGGCCCATGCCACATAGGTTGGAACTTACCAGCCCCAAGCTTGTCATGTGCTTGATCGTATAGGAGGACGAGGTCCCCTTCGACAAAGGAACGTGGAGAAACTGATTGATCAAAGTGAGCTTTGACTCGCTTCTTTTGTGCTTCAATGACTAAAGCAGCCAAACGGCGGGTTTCATCTAACCATTCCAGATACAAAAGATGCTCTTCCTCAGGAGAAGTGTCGGGTAAAAGTTCCACAGCTAACTTCAAAGAAGGAATTTCGCATTCAACCGGAAGAGTTGCTTCCAGACTGTACACCAATTGGAAAGGTGTGAATCCAGTTGCATTCTTTGCTGACGTACGGTAGGCCCAAAGAGCTGAAAACAGTTGGAGATGCCAATTGGATTTATGAATACCAACTATCCATTAAAGCATTGTGACCAAAACCTTGTTCACAGCCTCAACCTGGCCATTTTCCTGGGGGTAATATGGCGTTGAGCTATCGTGTTGTAAGCCCAATCTTGATGTCAGCTCGGCCATCATGTAATCTCGAAAATGGGTACCATGATTGGTAACAATGGCCTGAGGGACCCCGAAACGTGCAATAATATGGTTGAAGATAAATTGGGCAACTGTCTTACCGTCGGCAGCTAGTGTAGGCATCGCTTCGGCCCACTTTGTAAAGTAGTCTACGGCGACAATTATATACGCATGCCCCCCGGCCGAATGAGGGTTACATGTCATAAAATCTATGCCCCATTTCGCAAAAGGGCGGACGGTAATAACAGGATGCAAAGGGAGAGGCGGCGCGCGCATCTTGCGCTGAAAGACCTGGCACACGTGACATTTACGGACTGCTACGATACAGTCTTTGAATATTGACGGCCAGAAGTAACCTGCTCGCAGAATTTTCTGGGCAGTGGCATATCTAGACATATGACCACCATAGGCGCCACTATGGCAGTGATTTAGGACCTTTTCAGCCTCTTCCAGGGTGAGGCACCGGCGGAGCACTGAATCTACTCCAACACGGTATAAAGTATCTCCTACTATACGGTAGGGTTGAGACTGATGCCGAATCCGACGTCGGGCATCTTTAGTCAACTCAGACCGAAACGTCGAGGTCTGAAGATACACAATAATATCGCCGTACCATGGGTTGCGAGCGCTGATAAGGAAAAGAGTTTCGTCCGGGATATGATCCTCGGAATAAGATGGGGTGGAGTCCATCGGGAGCGAGCAAATAAGATCCGCAAAAACCAATGATTTGGTCGACTTAGCAGTGGTGAATTCTAAGTCGAACTCCTGAAGGATAACGATCCATTTGGAGTATTTGCCCCCCAGTAATTGTCGAGAAAGAATATATGTCATGGGGTTGCAATCCAAAACCACGGTTGTTGTGCGCAATAGGATGTAGTGGCGAAAGCGTTGCACAGCGTGTACTGCAGCTAACGCCAGCTTCTCGACGTGAGCATAACGTGTTTCTGTGTCGAGAAGGTTCCGTGACAGATAATAAACGACATGTTCATTTCCATCATCGTCATCCTGCACCAGAACCATAGCTATGGTGCTAAACGCGGCGGCGAGATACAAAGTGAAATCACGGTGATAGTTAGGAGGACGAAGCAAAGGAGCATTAACGAGTAACGTCTTAAGCTTCTCAAAGGATTGTTGAGCAATTTCGTCCCAGTGGAAGGGAACGTTCTGCTTTAAGAGACGCGTGAATCCTTTGGCCACCTCTGTGTAGTTCGGGATAAAGCGTCAAAGGAAGTTAGCTTTTCCCTGCAGACTCTGCAATTGATATAACGAGGAGGGTGATGGGAGATTGATGATAGCCTCGACCTTTAAAGGGTCAAGGCAAATTCCATCTTTGGAGACTATGAATCCCAAAAGATGGCCAGAATCCATGCAAAAGACGCATTTATGAGGATTAAGCCTAATATTGTAGCACCTACAGCGAAGGAAAATCTAGCGGAGGTGTTCATGGTGGTCCTTTCACCTCGCTGAGTGAGCTGGCAAGTCGTCCAAATAAGGTTGAACGATATGGCATATGTCGTGGAAAGCGTAAGACATCGCACGCTGGAAAGTGGCTCTAGCGTTCTTCAAGCCGAACGGAAGTTTTTTATAAGCGAAAGTACCCCACGGACAGATGAATGCAGTCTTGTGTTGATCCTCAGGTAGAATGTTTATCTGATTATACCCAGAGAAGCCGTCCATCAAGGAATAAATCTCACTCCCAGCACATTCGTCGATGATTTGGTCTATGAAAGGAGTGGGATAGTTGTCTTTAGGACAGGCGCGATTAATATCGCGATAATCAACACAGACTCTGATAGTCCCCTGCTTCTTATCTACAGGTACAATGTTGGAGACCCATTCTGTGAGGGGAATCGGGTAAATAAAGCCCGCGTTCAGAAGTTTTTCAACTTCTGCTTTGATGGCAGCGGCTTTGCCAGGGTGCACCGGGCGTAGGCGTTGGCACACGGGTTTCACACCAGGATAGGTAGGAATCTTGTGCACTACTATGCTGGGATCAATCCCGGGCATTTCCTCATAGGACCAAGCGAACACGTCTCTAAATTCTCGAAAAAGATCGGTATAGACTCGTATCTCATCAGGAGAACAAGTCACTCCCACGTGTATGTTCTCAACTATCCCCGGTTTAACAGGGATGTCGATTGGAATGGTTTGAGTGATGTTGCTCAGGTTTCCCTTTGAAAGCACCTCATGTGTCAATATGGGCGTCTGGAGAGGTGGAGTGGGAACCTGAGATGCAAAACGCTCTAGACAATCTGACATTGCCCCCAAGCTAGGCATGAACGAAGAACGATGATGTCCATCGCTCCAAGGCAGCTCCTCAAGAGACATTGTTTCTACAATGGCTTCATCAGAAGGGAAAATCTCTTTAAGAGGATCAGGCGAGTCGGCCTCGCTGAGCCAGGGGGATTGAGAATAGATGTCTAAGGCCATGCTCAAAGGAGCATGCTGAGGAGGGGGAGGATCAGATGCAGCGACGATTTCACAGTAGTTAATCTCTACTGGAGTTAAGGGCATCGATTCTCCAAACTCAGTCACCTGCTCAGGCATAGGGATGAGCCATGGGTCGTCAGACCTAGAGATCATGTTAACTTGAGCGGTGTGCGGTGGTGGTGCGGGAAAAATACCCATGAGGACGGGGTCTTTGAAGAGACCGGGCCCTACACTGTCAGGGGGATTTGGGATCTGATCCACGTACGGAACGTTGTTCTCGGAGGTGGAGGTGAAGAAAGACAACTGATCCACAGTAACGATTTTTCCCTCGTGAGGGAACTTAATAAGTCGAAAGAGGGTGGACGACACGCATAACATGGCATGAGTCCAGCTGCGGCCAAGAAGTATATTGTAGTTAAGCTTGGCGTCAACCACTTCTACTTCTACGTTGACTGTCTTCCCCTGTAAAGTAATCGCTAGACTCTCGAGAACACCCAGGGGTTTGGATTCCCGACCATCGAATGCCTCTAGGGCATTGGGAGACGATGAAAGGGCCGGAGAGCCAATGGCCTTCCAGCAAGCGGACGACATGACACAGGTAGAAGCACCTTCATCCACAACGGCCCTATGGATGTTAAGACCGTTGATCCCGACTTGAATAACAAGAGCGATCTGATGTGGAAGTCAGGGGGTGAAATTTTCTAAGTCAAAGGTGAGAAGACTAGAATCGGCGGGATCGATTCCACCAATTGCAGATAATAAAGCTTTCCATTGCGAAGGGAAACTTTGAAGAAATTCCAATGCAGAAATGGCAGAAGGCACCTGTGCCAGATTCTAAACAATACTGTAGTGCTGAGCGGCACGGGCATTCAGATTGTAGGAAGACTTTCGTAAAACACCTTTAGAAGGTGGCCTCACAATAGGTTCAGCAGTAGGCTTCTCAATTTCCAACGAACCGAAGACAGGTGGGGGAGGTGGACCATCCGCAACTGCCTTCCACGGTGCCTGACGCGATTCGTTTTAATTCTTCGAACGCGTAGCAATAGAGATAGGTGCAGCACCATTCATCATCAAGACCTGGGACCCAAATGGTGCATATGGTGAAGGTTGTTCAACCATCTGGGTCTGCTAAGACAGGAACGGTTCTTTAAGAACTACCGGAGTCCCTTTGGAGCCTTTTAGAAGTTGACTAACTTCAGATCGTCATGGACAATATTTTGTATAGTGATCTCCTTCACAAATGAGGCAGGGATACTTCGGTTTGCGTTGGGAACCGTCCTCGATACGAGGTTTGGATTCTGGCTTTGGGGTGTCGGATTAAGATTTTCCTTTGCCCTTATTTTTCCCTTTGGAGGCTTTCTCCGTAGGATTGGCCTGAACGGCATTAACCTCCGCAGTTTTGCCAGAATCGGGAGGGGTGGGAGGAGCAGAATTATTGGATGAGTTGGACTTCTTCTTCCCATTCCAAGATTTCTTCGAATTCTGAGACACAGAACCAATAACACCATCCACCGCTGTGGTAGGTGGAGCTTTAGAGGTTCCAGACCATGGAGCATCATGCAAAATATCACACAGCGTGTCGGACTGTGAGTATACCAGATCTAGATATTGAGCACGCGCTATGGCTTGTTCTTCCGTCACACACGCTCCCATAGAAATATCTTGGGCGATTTTTTTAACGAAGGAGGTGGTGAACCAATGTGTTAGTATCTGATCAGGTATATGAAACTTGACCAGTCTACGACGACATCGCCACTCATGAATGTGATCAGAAATGTGGGTGGCTTTGTCCTGCTTCAAAGAAGTCAGGAGGTGCGTCCCGGCTTCGTAGCGAACCGGTAACTGAAAGTGAGTCAGAAAATCCATGGCTAACGTATTGAAATCTTGAAAGATGCCACGGGGTAATTCAATACACCACTTAGCCGCAACGCCAGTCAAAGTGCACTGGAAGAGGCGTAGACGAACTGAATCATCCACCCAAGAGTTGGACGAACACCAAAGATGGTAGGTCATCACATGAGCTTGGGGGTCCTCCACAGCTTTTCCCTCAAACTTGGGGCAATCACCGGGCACCTTGGTAGGAACCGGAGGCCAATAAAGATTGTGAAAAATCGGATCATTGGTTAATTTCGAAACATTCGGTAACCCCAAGGTAGCCAAAAACGGAAATGGCGGATTGGATGGCATGCCAGGCCCTGTATAAGGACCGGTACCTGTACTCCAGGCTGGTTGAGAATATCCTTGCCCCCATGGGTTCTGTCCCGCAGGATTCTGACCGTAGGGGGTATAGGTCGTATAACCAGTCTGATTTGGTTGCTGGTAACCAGTGTGCGGGGCTTGATAACCAGAATATGGAGCCTGATTATATGTCGGCCCTGTGTAAGCAGCATGCGCATTCGGATACTGAGTGTAGGTGTAGCCAGGTTGTTGAGGACGATATTTAGAACCTTGGGGCTGGTTATAATTCGGTTGAGATTGACCATGAGAATAGTAACCGCCTTGAGGTCGAATGGGCTGCTGATAGGTGGGGCCCTGCTGAGCCTGATAATTAGGGTGCAACGGTGGATTTGGTTGCGACGTTGAATAAATCGGCTGCTGGGCAGGGTTGATAGGATGTGCAGGCTGGCCTGGTTGAGCAGGCTGACCTGGCTGAGCGGGCTGCCCTGGGTTAACAGGTTGACCCGGGTGAACAGGTTGTGCCGGTTGCGTAGGTTGACCTGGCTGTTGAGAAGCACCAGGTTGTACCGGATGAACCGGTTGACCTGGAGGTGGAACACCAGGTTGTGCCGGATAGACCGGTTGGCCTGGTGGAGGAATGGAGCCAGGTGGTGGCTGGTAACCGGTTTGACCTGCAGCAGGACCATAGGATGGTCCAAGCTGGTGAGCAACATTTGGATTAATAGGATACTGAGGTTGCATGGGTTGGGAAGGTTGGACTTGCCCCCCAGGACCATATACCGGCCCTGGTTGGTACCCCGGCTGAGGCTGCATAGGTTGACCGGAAGGATTGTAATACTGTCCTTGCGGACTGTACAATGGCCCTTGCTGGCCTGCAGGATAGCCTTGTAAAGGCTGCCCCTGCAGGTCATAAGGATAGCCAGGCTGGCCCGAAGGTTGGCCTTGAAAAGGTTGCCTTTGCGGGTTACAAGGATATCCAGCCTGGTTATAGGGTAAACCTTGAGCATGAAAGTGAGCCTCTGGAGCGGGTAAACGTAAAATGTTCCCGTGCTCATCATACTGATATGGAAAAGCATACACGGGCGTACCATCCTGTGCATAATGCGAAAAATACGGGCGGTTGGGATCTTGAGAGGTTTGTCCAACCTCGGGGTTCGGTTGTTGTAGGGACAACAGATACTCCTCCGGAGAGATGTTCTTCGGCATAGCAGTCGCTATATAGACGTCTTCAGGAGGTGGCACAGCCCTCGCGGAGTGTGCCATGACAGCGGGTGCAGATGCGGCCACACAGATAGTGGGCCGAATGGGTATAGAAGTGACTTGAGGGGACGACGTGACGGGTGTCTGAGGAGACATCCCCAATGAAGGAACCATCGGCCTCGTAGAAGGAGCTGATACCCCCATAGAGACTCCGGTGGCGATAATCTGACCCAAGGATCTATACCCTGCTGGTAATGAGGGACCGAGTGATGACATAACAGCTGGTTCAGGGTTGTCTCCTGGAAATAATCTCTGAGGAAATAACTGGTAATATTCACCGGAAGTGGGGATTTCCTCGCTGGATTCACTCATGTTGGAGCCTGCCGCTAGATCTCGTAGTAGACGGCGAGGACTAGGAGGAATAACAACAGCTATAAAAGGCGAACCCAATGTAAGAGAAGGGAAATCTTCCCCTACTCCCAATCCAAACCAAGGGTCGAAAAAGGGCCAATTGAACTCAACTGGTCCTCCAAAGGGTTGCTCGGACAGAACCGGTCCCCCGTCGGGAAACTCGGAAACAATGGGCTGCTGTGGTTCAGCAGAGGATTGGGAAACCTCTGATGAATCGTCCGTATATGGACTACCAGTAGATGAAACCGAGGGTTCCACCACTGTGGTAGTAACGACAAGAGAAAAATATCAAACACACACATGGGCTGAAAAAGAGTCAAGACACACAATCAAATGGCCAGAAAGCAAAATCTAACAGGGCGTGTGATCGCGGGTGATTTATTTTACCACATTGAAACTTTAGAAACTTTACCATTTCATGTTTTAAGAGTCGAGAAACGTCATAAGTGACTCCTATTCTTTTTCAGCTTTGAAGAAGGAAGGACATGCCAGCCAAGTGATCCTTCAACGAAAGAGTCGAAAAGATCAAATGACTACTCGTGAATACTAGGCAAGGGTGTACCAAATAACCGTGAACTCGCAATATACACTCATGGGTTTCAAAATGAAAGAGAAATCACCATGACTAACGTACGTGCGTGTGCAAATTTCGAATGCTAGGTCCTGTATCACGGATATAAGAGCTGAAAACTCATTTCGTGGATAAAGGATTCTTTCCTAGGCTCCCCTTTATACGCGCAATGGTACGGGGAGCACAAGTCCGTACTAGCGCTGTCTAAAGCCAAGAGGCGAATGACAGCTACTAGGTTTAAAGACGCTGGAACACGTCTCTAGCCTAGACCTTTAAATGTGTTTCGTTAGATTTCAATGCTGCCTTAGTGTAAATTGAGTAAATTTTAAAGTTTATCTTCAATTACATTTCAGTTTTCAGGCCCTAGCGAATGTAATGTCTCAAAATCTCCTAAATGCACTCTATATGCCACAGTATATCATTTCATTCGATGAAAGTTATTTATGAGAGAGTTGAGAGCTTTTCACACAATAACGAAATGAACGGAAAACAACCAATGATGTCTCTAATGCAGCTAATGAAAACTAAAAAGCTTTTCGTTCAAAGTTACCAATCACTAATAACACTAAAAAGATCTAATTCACATTAACTAATGAAGAGCAAAAGAGATTTTTTTTTATTTTCAATATTTCAGAGCAAAGTGTGCTAAAAAATGAAAACTAATGCAAGAGAAATTTGAGAAATGATGACAAGAGGGCAAAAACAGGCAAATTCCACTCAATGCAAACGTACATTCAGACCTCAAATCAACCAAAAGTCCCTCAAAACGAAAAGAATCCCAAAGACTCCAAATGAGCCGCATAATCTAGGCTCAAAACGAGACAAGGCGGAATTCGAATGGAGAAGGAAACAATCACTCAAACAACGCAATGAGACAATAGAAAACCACCAAATGAATGCAAAGAATCAATCACAAGGTTGACTGAGCCGATAGAAACCGAAAACTCCCAAGGGAGGCTCGACATGCAATAGCACCTAGATGACCTAGGGCTAGAATGCAAAATCGATGGAAATGGGCAAACAACCAAAGGATGCAGGTAACAGTCAGTCAAACAAGGCTCCAAAACACTCAAGCAGTGGAAAAATCAAGACCAAACATACAGATCAGGCTCAGGAAGCTCAGGACTAAGCAAACCCTAGTACCTCACAGGATTGGCGCGACTGTGAGGCTGAAACTAGCGCCAGAGACGAATTGGCGCGGGTAATACACAAGCAACTTGTGCCAATGGGCACGACTGTCAAGCTAAAAAGCATGCCAGTCGAGTTTCCCAGTCAAAAATAAAAAAGAGCAATCCAACAAGCAGACCAGTGATGACCAACCTATCAAAAACCCAAATTCACAGAAAGAACCAGCCCAAAAGAGTTGATCAAGCAAGGAGGATCAAGAATCGACCGAAAAGACAAGACGATGCTCCAAGTGTTCAGTTTACAAACTAAACCGGAGATTGACTGAAGCAGCTTTGATCTACTTCGGAATTGCAGAGCAAAAGCGTTTCGAAGGCTATCTGGCTAACTTCAGGCTCCGTCTATAGTTTACAAAGCAGAACAACAACAAGCTAACGATCCCCAGTATGGTCGCCAATTTGTTGTGGAGGTAAATCCCCTCTGCGGACAGAGGCGATCCCTACTAGCCCAGACCGAGTCTAGCAACAATCGTTCACGCTATAGTGCAGGTTCCTAATTGTAAATAAACCAACTAGCGATGAAGGCCTACCTGGAATCAAACGTTGTTGCTTGTAGAAGAGGTAGCACTCCCGTTCCTTAGCTCTGGCAGATCACGATCCCCACGATCTCCGTAATAGGACACCTGCACACGCGAGAAACAAAACAAACGCAAGCGTAAAATCCAGTAGATGCAACTAATTGTCAGTCAGAAAGGACATAACTCATCATCATAAACAATAACAAGAGTGGAACCATAATCAATAGTCGCTTATTATTAATCAATCAAAGGAAGAATACAACCATAGTTCTGACGCTGAATTCTCCTTCGGCGGGTTGCCAGCAGAACATGTCTCGAAAAGCCTGTCAAGGATGGGACAAACCTCTCTCTTCGGATCTTGACAATAGTCTCCTTGCTTGGATTTGGCCTTAAGGGAATTATGGAGGCTCTTGCAGCATAAGGCTCTTGGGAATAGAATTGAAGACTAGCTTGCCATGGATTTGAGCAGGCTTTTATAGATGGGGAAGGAGGGAGTTGGGGATCCCTATAATTATGGGATTGGCCCTATCAACAAGGAAGGTTCCATGGGAGGTGGCAAAACCACTTCCCTTCCATAGAACTCCCGCAGCCAAACCTCCCAACTAACATTCCTTGGCTGAGTTAGGACTTAAATCCCCGCTGATGGTTTTAAAACACTTGTAATGCTGATGTAGTATGACTTCAGGATGATGAATTGATACTTCTTTAAAGGATTTTCCCATTGGCGCTTTTAAATAACCGCTACCTACGCTAATGCAAAAAGGGTGTTTAGGGTTTTCAAGGTTAGAGCTATTCGTGGAAATGAGAGGCACACAGAGGAATATGAAATTGTTTTCAAGTTATGTCATCACATGTGCACACGGAATAAGCCCCTCCACTAGAAGTGATGTGGTCAGTGTGGATCTGCACACCTGTGTAACAACCTCACTATGTTGCGTTGTCCTCCCTTGCCACGCTGCCCTGCCTATTTTGCGTTGTCCTGGCCCACGCTGCCTCTGCGTTGTCCCTCTCCCTACACTGTCACTTGATCCCCCTAGGCTCCACGCTGAAAATCATAATGTTGGCTAAGTGACTTTAGGGACCTTATTTCTCCTAAGTTGGGTTATGGATCCTAGCACCCCTTTTATTAATTCTAAACATTAGAAAAGTAAAGTCTGAGCAAAAATTAATATTTCCAATTAGCTGCTAATTGGGAATATTACAGTCCTCCCGCCAAAATGTTGCTTTTCCTCAAGCAACTGCAAGGATGGATGCTGCATGATCTTCTCACTCTCCCAAGTGGCATCTGCATCCGGGAGATTCTTCCATCTCACCAAATACTTCCTGATTGTCCTACTCTGTAACGCTCTCCCGTGTGTCTAAAATAACTTCTAGTTGTAACACCAGATGCCCCTCGTCATCTGCAGGTGGGAGCTCCCCTATTGTAGTCACCTATCGTCCCAAAGCCTTCTTCATGCATGATTCATGGAAGATGTTATGTATCCTACTTCCTGCTGGCAGTTCCCACTCATAAGCAACCTCCCTTACTTGCCAGGTCACTCTGTAAGGCCCATAGAAGCGGGGCTTGAGCTTCTCTTCCCCCTTCTGCTTCAACATAGATTTCCTGTATGGCTGAAGTCAAAGATAGACCAATTCATCAACCTCGAACTCCCTCTCTACCAGTCCTCTGTCTGCATACAGCTTCTGCTGGTTCTGTGATGTGGCTAAGTTGTCCTTAAGAGCGTGGAGTATATCTTGGCTCTCTTGGATCGAGTCCCTGGCCCTGGGGGCCTTGCTAGCTCCAAACATAACATCAACAAAATTCAAAGCATGATATCCATACAAAGAATAAAAGTTTGACATACCGATAGACATGTGGAAAGTGGTGTTGTAGTTGTATTCTCCTACGTGAAGCCAACACAGCCATGCCTTTTGCTGCCCCATGACATAGTTCCACAAGTAGCCTTCCAGCCACTTGTTCACTATCTCCATCCACCCATCTGTCTGTGGGTGATAGCTAGTACTAGGGTCAATTTTGTACCCACCAAAAAAAAGAGCTCCTGCCAAAAGCCGCCCATGAAACGGTTGTCCCTGTCACTGACTATGATCTTAGGAAGACCATGTAATCTAAAAACATTGCGGAAAAATTGCTCGGCCACCTATGAAGCTATGTATCGCGTTGATATGGCGAAGAAATAGGCATACTTTGTTAGTCGATCAACGACCACAAAGGTGCAATGCTTGCCCTACACTGTGGGCAAGCCAGTGATGAAGCCCATAGAGATGCTTTCCCACTTTCCTTCCGGAATGGGAAGCAGATGTATAAATCCCACTGGGTGGCTCATCTCCCCCTTATTCCTCTGACACACTTCACACTCCCTAACATGTCGAAGTACGTCCTCCTTGAGGCCTCTCCAATAGAACCTCTCCTTGATGGCCCTGTAGGTCTTTGTGAATCTCTGGTGGCCTGATAGCGAAGAATCGTGGGATGCACACAATATCTTTTCCTTGAGATGGGACTCCCCAGTCAAGAAGATCCTATCTTAGTAATTGATGACCTCATCCATCACCCAGTACCTATCATCTGAAATCTAGTCATCCATCACCCAGTACTTATCATCTGAAATCTAGTCATCCATCACATCACAAGCAAAGCGGTCCTTGGAGTACTCCACCAGTAGTTGAGCCCTCCAATCTACATCTAAGCTCATTAAGGAAAACGATGTTAGCCTACGTGACAAAGCATCTGCACCACGTTTTTCTGCCCCTTGACATACTCAATGTCAAAGTTGTAGGCCTGAATATTACTGACCCACTTCTGGTGCCTCTCTTGCAACTACTTCTGCTCAAGGAAAAACTGGAGGTCGTTGTGGTCAGTCCTCAACCGAAACCTATTGCCTACCAAATACTGCCGAAACTTGGCCAAAGCATGCATAATGCCCAACATATCCTTGTCGTATATAGGATACAACCTCTCATGTGGTAGTAGCTTCCAACTCTCGAAAGCTATAGGGTAGCCCCCCTGCATCAACACTACGCCTACTCCCTTCCCCAAAGCATCACACTCCAGAATGAAGGGCTGCGTGAAATCCGGTAAAGCCAATAACGAGCAGCTCCTCATCACCTCCTTGAGCTTGTCAAAAGCCCTTTGAGCAGTATCAATCCAGCTAAATGCCCCCTTCTTGGTAAGATCTGTGAGGGGTGAAGCAAGTCGGGAAAATCCCTTGACAAATTTCCGGTAGTAGGTGCAGATTCCTACAAATCCCCAAAGCTCTATCACATTCTTTGGTTCTGGCCAATCCCGAATGGCCCGGATCTTCTCCTTATGGACTCTCACTCCATCCACACCAATGATATGCCCCAAGTAGAGCATCTCTGTCAACCCAAACTCGCACTTGGAGAGCTTAGCATATAACTATGGCTCCTCCAAAATACGCAATACAACCTCAATGTGCTACAAGTGGTCCTCCCAAGTGCAGTTGTATATGAAGATGTCATCAAAGAACACCAGCACAAACTTCCTCAACTGATCATGGAAGATGTGGTTCATGCAAGACTGAAAGGTGGTCGATGCATTGGTTAGCCTGAAGGGCATCACTAGAAACTCAAAATGGCCATAATGGCACCTGAATGCAGTCTTGGGGACATCCTGGTCCCTCACCTTGATCTGATGGTACCCCGACCTCAGATCGATCTTGGAGAAGAACTTCGAACCCCTCAGCTCATCCATCAACTCATTAATCCTAGGGATGGGGTATCGTTTCTTCATGGTCTTTTTGTTAAGTGCCCTGTAGTCGATGCACATCTGCAATGTGCCATCCTTCTTCTTTACCAGAACAATAGAAGAAGCAAAAGGGCTAGTATGGGTTCGGATGTGGCCCAGCGCTAAGAGCTCATGGATAGCTCTTTCAATATCATTTATGTAGGCCTTGGGGTTCCTATAGGGGGTGGTGATCACTGCTTGGATCCCCTGATCCAACTCGATAGAATGCTCAAACCCCTGGTCCAGGAGCTGTCCCGGTGGTATGTCCCCAAAAACTGTGGATTGTCTGTCCAATATCCACTGCACATTGGGGTGTGATGATTGCCTTGTGGTTCCTGCCTCTGAAATACGTAGTTCTACTGCCCAATCTATGTCCCCCTTCTAGAATTCTGCCTCCATCGAGTGTGCTGAGACTGTCTGCGGAGGGTATGTGTGCATGTCTCTAATCAGCACATGCTTCCCGCTTTTCTTGTCTGTCCACTCCATCTCCATCGTCTCTCAATCTGTGGTGACCTTGCCCACTATAATCACCCACTGCATCCCCAATACCACATTGGTATCTGGGATGCCAACCACATGGTCACTGCTAAAGCTGGAACATACCTCATACACTGCATGGTTTTGGTGCCCAGAACCAATACTGAGAAGCCATCAAAACTCTCTGTCGGTATACCCCTCCTCTGTACTAGCTAGGCATCAATGAAGTTATGAGTGGCCCCGATATCTACCAGAACTGAAACACAATGTCCCTGGACAGTGCCTCAGACACACAGTGTCAAATATTTTGGAACCTCTCGCAGAGATTTTAGGACCCCTCCTGTGGGTGCAAACGTTGGCCCTCCTTCTCCTGGGGAGGTGGTGGTGGATCTCCTCTCTATGCCTCAACATTGACTTCTCCCTCTGTCTCCTCATAAGTATCTTCTTCTCCCTCACTATCGTAGAAGACCTCGATGTAATGTGCCTTCCCTGCGGCACATCGATGACCATGTTCCCATGGCTCTTGGGATGTGAAGCATAGATTCCTCCGTCTCAAGTCTCTCCAGGTGTCATCGTCCAAAGGCCCTCGGCCCTGATTCCCTTTCGGCAGTGGAACTCTCGTGTCTTTCCCCTTTGGTTGAAATGTTGGTCTCTGGGGGAAAGGAGCTCTAGTCCTGGGAAAAGAATCCTGCAAGTCCCTTGTCCTCCCGACTACCTCCCGAGTTGTAGCCAACCTAGTGGACCTGACTAACTCACGCAGAGGCTCTGCGAACCCATCAATAAACATGTAAATCCTCCTAGCTGCAGAAAAGTCTGGCACCATCACTGAAAATCTCAAGAACTCAGAAATGTAAGTTTTTGGGTTCCTGATCTGTTTGAGCTCGATCAGCTCGACAAAATTCTCTTCCAGATCCTTTCGGTCAAATCTCTCCACCAATCTTTGGGTGAAATCTTGATACGCTATCACTGCTGAGTGACCCAGTGTGGCCATCCCATGGAACCATCAGCCATGGGCTTCCCCCTCAAGGTGCAGCACTGCCACCTTGATGGCATCCACCTCTGCCATCTGGTTTAGCAGAAAATAGATGTCCAAATTTTCCACCCAAGATTTTGTTGAACATTTTGATGACCTGTCATATGTCGGAAACAAAAATCTATCCATGGTACGTTGCAGTTCACCTTCCTGCGTGTAGCCACCTCCTCTATTCTGGTTGTGGGTTTTTCTATTGTTCTTCAGCTGGCAGAAATCGTGGAAGGTGAGAACTTCTCCAAACTTAGTCCATATGACTGATATTCTGCAAAGTAATCCCCGTAATGAGCTATCTATGGCTCTTGGGGTCATCCCGTCCTCGTTCCTTTAGTTAGGAATGTAGGCATATTTGAACTTGGGTAAGTGCGTAGTACCACCTGCTGCATTGTATTCTACTCCTGTGCATGGTGAGAAGTGTCGGAGCCTTCCCCAATGTGAAATCCCCTTGGGGTCTCACGCTGTCTGCTCTCCCCAGCAATATTCTCACCCATTTCTTCTATCTTCCTGGAGAGTTCTTGTACAAACTTTAGGAGGAGATTACCGAAATCCTTCTCGTCATCTACTTCATCTACCATGGGTGCTTCCTCCTCTACGTCCTCTACTGGAACGCAATTCCCTTCACCAAACATGGGCTCGAGCCTCCTCTTTGCTCCTGTACCGCTTCTTTGGGTAGGTGATGTATTCTTTGTCTCTGAGTGTCATAGACTGATATGCTCCACAGGCTGAGCCAAGTCTATGAGCTATAATACCACTATAATATTCTGAATAGGAAATAAATATCAATACAAAGCAACATAAACAAAACTACAACTAATAGAGAAACACCATGAAAAACACTGCAACCATTTCAAAAAAGCTGCGTCGTTTTATTATAAATCTGGAAATGGGAAATGAGTACAAGAAGGTGATCATAATGATGACACCTTGGCTTGCTCAAGGAAAGCTGAAATAACTCTCAAAACCCTGTTATGGATGGTTTCTTCTCCTCTGGACTACGCAACTCCCTGAGCTGCTACTGCTACTGGAAAATGCTGCTTCTGGCTGGAATGGAGTTTCTCATTGGCGTTGTTCCCCTGCTTAGAAAATTATGAAACCCCGGCTATGAACACTCCTCCAAAAACCTGGAAAAACCCATGCAGGAATTCCGAAAAGGCTAACCTCAGAATCTAACCCCCTCGGGAAAATTACGCACTCCTTGTGAGTACGCTGGCCTCTGAACTGAATGGTTGGAAATGCTAGCCTGTATCTGCTCCAAAAGACAACTTGTGAAGGGTTGATCCCCTCACACTTTTCTCAGAGTGAAACTACTAAAGATGCCTTGCTCCCAGAGCTGCCCTCCTCCAAAACTACGTAACCCCTGTGAGAGACTGCGCTACCTAGAGACTGCGTAATTCCTGGATGTTGATTTATTGTAGCATCATATGTGATCTAGTGTTGTAACTTTGTATATAGGCTAAGACACATGTATTCCATAAAACCCATAAATGGTTTTGGAAAATTTCACTTAGAGATGCTTTAATGAAATTAATTAATCATTTTTTTAATGTTTTCCTAAGTCTAAACTTAGGGAAACTGATTAATTAAAGGGTATTAATTAAACTAAGTGTGAATCTTCTAGATAAAGTCATGGATCACCTCTAAGCTAATCTTAGCCCTTGATTATGTTTTAATCTTGGTCGTTGAAGGGTCAACCGAAGAATATAAGAAGGAGGGTGAGGGGCCTATGGAAATCACATTGAGCATTTGGCATTTTTGAGTTTGTGTGAGGAGACACAACTTTTGGTCAGAATCGAATTACTAGGACAGGGTTTGCTAAGTGATTTTGATTCAATGATCAGATTCAGAGACGGGAAGATGCAGTAACTGGTCAGGAGGACTAGGATTACATTTCAGAGAGAGGCAGTGTAGTTTTCTGAAGGGGTGACGCAGTCCCTGAAGGGAATCACGCAGAAGTGATGCAATGCTTTCCAGATTCAATCCGAAGATAGCTAGAGACTGGGGTTTCTGAGCCAGGATGGCCAAAATTCAGTCTCATATTAGCTTCATCAGTTGCAGAGAGAGGTGAAAGTTTCTCAAGCTTTCCCACGCAGGCTTACGCAGTTCCAGCGTAGGCAATCACGCAGAGGCAGAGAGGGGCTTCACCAGCGCTGTTTAGATCAACCGGGGTTTTGTAGAGTGAGGTGTATCTCACAATTTCATCAGTTGTCTAGATTTCTTTGAAGGGTGAGCCGGATAGTGGCACCCTAGTTGTACTCAAGATTATGCTGCTTAATAATATAAAACCCTCAGATCTGCTGCACTGGTTTTCTCGAGTTGGGTTTTTTCGAGGACTTAGTCCAAAAATAACTGTGTCAAATGTGGATGTTTTTCATTGTATTTTGTTCAAGTTTTTTCAGCACTTAGATTTATTCTGCAGCATTATTTGTGTAGACTGCTTTAGAAATTACTTCAATGTTTTACTGTAATGAAATAATTATGAAAAATAATAGCAGAAGTAATTCAGATTTGTTGCAGTAGGAATCCATATTTAGGATTTTTCACATGGTATCAGAGCTTATTCAAGCTCAAGTGTAGGAGAAACAAGAGTGAAACAGCAAATCAGCGCAGGAGAGACTGGGATCTGTGTAAGTAGCAGCAGACCCTCCAAGAAATTACGTTGTCCAAGCCAGGAGGGAAATCCAACATAGAAAAGGCTCCCTCTGAGAGAGTTGAGAGAGGGGTAAGCTTTTTTAGTTGCAGAAGAGGCAGCATAGCAGACCAGTGTAGATGAAGGACGCAGTTACTGCACAACAGTGAGTGTTGGTGCATAAGCGTAAGAAAATTTTTGAAAAACACAGATTGGGGATTTCTTGACCTGAGAGAGTTTCTTACTCAAAAGAAGCTCAGATTATCCCATGCAGCAACAGAAGCAGTGACTTACTCCACAACGAGTGTGTAAGTCTAGCTGAGCAGAGGGTTAGAGGAAGAAATCAACAGTTGAGGAGATGGCTAGCAACGAATTGCCTGACCAAGATAGATTGGAGGGTGCCTTCAACTATGTTATTTGGAAATCAAGGATTGAGTTTCTCCTTGATGAGCATGATATAAAGGCCCTCATTGACAGCGAAGTTGCAAAGCCACTTGATGCAGCACATCTGAGAGCTTTGAAGAAAAACATGGCAAGAGCCAAACGGTTGATCCTAGATGGTGTGAAGGATCACATCGTACCTCACGTAGCAGCAAAGGGCACACCTAGAGAGATGTGGGTAGGGCTAGGAAAGATATACCAAGGATCTTCCGAGCAACAGAAGATGTACCTCAATGAGAAGATGCATAATACTAGAATGATGAAGGGATATCGTTTTTTAATCCTTCCTATCTCGTATTCAGGATAACCGAGATCAGTTGTCAGCAGTGGGGCCAACACCTAAAGACTCGGAGTTGGTAAGGCTCACTCTGAACTATGTTTCAGAATACTATCAGGTCTTTTTCCAGAGCATTCTGGGCAGAGAAAGACTTCTAGGATGGGAAGAGATGTGGGCAGCCTTGCAGCAAGAAGAGTTGAGGAGAGACCTCCTCAAAATCCATATGGAGGATGGCAGCAGCAGTTCGAAAGTCAATAAGGAGGAAGAAGATAACACTGCCCTTGCATCAAAGGGGCAACAATAGAAAAAGAAGAAATATCTATCTAAGATCAAGTGCTTCAAGTGTGGGGAAATGGGACATTATGCCACACAGTTTCCTCTTAAGAAAAAGGATAAAGAGGATGTTGTAGCTCCTAGAGACAGCCCTGAGTTGTGAAGGACCAGTGCCTAGGTCATCTTAAAGCCTAGAAGATTCCGAAAAACTTTCCACGGTCAGGAATACAAATCCTCTTGCTTATAAACGATTTTAAAACTTCATAAGGTGGGACCGAGACTTCAGGAACAGAGATATACTAGCAGTGATACCCGATAGTAAAACAATAAGGGTCTTATAGGTACATTATTGAAGATGAATTTGGATTTTAAAAAGCTGTGAGGAGGGCTAGATCATGAAACGCAGTGCACAATTATCAAAATATGAAAGCGTGGTAACAATGACAGCAAATGGAGGGAGTATTAACTACAGATAGGCTTATTATCATATAAGAATCTATCACCAGCTAATCTCAGAAGAAAGGTGAGTAAATGAGGTGTAACATATGAATACAATATCAAAGCTCCGAGCCATATTTAAAGCACCATAGACCAATATACATGAGTATCTTAGATAGATAAATTCATTTCCAATTAATCAAGCACTCGCATTCCGGTAGCTTATGATATAAAAAGAGTGACGAAGTGCCAAAACATTTGTATTAGAATATAACAGAGAGAATACAAAATGTGACCGATCTCACCAGGAATCCATCTTACAGAAAAATAATTTCATTAGGTCTCCCAACGGGATTCTTCAACGAAACCTCAAGAAGGCCTCAAAACTTTACACAAAGGGGGATTTACAATTAATACTCTTTGTTTTGGAAAATCTAGAACCCTTCTATAAACTCAGGTTCTTTCTTTTATAATCCCCTGTTTACCGTTAGCAGAAGATATTTTGGACCAACATTTGTTCACAGAAATATATTTTTCTGTTGCTTGTCTCTATCAGAATCAAAACCGATGATGAGGAAAAATGCCTCTCATCATCTTTGTAGTGGCCTTAACATAGGCGCCAACAGAAAACAAAACAACTTAAACAAAAAATAAAAATTCATAGGGTGAAATGACAATTTCACCCGATATTACAAAGTAAAAATAACAAGTAAAAAGGCCACTAGGGCCAGATCATGATCATCATTTTTTAGAGGAATGGGTTGTAGCAGCTGTCGGATGAGTTGGAAGCACCGATGACGTGGACGAACTAGCTTTATGCTTCTGAGGAGGCGAGGATTGGAGGAACGATGTGATGACTGGTACATTTACATACTCACTGCATTTCTGCCATATGGTAACCCCTGGCGGGGGCATAGTAGCAAAAATCTCCACTAGGGCCTATATGTCAGTCAATTCTGAGTAATCCACGTGTACGGCCAAGCGATGTTTGATCTGACAGAGAAGGGAAATCTCCTTGCCTAAGGCAGCAATTATAGTCTCAGCTTTCAGGCGAGTGGTTTTCTTATAGGGGAGATTTGTCTAATTTGTAACCGCTGTCAGCTTCTCTTCGTAATCAATTAGGCCTAAAAACGTAGCAGTCATAGAATCCCAACATGATGGGAGGCCTGCTTTCACCAACTCATCCCACTCTTGCTCAAACTTCCCCACTCCCTTGGCGACTTGCTCCAAACCACTCAATGCATTTACCCGTGCGGTCTCCTTCTCAATTACCCTTCTGATTTCCATCACTCCCCTGAAACGGTCTTCAATCCCTTGGACGGCCAACTCTTCAGAGCCCAATCCGTTTAGGTAAGTGATATACTTCTTGGCCATGACCACCTTTGCCTCGGCTTTAGCTTGTCCTTCCTGCAACTTCCCTTTGAACAATCAGACGGAATTTTTCTTCTCATTCATTAACATAATATAATTCCAACGCTTCCTTACCTCTGATATGATGTCGGTCCAGATGAGGTGCCTAGCTTCCAGGAGGGTTGCGTATCCTTTCATCTGATTGTTTATATCTTTGATGAATTTATCCTGGTGTAGCTTCTCCCTCTTTGCTCCGTCCACCTCTTCTTTCAGGGACACTATTACTTTATCGTTTTGTTCCAACCTAGCCATCAACTCCTAAACTCTTTGTTGTGTTGTATGGGCTTGCTTTTCCGAGATCTGTAGATCTGACAGGGCCTTAGTTAATTGTGTTGGAGTAGCACCTGTTGTATCAAAATTTGGAGTCACGCAGACGTGAGTATCCCATTTGGCCTACAATTCAGCCAATCTTTGTCTGAGGATAGCCATTTCTGCGACCGTTTTAGCATTCTCATCCCTTTCCCGAGCAATGGTATCTGTGAGAGCCGATTTTTCTCTTTCCTCCTGGGCTAATTCCTCAGGTTGTATATATTCCCCACGGGGAATTTTGAGTCTCCTCCTTAACTCTGAGTTTTCGACCTCTAAATCCAGGATGATTTTCCTCTGGATTCCTTCCTTATCGCATCCTTTTTCACTCATTATCCTTCTAAGATGGTGCAAGTTATTGCTGACCCCCCTGGCACTCGCCCTTTCTTTTTTCTGATTCTACAGCACCTCTTTGTATTTGTCTTCCAGCTTCCTTAATGCGAGTGCAAGCTTAACAACCTCGTCCCTTAGCATGTCCCCGATGCATTGATGAAGGCCAAGTTTGTCAGTTAAGGGGACCTTTGATAGATTCATAGCAACCTCCAGAGCTTTGTAGCTGACTTCATTAATAGTAGGGTCTAGCACTGCCTCCATGATAGCTATTATCAATTGTTCTTTATCCATATCCAGCTCTGAGGTGAGTCGGGTATGATACTTATCTACGAACCCGACCAGTTCTGCACGGAGTTTCTCCCTTACTGTCTGGTTCCTGTTTCTAATTTCTTCCCTTACTTTGGCTCTGTTTACCGAAACAGCCTATGATATCCCAGAGGGTTCCGAAGAGGAAGCGCCATCATAATTAACTCTCAAACCAACCTTGCTCTTATCAGGCTCCCCGTATCTGATTAACTCCTCTTGAGGTGGCTCATCCCAGATGATCTCCACATCATCACTTCTATGATTTTTGGAGGGATGGGACCCCTCCCCTGTATCCAAACCTTCTAGCTCCTCTGAAAAGTTAGTCTCATCAGTCTGCCCTTTCCTCCATGTACCTACTGAAGCAATGTCACCCCTTCCTTTTGCAGCCGAAGATTCGGCCTCCATCTATGAAGCCAAGGGCCATGTGTCAAGGTTAGCTCTCCATTCAATG
The DNA here is from genome assembly GCA_034641835.2 of Pinus albicaulis. Taxonomy (NCBI): domain Eukaryota; kingdom Viridiplantae; phylum Streptophyta; class Pinopsida; order Pinales; family Pinaceae; genus Pinus; species Pinus albicaulis. The sequence continues at coordinate 856,500,875 of CM076574.1, forward strand.
AAGGGCCTAGTCTCATGCACATATGCAGTGGACCTGATCTTCCTTTTCCTATTAGAGAGAATTTCCTTTGGGTCATAGGGCTGGACATTTCCCAACACTAAATCCATCCCCTGAAGCAGCATCTCCACTGTGGAGAGGGCATGTCTTGAGTTTACAGTAAAAGGGTCGATGGTGGTTGGGAGCTTGAGGATATATCCCTTCTTAGCTGGAACGAAGTGGAACTGGTCCGCTTTCATGGTTTGGCGAATGTATTCAAGGGCAAAAACCCACATAGCAGGGAACAACGGTAGGCGGTAGGGGGGTACATCTGCACCATAGACTCTGATCTCGGTGTAGTCATCAAACAAATACCAATCCCCTGTGCTTTCCTCATCGCCAAACTGCAACCAGTCTTTCTTCTAGGGAAAAATCCTGGGCGGGGGGCTGTCGTGAAGTATGGTGTAGGCAATGGTCATGAACTCGTTAAAAAACCTTGAGTAACCCCTCCCACTAGGCTGCTGACGTACTGAGATGTTCCACTCAAAGACAGTTCGTGGCTGGCTGTTCGTTCTTGATAGTTTTTCAAGGCCCAAAGCTTTGAACTTGTCAGCGTGCTCAATTAGAAAAAGATAAAACACTAGTGAACAGAAATGGAAAGCCTCCGTAGAGGGTAGTTCTTGAAACTGGGTCTGAATGGCCGAAGCCAAGAAAGTGGGGATATCCAAAATGACACCCGATTGGGACATGAGATAAAGGAGGGCTATGCACTCTTTCGACACCCTCTCGACCTCTCTAAGACCTAGCAACCCTGAGATGAAAGCGTGAACAGGTTGGAGGCCTTCTGTGAATGCGGTCAAGGGCACCATGTCCGAAGACGAGATGGACGTGAGGGGAGAGTCCGAGATGGAAGAAAGGGATTCACTCTATTGTTTCTAGGGTAATTTGGAAAATTGACGAGACAAGGACAACTCTGTGAACTCGACATACTCCTGGTTGTGTGGGAAACGGAGGGCGTCTTTAATGAGCTCAGGGGATATACGAAAAACCTTGTTTCCCTAAGCCGAAAGAAATACATCCCTGCGTTCTTCATAGGTGTCTCTGAGCCAACATATGAACTCGGTGACTGGAAAGGTGGGCGGAACAATTTGGTAATATAGGCCAGACCGAACGACTCTGAATCAGTCTTGGCCTTTCACATGGATTTCTAACAGGTCAGGCCTGACACGGGAGACACTGAAAGGGTACTACGGGTCGAGAATACAAGCCTATGTGTCAATGAGGGGCTCAGGTCCAGGGATGGCTCTAACTTCGTAGGCTTGAGGGGTTTCAGGTTTAGACTTCTTGGAATTGACTCTCCCGACGACCATTTTGAATGAGTAAAGCGGAAGGAAAACTATAAGGAGCAGGAATGGCTAAATACCTGTGACCAGTGCGGAAAACCCAAGAGGGAAAGCGACGCGGGGGCTGAAAGCGACCTGGTGCTGTAATCCAAGCTTAACTGCTAGGTGAGTTTGTAAAAACAAGTAATTTACCAAAAAATTAGCATAAGGAAGGATTAAATAGGCCATAAATTTACGAAAAATGAGGCTCCTGCAATAACTTGGAGGGCCGACGGGCCATAAGGACGTCGACACCGAGGCACGTGGCATTTGGCTGCTGGCTATCGTGAGCCATGTAGGTGTCATCCATGAGCCCGGTTAATACTAGTATTGGTCGTGTACCAGCCTTTCCCGACTTACCTACCTTTTATGTGCGCCACCCGGTTAGTCTCGAAACTGTCTTGGTAGCTCTCCAGCCGGGATCCGTGAAGTCTCTTCACGCTGCACCACCCCACGGGACCCGTCAAACCTACCCCACCAACCAGCGGATGTCATGATTTCCTGTGTGGGGTATAGCTCCGTTCTCCTTATACATTCCTTGGTACCCCTAACCTCCAGGTGGCGGCATACTCAAAGGTCGGTCAGAGCGGCCCGGCGTTTCTCTCATTAGCTATAACACACCATTGACTCCTTTTTCTCCATGTTTTCTCTATGAGGGGAGGGCGTTGCATATTTCCCTCATATCTATTGGTCCGCTTACATCTCCAAATGCTATATATTTTCTTACCTTGTGAGATGATGGTTATCATAACAATGATGTGGTATGGAAGAAAAAATGGAAGGTTTCAAGGAAGACATGGAAGTTTTGAAGGAAGGTTTGAAAATTTTGATACAAGAAATGATACCTAATGGCGAAAAGATAGTAGAGGAAACTCATGATGAGAGAAAAATAAATTTTAATCATGACTTACAAACTCTTGAATGTTGATGGAAGACCCACCATATTCCAAAGATCTATATGAGGAAGTTTGATGGCAAGGATCCCATAACATGGATACTACAGATGGAGCAATATTTTGATCTCAATAATGAGAAACACATAAAAGGGTATGCATTGAAAATTTATATTTATAAGAAATAAATTTGTATGGTATCGATGGGCTTTGCTCATAAAAGTTTTTTCACTTGGCTAATTTTTAAGGGAGGAAATGATAGCACATTATGAGGTTACAAAGAGCAACACTTTTTTTGTGAAATAATTGAGAAATCTCAAACAAAAGGGTTTAGAGGTGGAGCACATTGAGATTTCCAAAATTGAATATAAGGGTAACTGGGATATTCCATAGGAACATCAGATTGATGTCTTGATAGGGGACTTTAAAGGATAACATCCAACATGAGGTTCGCATTTGTGAACCCGATCTGATTGAGAAGGCATTCAGTTGGCAAGAAAAATTGAATGTAAATTATGGTGACAAGGGTTTACCACTCACACCTATAAAGATGGAAGTGTTGCTACTCCTAGACTTCCACAACCTACAAGGTTGACACCACAACAATTGGAAGAAAAAAAGATCAAAAGGGCTTTGCTACAATTGTGATGGTAAATACATTAAAGGTCATAAGTTTGTCGAGAAGAAATTATTTTACATAGATTTGTGGAAGAGGAGGAAGAAAATGAACAAGAAACTTCAAAAGAAGAGGATATACACCAGGAACCAACCCTAGAGAAAGAAGAAAATGAGTCCGACCATTGTAAAATGTGACTGCGTACACACACTCAAAACTCTCAAGATAGAAGGATATATCAAGAAGAAAAACATTAGGGAATTTTTGAGGTCTAAAATGGCCTCCTAAGGAAATTATAAAATAATAGTGGAAAAAATTCAATAAGATTTGATGACATCATCAAATTTTAGAGGGAAATGAAAAACTACTTTTTCAATTCATATTTCGACTTATCTCCCAAATTTTACCAAATTTTTGTTTTATACTGTTGATGTGAATTTAATTCCCCATCTGGCACCCATACTGCATACTGATAATCCTAATTGATGACGAAAAAATGAGAAATACATAAAAACGTGTGATTACAATCACGTTTTTTTATGTATTTTATTTTTTCGTGTAGAAGAGTTCATCGAAAGCATGCAACAGGTACTCCTGGATGAGGAATTAAATTCTGCATCCAATGAGTACTCCCGCTCGAAATTTGAGTAAAAATTTTGGGAGATAAGTTTAAAATACGAGTTGAAAAAGTAGTTTTATTATTTTATTATTTTTTAATATTTTTACTTTTTTTACTCCAAAATGGTGAATCATCCATTATGGATCACATCATCATCTTGAATCATTGGTTGTTATAAAGTTTCTTATTTTTTGTACATTTTTCTTATGAGGCCCATTTTAGACCTCAAAATTCCCCTAATGGGTAAAGTATTGATTTATTCATGTAGTACCCATTGTTGAGCAGAAAAATCCTCTGGCAGAGAGAGGTGATCCCTCTAGCCCTAGGGTGGGTCTAGCAACAAGGGAACATGCTGAATTCCTAAATTCTAGCTTGTAAATGAAATATGAACTCGGAACAGATATCCTACCTTAGTCCAATGCTTTATGGGCACGTGGCAACGATCCTTCGATATTTTTCTTCACTCCTTGCACTCCATTGTGATGACGTCCATGCACCTAAACAAATATCAAACAAAAGATGACAACATACAAGCATATACATTCATCTACAACTATTCAACTAGTCAAGGAGTTAAACACTTTGAATATAAATGGAAACAAAGTTGGAACCAAAAAACCAATCATGTATTATTGATATAAGGGAAAAAGAAGTTTACAACCTAAGCCTTGACGTTGCTCGATCTCCTTCGATGGGTTCGATGGCACGTCTCAAGAATTCGTTTTGTTGTTCGGCTCAATGAGGCAATTGGCTTAAACTCAATTGGGCCTCAAAATGGATTCTTCGCTTTCTTCAACACACTGCCTATAACTATTGACTATTCCGCTGTCAATCAATGTGAGGAAGAAGAATCATAGGAGAGGAGGGAGGAGGCTTAAATCCACATAAGGTGGGGGAGATGTTCATCCCTTTTGGAAGTTTCACATTTGTAGGAAATAATAGGCCAAAGGGAGAAACTTGACTGATCTAGCCGAACAACCATGACTCCACTCACGGGGCCGTTAAAGCATGTGGCTTCGTCTCTATTTTTAAAACTTTCCAAAATCATCTCGACGTAGGTTCCTCTCCGAGATAGAGGCCGATGGGCGCAAGGCTCGTTGTTAACTTTTCATGGGAATGAGGACATAACTACCCACGTTGTCGACCCAAAGCATAGGTTTTTTACGGTCTACTTGAGGAATGATCAATATAGGATATGTTCCCGACATGTCAAGGGATGAAACTGACATTTATGGAAATGTATGACAAGACACAGGATCACCGAAATGGTCCTCCAATATTCGGGATGGGGATTTCGTGACGGTGACAAAATATTGTGTAACAAATGCCCCTAAAGCATGAAGTCCGAGAGAGAGAGGAGGTGAAATGCTTTACGAGAACATGCCCAAACCAAAAGGCCGTTGTTGGAAGACCTCGTAAGATCAAGTACAACTGATATCTCTAATACATGAATATGTGGTATGGGCGCAACCATCCATAATAAAATATGTAATAAGATCCAAGGTATGGATGCGACCATCCAAGGAGAAGGATCATCAAAATGGACTCAAAGTATGGTCGCAACCATCCAATGAGAAGAGTCATGCATATGTTCATGATAAACCAAATCGTCTACAAATGATTTCATTAGAAAAATCTAGGTCTCAGGTTCGTCTACTCTCGAACAAGTACAAATTCAAGCATGCGAATGAATGAGCTAAAGTCGAACATGCAAGAAATTCACCGATTACCAGCCAATGATGAAAACTATTAACAGCGCGATAGAGACCACCAATAATGACTCTCAAGGTACATCTAGTACAATCCATGGAATGTGAAATGAGTCGAGACGAACACCCACAAAATCACTCGATCAAAGGCCAATGATTAGAACCTATCGTCAAATGAGAATAACTTGCCATTGAGGCATGCAAGATCTAAGGTAGCAAGGGAGTCTCTAGATCAACTTCCTAGATAATGAGCCGATTTCGACAAAGTGATCTATCAAGGAGGGCCATAATGTTTGCCACATCATCAACATGAGACAGAGGAATAAGATGATGGTGAATCATGACTAAACAAAGGATTAGGGGTTTAAAAGTTTAAGGAACTTCTCTTGAATATATTGGTGACACGACTCCGGAATTTGGCAAGATTTGACATCAAGGGATTTGAGGTCATGGTGAGAAGGCAAAGAGTGTAGATGAGAGGTCAAAATGATCACCAAACCCATGGAGGAAAATGACGAATATGGGTTGTCCCCAACCCGATAAGAACCTGCATGCTAAGCCAAGGTTCAAGAGTGACATACCGCCAACAAAACCGAGAAATGGTTCCATTTTACCCCCCCATTTTCCGGTGAGTACCCCAATTATTTTGGAAACAAGCTTGAAGGGAATAGCATATGCTTGTCATGTGTTTGTCCTTCAGACAAATCAATCCTAGCATATTTTACGAGCCCTAGGAAGGAGGAATACTCGGTAACGTAATGATAATCATTATCCTGAAGTGTCATTTAGTTTTAATGAGTTTGACAAAGGAAGAGCTCAAAGATATTTTCATGTTTAGAGAGTTTTAAAAGAAGCGTAGAAAATAAAACTCCAAGAAGTCCCTTTTTTGTAGGTAGTCCTACGATCCAAAAAGGTAGAAAACGAAATCTCGAGAGAACCTCTAGCCATGTTCGACTATAGTATTCCTTTTTCATAAATAATCCGTCCCAACCCAAAAAGGGTAAACGTATAATCGGGAAAAAATGACATTTCACACTTTTAACTAGTTCAAAATGACAAGAGTCTCGACAATCTTTCAATTTTTGAGAGTCGAAAAGAGCCGAGAAAGTTGACTCCTCCCCGAGGAACGAGTGGTATTATGGGTGCTAAATCGGTTCTCGTGATGGTAAATTTCGTAACAAGTAAAGGTCAAGGGGCTAGCTACAATACCACTCATTGCATGAACAAGAATGGGTAAAACAATAAAGTGAGGACAAGGTGATTGGCCGGAAAGCAGATGATAACGATGGAATGAGAAAATCAAGGCTCATCCGGAAAACAAAGCCGATAAAATGGAAATCATGAGAGGTAAAATAAGAATGGTTTCATTTTTACACAAGCTTGAAATCAGGAAACTCTTACTTGAAGTAAGTTGGCATGCCCCCACCATGATGACTCAATTCGAGTTACATGGCCCCCAAGCTTCATGGCATTCCACTCGAGTAGACCGGCTGGTTACTAAGAGGTGGATGGAATGAAGGTTCAATTATGAGGACGGGGCGAAAAAATCAACTCGGGATTCTACGAGATTTAAACAAAGACTCCGAATTTGAAAAGGGAAATTATTTACTTAACGAGGTTGACACAAGAAAATAAATATCCTCACAAGACCTAATCCATTTTTTAACGACGTTGACATAGCAAATGAACTATCCCCGAAGATCTTGTTTCATTTTTTAAGGAGCTTGACACAAGAAAATGAACTCACCATCCCCCAGAACCCCATCTCGAATAGTGGAAGAAAATTTCAAAGGACTTCGTTTACCGTCATACATTGCCTTAAATTTCATTACATCCCTTGACATGTCAAGAACATAATCTTTTTTGATCATTCGCAGACCCCAAAAAACCTATGATTTTGGGCTCACACTTAGTAGGTAGTTATGTCCTCACGCCCATGAACAAGTTAACAGTAAGCTCGCACCTATCGGCGCTCTCGTCTCAAAAGGGAACTTGCACCGAGTCGTTTTTGAAAGTTTTTTAAAATAGAAATGAACCTTCTATTTTTTAATAGCTTCATGAGTGCAGTCATGGTTGTTTGTTCGACCGAATCAATTTGAGTTTCTCCTTTTGGCCTATTAGTTCCTACAAATTTGGAAATTCCCAAAGGCGTAAACCTCTCCCCCACCTTTTATTTCGGGATCCCAAACCTCCTCCTTCTCTCCTATAAATTATTCTTCCTCACATTGATTAAGCTAGTCAATAGTCAATCGTTATAACTAGTGTTGAAGAAAAGCGTAGAAGAATCCATTGTTGAGAGAGAGTTTAATCCCATTGCGTCATTGAGACGAACAACGAACGAATGTTTGAGTTGTGCCCGACTAAACCCATCAAAGGAGATCTACAATGTCAAGGCATAGGTTGTAAAACTTCTTTTTCATATATCAATAATACATGACTTGCTTCGGTTCCAACTTTGTTTCCATTTATATTCAAAGTGTTTAACTCTCCTTTTTAACTAGTTGAATTGTTGTAGATGAATGTATATGTTTGTATGTTGTCATCATTTGTTTGATATTTGTCTAAAAAGTAATGGACGTTGTCACCAATGTAGTGCAAGGCATGAAGACAAATATCGAAGGATCGCTACCATGTGCCACTTTACGTTATTGACCGAGGTAGGATATTTGTTCCACCATATTTCATTTACAAGCTAGGAATTTAGGAATTCAGCATGTTCCCTTGCTGCTAGACCCAATCTCTAGGGCTAGAGGGATTGCCTCTCCTTGCCTGGCAAGAGGGGATTTTCTGCTAAAATATTTTGGTGACTCCACTAGACTGGCCATTTACGTTTCGTTGTTCGTTTTGGAAGTTTTTCTTGTGTGTTCCGGGGTTTTTTCGTTTTGTCATTTCTCCACTTTGTTTCGCTTATTTGATCGTTTTCAATCCACTTCACCTATTCTCATAGTGATAAGCCTAGTTTTTCCTCTGCCACCTTTTCTTCCTTTTCGTTCTCTTACTCTCGTGGTGCCGTTTTCTTGACATTTGCATCGATTGAAAGTGGTGTTTCCTTTGGCAATGTGTGCGATTTTCCAGTGTTTAGCGCCTTGATTACTACCGAAATGTCATGCTAATTCCCGTAGGTTTGATTTGGCCCTTTTCCTAAGTTTTTAGTGCATCTACCCTTTGGATTGGTTTTTCTCCTCGAATTAATCCATTTGGATTGGTTTTTGATTTCGGCTTGCTCATTTTGCTGATTGTCTTCCTCGCATCAGTGTGGCTCTTTCAATTCTAGGATTTCTAGGTGTCTTCCATCGTTGGTTTGGTCACATGTTCATTGAGTCTCCGGTTTCGGATATGGGTCATGAAGTCATTTGTATTTTCAAATTTCATTTTCTGATTGCTTGGTTCTTATTTCGATTATACATGTTGTAGTATTGTCGGTCAGCTCATCCTCATGTCCGTTTGACCCTTCCTCCTTTGCCCCGAGGATAGATCACATTGATCATTGAGTCGATTTGAGTCCTTTTTTCTACATGAAGGAATGCATGTCTGGTTTTGAGTGCTTTTTACATTCACTGAATTGGTCTTTTTGTGTTTTGATCATTTCATTCTAAGTTTCTCAAAACTAGAGTTGGTTTTGTAATTTTGATGTAGCATTGCATTATTGCTTTTCTGGGCCATACAAAAGAACAAAAATTTTCATTCTTTCTTTTTGTTTGAAAATGTAAAGTACTCTTTGCAATAGTAGGTTTCTTTCTTCATTAGAAAGTGAAAAACAAGAGAGGCATTTTTCGTTTTCCACTTTGGTTGTATTAGTAGCATAAAAGGAAGTGTCATTCTTACATTCGATCAACATGCCCGTTGCGAACCCTATCCCTCTCTTAGCCAGATTACCTAATTTAAATGGTATTATTTCTCTCATGTAGTTGTGCATTAGATATTTGATATTACATTCAAGTATAAGGCCTTGAAACTAAAACATAATTTCAAGATAAACTATAAAATTAACTCAATCAACCTAAGTGAATCATTGAAACTTAATGCTCACACTTAGAGGTTCAAAGCAGGACATAAGTGTTTCGACGTCGTTAAACCTAGCAGCGGTCAATTCACCATCTAGCATTGACAATGCTAGTATGGACTTTTGCTCCCCATACCATCGCGTATATAAAGGGAGACCCTCATAAGCCGTAACTTTATCCATAGGAAGTCGAGTCGCCGCCCCGTAACCGTGATACATCGAACACAACATCCGTGAGACCGGCCGCATGTACATTAAGTCCTTGGTCATTTCTCTTTCATTTGACCACCAAGGTGTATATTACAGCTCACTGGAGCTTGGTACACCCTCTTGCCTAGAGTTCCCCGAGTAATCATTTGATCTTCCCGTGACTTTTTAAAATTTGAAAAGATCATCGAGCACTTGTCCTTTCGAGCTTGTCCAAATCAGTGAATAGAGCCACCTTTTTTTTCCTTTTCTCAACTCCTTAAACATGAAAAGGCATAGTCATGTTTCAATGTTATAAAAATTAATTGCCCGTGAAATATTCCTAGTTAGAGTTTTATTCCTTAGTGATTCTGGTGGTGAGGTAATGGCAACGTTTCCCGGGTATACTAGTCAAGGATCCCCATCTGATGGGAGTCCCGGGTCCTTTTCCTTATTTTGGAAATGTTGGCTCCCTTATATGATGACGTTGTCCCCTTCCGTTACCTATTGGTTTACCCGTTTGGTTAACCTCGAAAGGGTATCAATCGTTCCAACCTCGTCCAACCAAGTTATCCTATGCCCGAACTTATCAACCCCGTGTTGATCTTAAGGTCGACCCCTCACCTTCTTCGCCTATTTATTTGCCCCGGCTCTCTCCTCTTCTCCCGGTGAGTCTAGATTCTAGTAACCAGTGGCTAAGAAGAAGAAGAAGAGGTCGAATAAGAAGGAAAGTAAGCTAGGGGGAAATCAACAACTATTGCTACCCATGCCTTATATCAAGAAACTCCACCACTCCATCTCAGAGTCAAATTCACTTGCAAGCTATGTGAGAGTGACCACCTTCTTCATGATTTCCCCGGTATTCCCAAGGTCTTAGAAATGTGGTTCCGTTGGCTCGATTCATCCTTCATAATCAACCTCTCGGGCATCATGCTAATGATGAGCCTTTAGAGACTCGTAATAAATGTGGTAAGATCAAATTTCCCCGTAGGTTGTGTAAGGAACCATCCCATTCGCCTCTATCCTCATATGGATGAATCTTCTAAAGTGTTGGATATCCTTTCAGATTTTGGAGTCTTGTCTTCTCGTTGGTTGCTGGAATTTTTCCTCGAGTCCTATGCTATCGATCAAGCCACATCAAGATTCATCCCCAAACTCGACCCCACTCTCTCCCGAAAGTCACTTCCGAGTCCATGCCCACCAAATCATTGGTTGAGAAAGTTCGAATTCGATTCCACCTACCCCTCTATCGGTCTTATGTCGAGAGTGGTTCTCATCCCAATGTTCTTTGTTTTCCGATTCCCGTAGATCGAAGGGAGATCCTCCATTTCCATGATCCAGGAGGATGATCTTTCACTCCCATCACCACAAACTCCAAGAAAGTGACCTCCTTCTTTCATTCCCCGAAGTTCAAGAGGATGGTATTTTTTCTCTTGTAATGCAAAGGGATAATCCTCTTAGACTCATGGCACCCCTTCATGTAGTTTGTCGCTTCTTTGATTGGAGCCGATTCATGGGATATCGTCTTCCTTCTTACGTGCCCTTTCGAGATCATTGTACATGCCCGCAATATGGTTGTACTGCACGATTATAGATGAAGGCTTGGCGTTAGTATCCTATCCTCAACTACCTAGAAAACTTTAGGTTCTCCGGCAGCTGTGCTCGTTACTTAGAATCCGTTGGCTTTTAACAGGACAAGTCAACAATTATGGATCCTTCCGGTTACCTATTACGTTGATGGAAAACCATCTATATAGATGTGATGGTGGTCCAAGGCCCCTGGATTTTAATTTAATCCCTGATGCGACTATGCCTATGCCATGGGCACGCCTTTATCTCTTCCCTCTCTCATCTGATTCATTTCTCCATGAAGGTCGTGATCGTGACCATTGATCAGCTTCTCATTCTTGGCCCCGATGTGACATCCGTCCTACCGTCATCCCTTCCTGTTCCTTGCTCTATCGCTGATTTATTCCCCGCCACGGGTTAATTATGTGGCCACTTGTTTTATTACCCTCATCCAAAGATAGTACCACTACGTGCCATCTACCGGGGGCATTCGATCGATTTCGAGAGTGTTTTTCTCCCATCGTATGAGAAACTCGGGAAGCCATGAATTTTTATTCATCATGATCGTCTTCAGAGCATAGTTCATTTTTCAGGTCAAGCTCCTCTTAAAAAATGAAACAAGGTCGTCTCTGAGCATAATTTTTTTATTGTGTCAAGATCCTTAAAAATGGAAACAAGCTCTTCTCGGAGCATAGTTTGTTTTCTGTGTCAAGCTCCCAAAAATGAAACAAGTTCTTCTAGCATAGTTCGTTTTCAGGTCAAGCTCCTTAAAAATGAATAAGCGCTCTCGAGGATATTTCATTTGCTATGTCAACCTCATTAAAAAATCTATTATGTCTTGTGAGGATAGTTTTTTTACTATTTCAACCTTGTTAAAAAAATGAAACAAGTTCCTTTTCAAATTCGAGTCTTTGTTTAGATCTCGTAGAATCCCGCCGAGTCTTCTACTCGATGTTAAGTCTCTATATTAATAGTGTAGTCCCTTATTATGTTAGTGTAGGACTTTCTTATTGTTATTTTTGCACTTTTGTAACCCCCATATTGTTATTATTGTGCCCTTACATTATCATTGTTAGGTCAGCTTAGATTACATTGTGGCCCCATGGACTCCTATATATAGAAATGAGGTTTTGTCATTTATATCATCCAAGAATTGTTCATTCATGTAATGTATTGGAGGTTTCCCCTCGAAGTGGCTTATTTATAAGGCATTGATATTTTCTTCTATTTTTGGAGTTGGTTTCCCAACATTTGGTATCGAGTTTTGGATTTTAGGGTTTCGCCGGCTCCAAAATGTGTCATCGTGGCATTTGCTGCGATAACTTTTAGTGTTCTACGAAGGTTCAGAAGCTGATTTTAGAGTGCGAATTTGAAATCCCGAAGAACATTTTCGAAAAATTTCAGAGCTTGTTCGCAATATTTTCGTAGATATTATTCAAGGAAGTTAGGCTCTTTGGTGTGCTCCTAAATTTCCACTTAAAAATGTCATTGCGGAATTGTCGCTATAACGTTTTTTCTACGAAGGTTCGAAGCTGAAATTTTTAGATCGGTGGAAGCTGATATCCCGAGGAACATCACAAAATTGCTGAGCTTGGGTGCGTAATATTTTCAGAGATATGATATGTGGAAGTTAGGTCTTTAGGCTCTCGAATTTCATCTCAAAGAGTGTGATCGTGGAAAAGCTTCATCACTCTCTCCGAGCATCTTGATTGGAATTTCAGAAAAGTGGCCGGAAATAAATGGATCGTAGCTTTTTTTCTATCAAGTTTAGAGCCAAAGGAGAAATGCTGACACATGGAAAGTCATACAAGTTCACTTCCCACTAACCAGGCCATAATTAGGTCATTGTGGGAGATTGACATAACTTTGACTTGAAGAATCCAAATTAGGTCGACCTATGGCATTAGAAAGCTAATTCATAGGGCTACTTTAGGCCTAATTTCAGCTATTTAGGATTTGAAATCATATAGATAATTCCGCTCAATATCGAGCTTCTCAAAGAAAGAAAAAGGTGTATTTGGTTTTAAAAATTGCATAAAGTTTGTTTGAAAAAGTAGTTTGAAGTGATTCCAAGGGCATATTTTAGAATTTTATCAGTATTGGGTTCTATAATGCTTCCAAAAATAATTCCATACCCATTAAGCAATAAAAACGCTATACTATGACACATGAAGAGGAATAATTTCGCATGAGATATCAAAATTACCGTACCAAGTGCAACAAATTTCGATCTTAATAAGAGAAACCAAAGATGGCATAGATGGTTTAAAAGCAGAAATGGAGGCTAATTTGGATGGTTTAAAGGATCAAATAATATCTAATATGGATGATAAATTAGTGGAAGATCACATCGAGCATCAACAACAAGTTCTCCAACTCTCGAAGGATAACCTAACTTTGGTACGAATTCAATGAAACAACAAGAAGATCAACATCACATCGAAAGAAGTTCTCCGCGTAATAGAAACAAGAACTCAATAAGTACGATCAATTTCGTAGCATCTTAGCAAGTGGAATAAATTTATCGTAGAAGATTCCACATGGAGCGATGAGAATTCTTATACGTAAGCATCAAGAAATAATCAAGCATTGAGGACAACACTTGTTTGAAGAAGAGGGGCATGTTAAGTCCCTATATTAATAGTGTAGTCCCTTATTATGTTAGTGTAGGTCTCCTTATTGTTATTGTTGCAATCCTCAGAACCCCATATTTTTATTATCGTGCCCTTAAATTATCATAGGTCGGCTAGATTACATTGTGGCCCCACCGTAATTACATTGTGGCCCCATGGACTCCTATATATAGAAAGGAGGTCTTGTCTTTTGTATCATCCAAGAATTGTTCATTCATGTAATTTATTGGAGGTTGTCCCTCGAAGTGGCTTAATTTCTCTAAGGCATCGATATCTTTTCTTCTCTATTTTGAGCTATTTCAACACCGCTCTCGTAATTGAACCTTCATTCCATCCACCTCTTAGTAAACTGTCACTACTCCGTGAATGCCATGAATCTTGGGGGCATGTACCCCTAATTGAGTCATCATGTTGGGGGGCATGCACTTACTTCAAGTAGAATTTCCCATTCTCAAGCTTGGGTAAAATGAAACCATTCTTATTTTACCTCTCGTGATTGCCATTTTATCAACCCTGCTTTTCCAAGTGGGCCTTTCTTTTTCATTCCATCGTTACCATATGCTTGACCGATCATATTCCCTCACTTGATCATTTTACCCATTCCTTAGGAACATCCCCTCGCAATGAGTGGTCTTGCTTAGCCAACCTATTGAACTTTACTTGTTCCGAGTGCCCACCATCACCGAAACCAATTTCTACCCCATTACCACTCGTTCCTCTAGGAGGAGTCAACTTTCAAAAGTCAATTTCAAAATTGAAAATATTGCCGAGACTCTTTGTCATTTTGAACTCATTAAAGGTTTCGAAACGTCATCCTACCTAGTATACGTTTACCCCTTTTCGGGTTGGGATAGATTATTTACGAAAATGAATACCTTAGTCGAACATGGATAAGAGGTTCTCTCGCATTTTGTTTTCTACCTTTTTTGGATATGTGAGACTACCTACGAAAAGGGACCTACCGAATTTTTATTTTCTCTCGCTTCTTTTCAAACTCGGACATGAAAAGACATCGAGTTCTTTGTTTGTTAGACTCATTAAAACTAAAATGACATCGATGTTTTCATCATGACGTTACCGAGTTCCTTCCTGTGGCTCGTAAAAATGTACTAGGACGGATTTTTCCAAAGAAAAATTACATGACAAGAATATGCTATCCCCTTCAAGTTTGTTTCCAAAATAATTGGGGTACCGCCACAAATGGTGGGGAAAAATGGAACCAACATGGGCCAGGTTCTTGCGCAAGATGTCACTCTTGAACATGTTGAGTCCCTAGTGAGTTTCAACCTGAGCAGAAACACCTCTCGCGGATAGAGGTGATCCCCTAGCCCTAGGGTGGGTATAGCAACAAGGAAACACGCTAAATTCCTAAATTCCTAGCTTGTAAATGAAATATGGATCGGGAACGTATATCCTACCTGGGTCAATGCTTTTATCATGGCATCGTGGCGTTGATCCTTCACCTTGTCTTCACACCTTCGCGCTCCATTGGTGACGACGTCCATGCACTCCGAACAAAGATCAAACAAACGATGACAACATACAAGCATATACATTCATCTACAACTATTCAACTAGTCAAGGAGAGTTAAACACCGAATATAAATG
The DNA here is from genome assembly GCA_034641835.2 of Pinus albicaulis. Classification (NCBI taxonomy): domain Eukaryota; kingdom Viridiplantae; phylum Streptophyta; class Pinopsida; order Pinales; family Pinaceae; genus Pinus; species Pinus albicaulis. Next base: position 856,516,069 of record CM076574.1, read on the forward strand.
GAAACAAAGTTGGAACCATAAACAAGTCATGTATTATCGATATATGAAAAGAATTTTAAAACCTATGCCTTGACATCAGAGATCTCCTTCGATTGTGTTCAGTCGTGCACATCTCAAGCATTTGCTCGTAATTCATCTCAATGAGGCAATGGGCTTGGGAAACTCTCTCTCAATAAATGGATTTTTTCTCTACTTTCTTCAACACACCAAATATAACTATCGATTGTTCAACATTTTAATCAATGTGAGGAAGCAGAATTTATAGGAGAGGAGGAGTATGTTTTGGATCCACATAAGGTGGGGGAGATGTCTATCCCTTTTGGGGAGTTGCACATTTGTAGGAACTAATAGGCCAAAGGGAGAAACTCGACTTTGATATTTAAATAAGCAACCATGACCCACTCACGAAGTTGTTAAAGCATGTAGTTTACTTCCATTTTAAAAACTTTCCAAAAGGTATCAAGCGCAGTTCTTATGAGACGTAGTGCCGATGGTGTGAGGTTCGTTGTTAACTTGTTCATGGGCGCGAGGAAATAACTACCTACCAACACCAACCCAAAATCATAGGTTTTTGATGGTCTACTTGAGGAATGATCACCGTATATTATGTTCCCCGGTATGCCAAGGGATGCAATGACATTTATGGTAATGCATGACAAGACACAAGGGTCACCGAAATGGTCCTCCAATGTTTTGGATGGGGATTGCAAGACGTGACAAAATACTATGTAACCCCATAATTTTAGTTCATTGTAAGGTAGCCAAGGAATTGAATTTCTTCTTATGCACTCAACACCCGAATGTAAAAGTGATGGTTGCAAATGGAGGAACTATAAATCTCTTTTGGAAAATGCCATAATTTCAAGATAACCATGGGGGAATATGTATTGAATAAGACAATTCTTTCCATTCCAATGGTAGGTGTTGATGTTGTGCTAGACTAAAATGGTTACAATATTTGGGGACGGTAGATTTTAATTTTCAAGAATTTTTCTCGAAATTTTTTTCGAAGGAAAGGAAGTCGAATTACATGGTATCGCAGTGGAAGTAGGGAAAGATAATAAGCGCCGATGTCATGAAGAAAAATTCTCAAGAAATAAAAACAAGGTGTAATTGCACAATCATGCTCACTAGAAGTTCAAACATCAAAATCATCTATTTCTCCAAATCTCCAAAAAGTCTTGGACAATCATTCTAAGGTGTTTGAAACTCCCAAAGGACTCCCCACCTATTCGTGGGCATGATCATGCTATTCATTTGATTCCAAGAAGTGTTCCTCCAAACATCAATCCCAAATATCCTTTGGTCCAAAGAGCGAAATTGAACGTATGATTGCAAAATTTTAGAGGTTGGTAAAATTCAACCTAGTTAAAGTTCTTTGTCTGGCTTTAGTAGTATTTCTGTGCACATGAAGGATGGATCATGGTGCATGTGTTCTGGATTATGTGAGCTCAATGTTTCCTCTATTAAAGATAAATTTCCCATCTCTCATGGATTGATGAATTATTGGATGAATTACATGGAGCAATTTATTTTACTCGTTGATCTCCATTCAGATATCATCAAATTAGAATGAAGAATGAAGATATTCCGAAAAAAGCTGAATCATGAGGGTCATTACGAATTTTTGGTCATGCCTTTTGGGTCTACCAATGCACCTTTCACATTTCAAGGGTTGGATGAATTCCATTTTCAAACCCCTCTTTCGTTATGACTGTGTTAGTATTTTTTGATGATATACTAATCTACAAATGTCTTGGAAGGATCATGTTCAACATGTTGGTAGTGGTGCTCAAACTATTGGAGGAGAAAAATTATATGAAAAAAGTCTAAAGGTTTCTTTGTAGTACAAGAAGTGAAATATTTTTGTCATATTGTATCTCACGAGGGTGTTAAGGTATAAACTAACAAAATTAAATCCATTAATGAATGGAAATTCCCCATAACCATAACGCCAGCTTGCGAGGATTGGTTAATGTGGTATTATTGCAAGTTTAAGAATTATGGGAGAATAAAGACTCTAACAACATTATTGAAGAAAGATGCATTTTCATACCCCGACCTAACTAAGGCCTTTGAACATCTAAAAGAGGCACAAGCCTAGTATCGGTCTTAGCTACGCCAGACTTCACAAAAACCTTTATTATGGAATTTGATTCGTAAAAATGGAATTATGATGTTTTAATGCAAGAAGGAAACCCATTTTGAAATTCGTCCAATCAAAGGAAAGTATTTACGTAAAGCTATTTATGAGAAGGAAATGCTGGCAATACTACATGCACTAAAGAAATGGCGACCTTACCTAATGGGAAGACATCACAAAGTAAAAATTGGTCATGATAGTCTTAAAACACTTTTGGAACAAAGACTATGTTTAGAAGAACGTAAAAATGGGTCACAATGATGTTGGCTTATGGCTTTGAAATCATATACAAAAAAGGGAAGCTAAATGTTGTTGCAAATGCACTCTCAAGAAAAGGACGAAGAGGTGGAAGCATTGCTTTGTGCCATTTCTATCAGCTCCAACCAGATTGGATAACCTAAGCAAGGGATGAATGGAAGAAGGATGAAGAAGTGTGGACACTCATTCAAAAGTTGCAACAATATCCTAGTACATCCGATACATTTATTTGGAAAAATAATTCCTTATGGTACAAAGATCGCTTATATCTTTGTAAGAATTCCCAACTAAACAAAAGATTATTTTGGAATTGCACACTTCTCCTTTAGGAGGACACTCAAGTTTTTTTAAAACTTACCACAGGGTGAAGAAAGAATTTTGGGATGGCCTTGAATTTGATATTCAAAATTTTGTGGCGGAATTTTTGGTTTTCCAAAGAAAAATAAATTTGAGACAATTAAGACCTCGGGTCTTCTAGAGCCTTTATCCATTCCAAGTCAACGTTGGGAGGATATTTCAATGGAGTTTATCACAAAGTTTATCTAAGTCCAAAGGGAAAGAGTGTTATCATGGTTGTAGCCGATAAACTTAAGTATGCACACTTTTTGCATTATCTTATCCATTTAAAGCAAGTACAAGCTTGCTACCGTATTTATGGAAACAACTCAAAAGCTACATGGAAACCAAAAGATTATTGTGTTTACGTAGATCCCATTTTTACTCGGAATTTTTTTGACGGAATTATTTTCTTTTGTTTGGGTACTCAACTAGCTCATAGCTCATCTTATCATCCTCAATCCGATGGTCAAACCGAGATAGTCAACAAATGTTTGGAAGGATATCTTTCGTTTTTTGTATCTGATAAACAAACACAATGGGTCAAGTGGTTACCCCTATCCGAATGGTGGTATAACACTTTTCCATATCAGCAACAAAAATGACCCCCATTTATGGCACTTTATGGATATCATTCACCGTCTATCACATCATATTTAAGAGAAATTAGAGTAAGGTTCAAGCAAGTGGAAGATCACATTGAGCATCAACAACAAGTTCTCCAAATCTTAAAGGATAACCTAAATTTGGCTCAAAATCAAATGAAACAACAAAGTAAAAGATTATCATCTCAATGAGATAAATTTTGATGTAGGATATCGGGTATTTTACGGCTACAACCATACAAAAAAATTTCCCTCAAGCAAGCTAAGAAGGGATAATAAACTATCACCAAAGTACTATGGTCCTTACAAGGTGTTACAAAATATTGGTACTATGGCATACAAATTGAGCTTCCCGCTCTTCGCTAGTATCCAGCTTTCCATGTTTCATGCTTAAAGAAGGTTAGAGGTGACAAAATTCCAGCTCAAACAATATTCCCAACTTCTGATGAGGAAGGAAAATCATATTGGAACCTGAATGAGTCATGGAAACAAGAACTCGACAGCTACGAAATTGATAAATTTCCAGAGTATCTCTTCAAGTGGAAGAACTTACCCACCGAAGATTCTATATGGGAAGATGAAAATTTTATACGAATTATCCAAAGCTACTCAAGCATTGAGGACAACATCTTTTTGAAGGAGAGGTCATAGGGTCCCTAGATACTAGTGTAGTTCCTTATTGTTGTTATTGTAACCCTTATTGCTATCATAAAATTCTCGTAACCCCCATATTGTTATTATTGTGCCCTTACATTATTGTTGTTAGCTCTTGGCTAGGATTATATTGTGGAACCATGGAAATCCTATATATAGAAGGAGGTTTTGTTATTTGTATCATCCAAGAATTTTTCATTTATGTAATGTAAAGGAGGTTTCAAGTGGCTTATTTCTAAGGCAATGATATCTCTTTTCTTCTATTTTTGGAGCTAGTTCCATAACATTGTTTCATTGTAACATCATTTTTTTCTCCATTTGTAGATGACGTTTAATGTTCATCATATTGTGACATTGTTTATTGTGGTGTCACATTGTGATGAAGTTTATTGTTCATCATATTGTGACATTATTTATTATTCGTCACATTGAAACAACATTTATTTTTCATCACATTAACATCCTTCTTTTGTTTGTCACATTGCAATGTTGTATGGTGTTCATCATATTAAGTGATGACATTTTTTATTTATCACATTGTGATGTTTCTTGTTATCCATCACATTATGGTGACACTTATTGTTCATCATATCATAATATTTATTTTCATCATCAAGAATGTTGTTTATTTTTTTATCACATTGCAATGATGGTTATTGTTGTTTATCACATTGTGATTAACTTTCATTGCTCATCACATTGTGGTGAATTTCGTTGTCTGCCTTGTTATGACGACTTTCATAATTCATTAAATTGTGATGAAATGCATTTTTCATCACAATGTGACGATTTTTATTGTTCATCACATTGCGAGGATGTTTATCGTTTGTCACAAAGGCAACTTTTTTTTGTTCATCACATTCCAACATCATTTTTTTTTTCATCACTTTGTGATGATGTTTGTTGTTCATCACATTGTGACATCATTTATTGTTCAACACATTAAGTATGATGTCCAATATTGTAAACAATATTAAAGTTACTAAAATTATATCGCAAAGAACATAAAGTATAATAATAAAGTTATATTAATTAGGTTTAAATTATTTTATTATAAAGTTATATTAAAAATTGAACTGAAACACTTAAATAACATTAATGTTAAAATTATATTATTAAATATTAAATTTACTATATAAAATAATTTTAGTTAAGGCTATTAACTTTAATCACTTATTAACTAATTCTATTACTATATAAAATAATTTAAGTTAAAGTTATTATTATGTTTAATCACTATATTAATTAATTTTATGCCCATATTTACTATAGTTGGCTATGGTTAATTTTGTTTCTTATGGTTGATTATTATTGACAATGGTTGACTACTATACATAGAATTTCAAAAACATGATGCCTATGTTGACTATGGTTGATTTTTTCTCATTATGGTTAACTAATGTCTTGATTTGTGGTAGCATCGGATGTGCTCTAAGTCTCAAAATTTGCAGGGAGAAGTAGGCACATATATTCCAAAGAACCTATAAAGAGTTTTGAGAAATTCCACTCATATTATGTTTTATGAAAATAATCAATCATTTTTAATGAACTCAAGCCCAAACTTATGAAATTAAAATAATTAATGGATATTAATTAAAATAGAGTGTGAATCTTCAGAGAAATAAAGACTAAGCTGTTAAATCTTAGTCGTTGATTAGTGATTTAATCTTGGCCGTTGGAAGTCTCAACGAGAATATTATAAGCAAGGACTTAATAGGGAATTTGGAAAGAACACCAATGCGATGTTAAATCAAGAGATAGAAATTATTTAGTCATAAGTGCCGTAGAGAAGATTGATCAAGAGGATTCTCGGCAGAGAGGGGCAAGTAGATAATTTCTAGTTAGAGATTTTCCTTAGCCAAAGAATATAGAACATAGAAGACATAGATCGCATGCACAGGTAGGGTAGAAGAGCTCCGAGACAAAGCTAGCGTAGGAAGCATGGTATCCTAGAGGAAGTCCATGATTCAAAAGGATTAGTTAGATCCGAAGGACGGAGAGCCGGGTGTGAGACCGAGAGAGTTCAAAAGGTCAAATCCAAACGTAGAAGAGACATGAATCGGGCTGGCCACGCTCCCCATGCAGAGGTACCAGAGATCGGCGCAAAGATCGCGCGTAGGCGCACTGCCACCAGTGGTTTTGGCCGCCTTGACTTCCGCCTAGCAGGAGGTAATCTCTATCTTCTTTGCCAATCATATTCTCCCCGTGTGGATGGCCGAAAGGCATCCCATATTGTAATCGACAACCGTATAATAAATAAACCCTCCGATGTTGCACCGTTTTTCCCACATTGTTTTTTCCGGTGGACATTGGTCCAAAAAATAATGGTGTCATGTGTCTATGATTTACTCTTTCTCGCATCTGTTTCGCACTTGTATTTTTACGCAGTTTAATTTGTGAAGCTTGTAGTGTATGAGTTTTCGATATTTATAGTAGGACACTCGTAAATAATTTTTTCGCGGAATCAACAAATAGAAGAATTTTCATTAGTTTTTCTAGTAGGATTCCATATCTAGGAATTTTCACATGGTTTTAATTTTTTTTTTTTTTTTTGGATAGGTGTGAGAGGAGAAAGAGAATCGCATTTAGTAGATTCGATATTGAAGGAGAAGTAGAGGATCAAAGAGTTGTGGCAGCAAACGATTTCTGATCGCGCAGACAAGCTATAAGAGATTTACAAGGAAATATCTCTAAGTGAGTCGACAGAGAGGTAGTATTTCCTAGTTTACAAGCTAAAGGAAAAGGGATCGCTGACAATGCATTCAACGCATATCAACAACCGGTGGGACACAAGCTTTTTGTATAGCAATGATTGCTATGCAAAAAGTTTACGAAGAGAGTAGCCGAAGATACATTTTGGGGATTTATGACCTCGAGAGTTTCATGCCCAAGAAACTATGATTTCCTGTGGAAAAAGTAGTAGATTTCATGTGAATTATTTGGCTTTCTCTACCAGTATACATAGAGCCAATCATGAGAGGGTCAGAGAGGCGCGAGAGCGACAATGCTTTGGGGATTTTCCTTAGAGAATTCCTACGGGGAATTCTAATTTTGATAGTTGAGCTATAGTATTGTGCCAAAATATATTGTCTCTAGAAGGGAGTGTGTAGGTTAGCCAAGAAATTACAGAAATGAGAGAGGGAGCTAGCTTAAATTTTTTCGCAGAAGTGGAAAGCGGGATGAGAGATCAAGATTAGTTGGAGGGAGCCTCTAACTATGTGATTCAAGGTGAAAGGATCATATGCCCGCTATATGAGCATGATTCAAAGATTTCATCGATGGTGTGGTAGTTTTACCTATAGAGGCAGATCCGTCAAGGCGTAAAAGAAAGATATGGCAAAGGCAATCATCAACATCCTCAAAGGAGGAGGGGATCATGTCATGTGTCACATAGTGAGAAAATACACATCTAGAGAGATGTAAGGTGCCTTGGAGACATTGTATCGTAGATATTATGAGTACGGAATATTTTTTTAGAGGAGAAGTCGTGATTCTAAAAGTTGATGCATAAGGGTGAGTGCGTTGATCCATTCCTATCTAGACTTCGGAGAACCGAGATCACTGAAACTATAGGAGTTGCGCCTGTGCCACCAAAATATTTATATTTTCCTAAATTCAGCTGTATGAGTGGCAAGTCTTCGTCCATAGCATCTTGTGCGCAGAAATACCGCCATATTGGGAACGATGTGGGTTTCTCTTCAAAAGATAAAGAGATGAGACAAGAAATGCTTAAGTGTAAGCTCGAGAGTAGCAATAGCAGTACGAAGCCCAAGGAGGAGGAGGAAAACATAACCCTTGCATCAAATGGATAGCGTGAGCAAGTGGAGGCGAAGAAGGGTGTCTCTAAGATCAAATGCTTTCGGTGTGGTGAGATTGGACTTTACGCCTGGCGTTTCTTCTCAAGAATAAGGAAAAAGACGAGAAGCATTATCCAAAAAGCTCTAATCGCCAGATCGAAGAAGAGGATATGATGATTGCCACATATCTCCCCGGGGAGAATTGGGGTGATATGGAGTTGTAGTTTAGCGTAACTGTCACTGGCAGAATCCTTGAGAAGTCCACCGAGGGCCATCACCTTATTATAGGAGCCCAAATCAGAAGTAGCAAGGTGGGACGAGTTTTAGTTCCCACAAAGGAGTGTAGAAGTGACAACGCAAGGACTAGTGAGCGCCAGAGATCGAGAAAATCGTGAGAAAGTTGGAAATAGTGTGCGTGAAGGCATAGTGCGTAGTTAGAAGTAGCACACGGGCTCAAAGGGAAAACATGAGGGCTAGCAGCAATTATATCTTCGCACAAAGATGCATCATGTTGAACACTTAGTTCATTATTGATGTTTTTCACAGAAGTAGTAGTGAATTTTTGTAGCGCATTCGGTGGTTAGCATCAACATGGATGCAGCAACACATTTTTGGTGGAAGTAGTGTCGTACATCAATAGTGCAAAGGGAGATGCTGTAGAATCAAAGCAAGCCTTTTTTTAGATGATTTTATTGCTAGATAACATTCCCCGCCAAGAGGGAGTGTTGATTTGTGGTAAATATCGATGTGATCTAAGTCTCAAAATTTGGCAATGGTGTTTAGGCACATGTATTGGTAAAAGAACTCAAAAAGTGTTTTGAGAAATTCCACCAGATCATGTTTTATGAGAATATTTAATTATTTTTAATGACCCTAAGTCTCAACTTAGGAAATTAAAATAATCGATGGATATTATTTTAAAATAGAGTATGAATCTTCTAGAAAAGAGGAAGATAAATTCAAGTTAATATTAGACATTGATTAACGATTTAATCTCGGGCCGTTGAATTATCAATGAGAATATTAAAAGAATGACTTTATGGGGAACTTGGAAAGAACACCGAGATGGAGAAAGAATCCAGAGATCGAAATGTTTTAGTGAGTAGCGCTCAAGGAGAAGACTTGGCCGAGAGATTCTCGTAGAGAGGGGCAGATAAGTGTCGGTTGGAGATTTCTTGAGCCGGAGAATACAAAATATAGAAAATTTGAGAGAAGTATGCAGAGGAAACGTAGCAAATGCGCAGCCACGATTTTCCCCAAAGGAATTTCATGATTTAGGTGAGGATCGCCGGGACCAAAGGTGGGGAATTAGGGTGTGAGACCAAGAGAGGTCAAAAGGTCCGATCTAGCCAGCAGAAGAACTAACAATTAGAATACATGCAGTCCCCACATAGAGTGAAGGTAGACTACATAGTGATTATGTAGATACCGGTGCAGGGCAAGTGAGGGCTTTCCAAGCTCGGGTTTTTGGCCGCCTGACTTCCAAGTGTCAAGGTGAGGTAACTTCACCAGCTTTGTCGCGCACTTATGTGATGGCTAGAAAGGCATCCTGCATTTCATTCAAAATTACTACATAGCAATTGTTGCATCGATTTTCCCGCATTGGGTTTTTCCTAGACATTGGTCCAAAAATGTTGTCATGTGTCTATTATTTACTCTTGCTCAGATCTTTTTTCCACACTTGTATTTTTCCATAGTTTAAATATTTGAAGGTTGTAGTGTATGAGATTTTAATATTTAGCAGTAGAGCTAATCGTAAATAATTTGTTCAAGGAATTAACAAATAGAAGATGTTAAATACCATGTTAAAGCACACACATGGTGTATGCAGGCATGAGCACACACACACAAGAGACTCAACACAATGAAGGATAAGCGTGAGGCTTTCTTATTTTCCATTATACAAAGATGTACATTTATAAGACAATGGTGTGACTCTTGGTTTCACATTCCAAGGTCACTTGACTCATTGTGATCGGTTTTCACAGACCTTACACCTACCCATGTAGGATTAGGTGTTCCAACATCCCCCTAATCCGAAGGGGTATGTGTGAGTCCAAGAAAAGAGTTGTAATACAAATCCGCAAAGTAAGCATGGCAAAGACTTGGGCTAAATCACTCTCCTCGAAATGTTGGAAAAAAGAGGTGGTTTTAGGATGACCACAAACACGGAACACAATACTTGTTGCGCTCCTGAACTTTTCCAAATTGGCAAGAAGTCAAGGCTTCGGCTAGAGGAATTGTCCCTCATATAAAAAGGGAGACCTTCAACCTAAAAGAAGGGAGGTCACTACCCCGTGGTGGTTTTAGGTTGTCCACCAACCAAAGATGATGGGTTTTAGGTTATCCACCAACCGAAAATGATGGTTTTAGGTTATCCACTAACCAAAGATGATGGTTTTAGGTTATCCACCAACCGAAGGTATGCTCATGGGCATCCGTATCTCCGGCTACATCTCTAACCGAATGACGAATTGTGGCTCGGTGCTCACTTGAACCGCCGGGCTACAACTCAACATGGAATGAGAGATTGTGGCTCGTGCCTGCTTGATCCGTCGTCAAGCTTGTACATGACCACCATTTTCCCCACTTCGCCGTGACAAGGTGAGATGATGGCTAAAACTCAACCGCAAGTTTGCTCAATATCCTTGAACAAGTTCTAACATGTGTCGTAAACATCTTCTTAGTCAGCCGATGCCCATTTCCAAGAAGCGATCCATCCAAGATGAATCTTGTTCTTGGCAGAGACTTTACTTAAGCATCATTCAAGAATGGGTGTGCCTACCACGTTGCTTGCATGGATGAAGATCAAAACAAGATCTTTCAGTGCGGGCCAACTCGATCACAAAGGTTGGCATTTTACAATCTATCGTGGAAGTGGAGCATGATCTCGGAACAATGCAGGTGTGAACCGTCATATAGAATCCGACACTATGAAATATGATGGGCTTGGTGTAGTCCGGAATATGAAAGGTCACATCCTTGTCATATCCAAGTATCACTGTGCTTGTTTTGGACAAGATCTTCCCAAGGTATGATGATGGGTTTAGGAAGTGCAGTTGAACCACGCATCCGCATGTAAATCTGCTCTTAGTACAAGGCATCGAATGTGAATCAACTCGAACTGTCGACTTGCTACCGATGGGAGTCCTTCTCAATATTCCACGTAAATAGGTCTTAATGGTGAATCTTTGCTGAATTTCTTCTTGTTAGAGCCGAGATTCCAACTACAAAAACTCAATCTTTTCATGTGCATCTTGCAACAATCGTGAATTTTACAAAGAGCATCCTTGCTCATTTTTATCATGTCATCAACATTTGAATGAATGAGGTCATTCAACAACACTCAATGCCTTCTATTGATTTTAGCCATTTTGACAACTTAGGCTCAAAATGGAAGGGTGTCAAGCCTAACCGAAAATGCACCCGTTTACAATGTGATGCAACAAGAAATACAAATGATTCTAAAGAATTTCCAGCTATGGAAATCTCAAGTACAAAATCGCTCCTCAAATGATGGAGGGCAATCAACAATTTTTCAACAACTCAATTTCTTACCGATTGCAACTATGAAGAAGATGCAAATACAATGTCAATATCTCTAAAGAAAAAAATATTTAATGTGCAATGGAAAACAATGTGCAAGAAGCCTTTGAGGTAGTTGAATTCTCCTTCAAAGAGTTGTTTTCAATGATGGCAAGCTTGTCTTCAAATGTCAATTGTTCAAAATCACCCTCATGTCAATGCCACAAATCACACAACATCAAATCTCGCAATTTTCTCTATGTATCACATGTAATTTCATCATTTTCTCATTATGCCATTTCTTCTTCCTTTCGCTATTCAAGTCTTCTTCCTCTCTTTCGTTGCTATCAATTAAAAATTAATTAAAAAATTAATTAGAAATGGGAATTGACAAAAAGGGAGGAATTTAATTAAAGAGGGGAAATATTAAAATGGGAGAGGGGATATATTAAAATGAAATTAAATATGAAGATTAAAAAGGAGGGGAATGTATTAAATGTGGGAGGGGTTTATATATTAAAAATAAAAATATAACAATGGGATTATAATATAATGGGAATGGGATTTATTAAATTAAATGGGAAGGGATTAACTTTAAAAAAAGAGGGAGGTAACGTATTTAAAAAGGAGGGAGTGGTATTATTAAAGGGAGGGCGTAAGTTTAAAATAATTTAAAAATTTTAAAAAATTGGAATGGGGAGCGTTATTTAGTAATGGGAAGGCTCAAAGGCCAAGGGAAAATGAGAGAGGGCGGAATTGAGAAGGCCCATAAGGGAGTGTATACAAAGATGTGGGAAAGCGAATGTAAGAGGGACGCAGTAGGGAAGATACTAAGAGGGCGTATACATCGAAGAGGAGTATAGAGTGCAATGAAGAAGCCGGCACAAAAGGCCGTGAGTGAGAGCGTGAAGGCTATTTGAGGAATCGATGGGCGTGAGGGTATGGATGTGACCGTGCGTTAAACCGTGAGGGAGGGAACTCTGCGTTGGAGCGTAGTTGGAGAGGCAGGTGTAGAGCGTGTGAAGGGGCGTCGGTTGGTCGGGTGGAGGGGAGGAGTGATAAGGATGAGGGGAGACGGCCGTGCCGTGGGCCACTGCTCGAGCGTGTGCCTCGAGGGCCATGGGTGTCGCAGATGAGTGTGTGCGTTGCGGAGGGTAGATAGCATATAGGGAATAGGGAGTAGGCCGTAGAGCAATGGAGAGATAAGGGGAAGGGGATTCGAAGGAGAGCGTATGTAGGCTGTGTGGGGCCGAAAGGCCAAATTTCTTAAAAAAAATTATTTTTTATTTTTTATTTTTTAAATTTATTAAAACAGAGATGTATCAAGACTTTTGGATTGGTAGCGAATTTTTTTTTCAATGTATAGCAGAACAAACTGTGCCAGCGAAGATATTCTAACAAGAAAAACTCAGATTGCAGAAACTTTCAATGGAAAACCTTGAATTTTTCTTGAAAACCAAAACTCTTTTCTTCAAAACCTCACTTTGAACAACATTCCGGAAATTTCCTTCCGAAGTGTAATTAAAGGCGTAAAATGAAGAGAAAATTTAGAATGAAAACCTTCGTATGGGCGTTGGCCGGCTGCTTTTCGCCAATCCCTTAATGCCGCCACGGATTTTGAATGCTACTTCTTCTCAATGCAAATTTCTGAATGCCGCAAAAAGCTTGATGAATATGGTCAAAAACACGCTCGCAAAAACCAGTGCCGCAAAAATGTCAAGAATTTTTGCAAACATATTCAATGTTACAAACACAAATACCACTTAAATTGAAGCAGGCCAGCAATCACCCGCTCTCGATACCATGTTAAATACCATGTTACACACACATGGTGTATGAGGAAGATGAGCACACACACATAAGAGACTCAACACAATGAAGGATAAGCGTGAGGCTTTCTTATAGGAGTTTTCCATTATACAAAGAGCTGCGATTATAGTACAATGGTGTGACTCTTGGTTTCACATTCCAAGGTCACTTGGACTCCATTGTGATTTTCGCATTCCACACCTACCCATGTAGGATTAGGTGTTCCATTCCTTGCTGAAGTTGCTGCGTAGGATTCTAGATCTTAAGAATTATCACATAATGTACATTTAGTTTCCAAAACATGATGCCCATGCTAAATTTTATTGACTTTGTTGACTTTTTACTATGCTTAATTAATGTACATATAATTTTTGAAACATGAGATGCCCATGTTTAACTATAGTTTACTTTTGGTTTAGTTTAGTTAAATATGGTATACTATGGTTTAATTTTGTAACCATGGTTGACTATGCTTGATTAATGGACATATAATTTTCAAAACATGATTCCCATGCTAATTACAAACTTGATAATGGTTTAATAATGTACACGTAATCTCCAAAACATGATGCCATTCTTCCATGTTGACTATGGCTGGCTTTTTGTTGACTATAGTTGATTATTATTGATTAATGCTTCCAAAGCATGATTCCCATGTTGACTATAGTCAAGTTACATTTCTGAATTTAATTGACCATGCTTGATTAATTGAAATATAATTTCCAAAACATGATGCCCATGTTTACTATAGTTGACTATGGTTGAAATTTGTTGATTATGCTTAATTGATGTACATATAATTTCCAGAACATCATGTGTATGTAGAATATAGTTTTTTAAGGCTGACTAATGCACACATAATTTCAAAAACATGATGCCCATGTTGAATATGGTTGTATAATTTCCCAAATGTGATGCCCATGTCACTCATAATTTACTATGATTACACAATTTCCAAAATATAATGCTTATGTTTACTATAGTCGGTTATGGTTGATTAAATTTTTGTTTGAGGAATGATTTATTTGGTTTGTATAGTGAAACTTTGACTCGTTTGACTTCCCATTTATCACTAAATAATGAACCCTTCCTTTATGATGATGTTTATTTTTTGTTTCTTCGTGACAATTTTTGTTGTTCATCACATTCGATGGAATTTGATGTTCATCACATTCATATGGCATTTGATGTTCGTCACATCTGTATGAATTTTATGTTTAAAGACGGCTCGATGCGTAAATGAACAACTTCGATTAGACGCAAATATTAATAAAAGATGCAAAGATCGTCACGCCGCCTTGGAACATAGCTTTGATTCACCAACTAATGAGGAAGTGAGGGATGATTCGCCCGTCAGCTCAATGGAGCATCCGGTAATGAGAAGCGTTTAAAGAGAGGGCAACGTCCTATTCGTTGATAGGAACATTGAGAGCATGGTTTTTGGCATAATATTGGTAAGAAAATATATGTTAAGAAGCACATTAAACAACACACATCTAAGCTGCCTTTCGTATTAGTCGGAACTATTGTAAAGAAAGATAACTATAATAACAACAAGTTATTATTGCTTAGTTTTCATTCTCCTCCTAAAATCTAATGTACTAAGAAATAAGGATAATTGGGTATTTAGTGATTGGTTTAGTACCATCCATAATATTTCTATAATAAACCCTTCGTAACAAGCCTTATATTGATCGTGATGTTGCGTAATCAATCGTAATGATGCTCACAACAACATTGGAAGAGATGGTCGTGCTAATAATGTTTTTCAAAGATCGTGAGAAGGTGAGAATGTTATGATATCGTGTCATACCCTTGGCTATAAATCAATTTACTTATGACCTATACATAATGAGGCAACAACCAAGGTGGCATGAAAAGCGACTAGGGTTGTATAAAAAGCAACCATGATGTTGAATTATGTCATAGTAAGCTTGTTGCAAACAACCTAATTGAACCAAGAAAGAATAACATGGTAGTCATAATTTTCCTTCTAAATTTGAGTCAAGAAACCATTAAAACCTTAAGTAGGGGACTCGATTTGTTGTTTCTCCTAAAATCATTCCAAAGGAAAAGCATCATTTGCGTATTGAATATGGGATTTAGGGTTTAGCATTGGATGACAAGGACGCATTAATACAAGAATTAGGGAATTTTGAGGTATAAATGGCCTACTAATTAAATTATAAAATAATAGTAGAAATAATAAAATAATATTAGATTACATCATCAAATTTTAGAGGGAAAATAAAAACCTTTTTCAACTCGTATTTTCAACCTATCTCCTCAAGGCTTTACTCAAATTTCGAGCAAGAGTATCGTTGCATGCAAAATTTATTTCCTCATCTAAAGAGTACTATTTTGCATACTTTCAATGGACTCCAAATTTACACAAAAATATAAATACATGAAAACGTGATTGCAATCACATTTTTTCATGTATTTCTCATTTTTCATGTACCATGGTCCATCGAAAGTATGCAAATCGTAGAAATTATATAACTTATGTGTTATATGTCCAAGATTCTCCTAATCTCACACTATTTTAACTTCATGCAAAATGGCGTAATCTATTCCACTATCAACATCATCTATGAAATTAAATCAAGATTGCAATGCACACATGAAACAATAAAAATTCACAATATTCATCACGTTTGTTTAACGAGAAAGCCCGGGTTGAATAACTCAACTATCCGCATATAATATACGTCATAGAGATCATGTAAAAATCCTCATACAAAGCCGATCATATCAAGCTCTTAATACAAATACAATCGCTACACACTAATTAGGCCCGATCTGCAAATCCATGCACCGATCTTTGCCACCCGCTAGCCTACCTCCCACGACAATCCCCACCGAAGAATGGCTCTGAATGAGTTTGAATTACTCCATAATTTCTCATGCAATCCTCATTGGAATCTCCCACCGAGTGTTGGATGCAATCAATGCATCACTATAGTCACAACCGATAGTCTATCTTGCCCTTTCACCTATCTCTCTACCGGTCTCCACTCGAAATCGCCATGCACCGTAGTTAACTAATGTAATCTTCGCTGATTAATGAGTGGCTTGTGAATTAATTAACTAATTCATCTACTCCACTCACTAGTAGTATCAATCGCTTAGACTAGATACAACTAGACAATCGAGTCTAACTGAGTTAAACTAAATACAACTCCATAACTACTTTTCCAACCGTGTCATAACTATGCCACTTGAGTTCTAACTAAGTCCTCCATGCACAAGTCTAAAGAAACCCTTAGGAATAGCTGCATTCCTTCGTCGACTCGATGTACATCCGTGCACCGAATTCGGAAGTGCTCCAAGAGAATAAGTTGCCGTTTAGAGTCCAAATATTATTAAGAGCTAATAATATCCTACATATCTATTTTTAGACCGCGCCCAAAAATAGACTCCGCCCAAAATGTCTAAAAATTGAAGTCCACCTATTTTTCCAACTTGACCAACCATCCACAAATAGCATCCTGCAACTCATAGAATATGATCGACATGTCTAAAAATAGACATTGTCTAAAAATAGACTTTGCTCCAAAAATGCTCGCCGACCCACTTAGTGAAGGCGACTTTTCATTAAGTCATCATCTTGTTGAATCTCAACATTCCCTCTTAACAAGATAGGGATTATCTACCACCCCGATCCCGTCTCTATGGTATTCGAATTTGCCTCGGTGAGCGCCTTCGTCGAATATCTCGCATCCTCGATCTTTCGTAGGAATGTAAGAAAGCAACATGATCTTCCGCCGCACATAATCTCGATATGATGGTACCATATGTTAATATGTTTAAATATATCATGAAATATTGACATCAGAGAGTTTACTGCAACTCGATTATCACAATATATCAGCGCAGGATCTAAATGAGAACCAAACAAACCGACTAGGATCTTCCTCATCCATATAGCCTCGCATGCAAACAAATATGCTCGCTATGTACTGCCTCCGCTAACCGAGTGCCACGGATATTTTTTCCGTTGTACCAAGAAACTGTCAGAGATCCGATAATAAAAATCCCTCCCGTATGTGCTCTTCTGCCCATTAGGCTTCCCCGTCCACCCGTATCCGTAGCCAGTGCAGCTTCACTCATTCGACTCATTCTGGTACTACAATCCATACCATATGTGCGCCCGAGATACCTCAAAGACATGCTTGCCTCGCCTTCCAAAAGAGCTTGGTAGGCTTCACCATCACTTGTGAAAGTTGGTTTACAGAATAGCATATGTCCTCACGTGTATTGACTAAATACATGAGCGAACCAACCAACCGTCGATAACAGGCATCCACTACCTCTCGAAGCCGATGTAGCATCCTCCCTCTTCCTCCAACCACTCGTGAAGAGGGAGCGGTCATGGCTTCGCATCCTTCCATGTGAAACTTCTCCAGTATCTCCCGGCGTACTTGCCTTGAGACACAAATAGTTCACCTTTCCGCCGCCAAATTTCCAATCCCAAAATAATGAAGGAGGCCCAAGTCTTTCATCTCGAACTCCTTCGCAAGATCTCGCCTTGCATGAGTGTATCAACAATTCATCACCCATTAGCTAAATCATCTACATAAAGCACAATGATCAAAGCTTACCCTCCACCACAATCCGGTATAGGTTTGGATCCGCCTCACTCTTGGCGAAACCAAGTCCGGTGAAATAACTATCTATCCGTGTGTACCAAGCACGAGGTGCCGTTTTCAGCCCATACAATGCTCTTTTCTAGCCTCGCACACATGCAACTCTCACACAAGATTTAGAATCCTTCAGTTACTCAATGTAAACCTCCTCCTCAATGATTCCATTAAGGAACGCAAGATTCACATCCATCCGATGAATGTGCCAACCCATCTCGCGCTCGAGAGAGCAAGGATGGTTCGTATGGAAAAATACCTTGTGACAGGTGCAAAGGTTTCTTCATAGTCAACTCTGGATTCGTGAGAATCCCCCGAAAACAAATCTTGCCTATACTTCGACACTCCCATCGCCACTTGCTTCACTTTGTAGATCCATCTCGAACGTACCATCGATTTCTTCCGGCCTGGGACAATCTCCCATGCACCGTTTCTACAATAAAATCATACTCTTCCACCATGGCATCTACCCATGTGGATCCTCCACGCCTTCCTCGAAAGATGATGGCTCCATCACGATACACTTGCTCATCGTGAGCCATATATCCAAGAAATCGGTCGCGACCTGCCTCTATCCGCGTTGTGATGTAGGAACTCCTACATTCCGCATTGCATCAAGATTCACCACCAGCTTGGTGTAGTGCGCTTTCGCCCTCTCGATTTTGGCGCCGCATGAGTGGTTTCTTCCACTCCATGAACCTCCTCTTGTGGCCGATCCACATTCGAGGCTCATCTTTAGGAACAAGTAGTCTCTCCGCATGCAAGTGTAGCTCTCTCGAGCGACAACTTCATGGCTTTCTCCTCATGAAATTTGATATCCCACGCACCTACGCTCATCCGATCGGTTCGGAAAATACACGATAATTGTGGGGTGTTTCTGTACCCCAAAAATATCCCAACCTCCGGGGCAGCTGGCTCTAGCTTCTCTCGAATCCTCGTCACATGAATGTAAACAGCAGAGCCAAAATCTTCTCAAATGAGAAATATCAGGCTTTACCAGAAAACGCCTCTTCTAGTGTACTCATGCCAAGTACTCTATGAGGACAATGGTTTTTCACATAAACCACAATGCTGTATGCCTCAGCCCAAAAGTGTATGGGAAGGCCCCGATCATGCGCATCACCCATGCAGCATCTACGATCATTCCCCGGTTTTTCCTCTCAAAGAACCCCATTTTGTTGTGGGTTATGAGGTGCTATGAGTTCTCAATTCCTTCTTTGCTACAAAAGTATTTTAATTCACCGTAGGTGTATTCACCACCATTATCGCTCCGTGAGAGCTTTCTCACTTGCTTCCCCGACTCTTTCTCAACTAGCACCTTGAACTCACGTAACTTTGAGTATGTCTCACTTTCTTATGCATGAAGAAGATCCAGCACTTACGAGAAAAGTAATCAACAAATATCACATAATACCTGTGCTTTGTCGTTGAAGCAACCGAGAAAGGTCCACACGTTTGTGTGAATTCTCTCAAGGATCGTCGAAGCATGACTATCCTTATCATGAAAAGTGGTCTTCACAAAATTTTCCCAAAGTACATCCATTGCACCGATCCGATCGCACAAGTGTACCTTTGGGAAGCCGTATAGAACCGCAACAAAATTTTCAAAGTGCCATGGTGAAGATGGCCCAATCTCCTACGCGCTACCCGCCCTCATCTCAGCTCACCACTCCTTTTTATTTGCTCGCCATTGCACACAGCCTATTCACTGCAATTGATAAAGATTCTTAACTCGAATCCCTATCCCTCTTGGTTTGACTAGTTGCTTATGGTGCAGAAATCTTTCCTCACTAAAAACAACATCATAACCCTTGTTTTCTAGCATCGCCACAGATCGCATTCTTCTTCAACTCGGAACATGCATGACATCCTTCAAGATGAAAGGTTTACTGCATCTCTCTCAAAGGAAATGGTCCCGATGGCCTGGGCCGTACCATATCTACCATCACCTATCTCAATGTGCACTCCAAGATCCTTTTTCCTCCGCATCACTAAACAAATATTTTCTCCGGCCATATGGAAAGACACCACCGTAAAGAAACCACTGATCCCATCAAACTTGAAAACCAAGCATGCGATCAAAGAAAAATCCAGCTCAAATTGCGAGGCAAAGGCCTCTCCAAATTTCCAAATATCCATTTTCACCC
Organism: Pinus albicaulis; assembly: GCA_034641835.2. Lineage (NCBI taxonomy): Eukaryota > Viridiplantae > Streptophyta > Pinopsida > Pinales > Pinaceae > Pinus > Pinus albicaulis. Next base: position 856,535,986 of record CM076574.1, read on the forward strand.
TACTTATTCTTCTTCTTCATGGACAATTAGTGGCGAAATGTCCGTGCCGGTGACAAGGCAAAACACCACCTTGGACAAATCCTTCTTCTTGCCTTTAGCTTCGCATTTGGAAGATTTCCTTTCCCTTTTCCTTTCCAAGCTTTGAAGACAAAGAGAAATTTTCTTCATCTTCATTCTTCAATCAAGATCCATCGCTGGTACCCTCCTCCTTATCTCCTCCTACACAAGATCCGACCAAAGTCGCTCCCATCCTCGGCGCTCCATCCATTGACAGAAGTCTTTGTAGCTATGCCAACTCTTCTAAGCCCAAGGAGAGCCAAGTCTACCAGTCTTCTTCATCAAAAGTAACCCCACACTTCCCATCTCATCCTTGCAGTGCAACCATGAGGTATTTTGGAATATTGTCGCCTTCTCCATTTTTATTTTTCGAGCTTGTCTTTAAACGCCAACTTCCTCTAGTCACTTTGGAACAAGTATATCAAAGCCTTCCACATTAAGAATGGAGAAGCTTTCCCATGAATGATGGACACAATGTGGTCCTTCACACCTTCCAACAGCGAATCCTTTCCATACACTTTTCTACTTTCTTTGCCATGCGTCAAGTGGGGTTGCATCGCTAGAAGTGTGTCAAATATTAGCATCTATGAACTCCTTCAACTCCATTATCATCCAAGACCACCTCCATCCTCATTCCTTCCATGCTATGTAATATGAGCTACCATCAAGGGTATACTCCAATCGCAATCCTTTGAAAGACATTTCAATGAATGCTCAACTTAGACACCAAGAAAATACCGCAGCAAATTTGAATTCCACTAGCACAAAACTCAACCGCTTCAATAATTGCAATCTCCTCCAATGATCAAAACTGCCTTGAGGTCCATGTATAAAATATATAACTTATGTGTTATATGTCCAAGATCCTCTGATCTCACACTATTTTAACTTCATGCAAAATACAGAATCTATTCCACCATCGATCATTTTATGGAAATTAAATCAATATTGCAATGCACACATGAAACAATAAAAATTCACACACATTAACACACTTGTTTAACGGGAAAGCCTAAAGCTGAAAACCCCAACTATATGTATATAATATATTTCATAGAGATCATGTAAATCCCCACAAAGCTGATCATATCAAGCTCTCAATACAATACAATCGCTACACACTAGGTCAGGCCCAATATTGCAAATCCATGCACCGATCTTTGCCACCTCGCTAGCCTCGTCTCTCTATCGCGCAATACCCGCTGAAGAATGGCTCTGAATGAGTTCAAATTAATTCAGCTCTTCACGAATCCTCATTGGAATCTCCACCGAGTGTTGGATGCAATCAATGCATCACTATAGTCAAGAATCGATAGTCTATCTTGCCCTTTTCACTATCTCTCCACCGGTCTCCACCGAAACTCCATGCACCGTAGTTAACCGATGTATTATTCCGCTTGATTAATGAGTTATTATTTGTGAATTAATTAACTAATTAATTCACTCTACTCTCACTAGTGTATCAATCGCTAGACTAGATACAAGTAGCTCAACCGAGTCTAACCGAGTTAAACTAAATACAACTCCATAACTACCTCTTCCAATCGTGTCATAACTATGCCACTTGAGTTCTAATTGAGTCCTCCATGCAATAGCTCTAGTAAACCCTTAGGAATAGCGTAATTCCTTCACACGGATGTGCCATGACTGCACCGAACCGAAGTGCTCCAAGAGAATAAGTTGCTTTTTAGAGTCCAAATATTATTAATAGCTAATAATATTCAACATATCTATTTTTAGACTGCGTATAAAAATAGACTCGCCTCTAAAATGTCTAAAATAGAAGTCCATCTATTTTTCCAACTTGACTAACCATCCACAAATAGCATCCTCGCACCCAGAATACAGATCAGACATGTCTAAAAAATAGATTTTGCGCCAAAATAGTTCAGGAAATCACTTAGTGAAGGCGACTTTTCACTAAGCTCATCATCTTCGTTGAATCTCAATGTTAATGTGGTACTGATGAAGAATTAAATTTTTCATCCAATGAGTACTCCCAATTCGAAATTTGAGTAAAACCTGTAGAGATAAGATGAAAATATGAGTTGAAAAAGTGTTTTTATTATTTTATTATTTTTTAATATTTTTACCTTTTATTTCCTTCAAAATGATGAATCATCCCATGGTTGACATCATCATTCTGAGTCTTATTTGTTCTTGTAAAGTTTATTTTGGTTGTACATTTTCTAGGAGGCCCATTTAGATCTGTTTCAAAATTCCCTAATGATGTGTTCTTATAATGAGGAAAGTAAGAGCCCTCAGAGTAATCTAAGCAAAGATGAGTTTAGTGCTCTAAAATCTTTTGCAATAATGAAAGAATTGTCGCCTAAAAGAAGATAAAGGAGGAGTTTTCGTGGTATTGATAGGATGATTATGAAACAAAATGAATGAACATCAAAATGTAGTAAAGTTATAAGAAACTTAATCAAATCCCATGCCCAGGTTATAAAATAAGTCGAAAAGGCAATCACAGAATCATCAAATCATCTAAATACACCACTAAGAAAACATCCTTCTCATTCGCAAAGGTTATATCCATCGCCCGCTGAAAAGTAGCGCCCGCATTCTTGAGTCCAAATGGAATTTTGATATACCGAAAGGTCCCCCAAGGTGTTGCAGTGCCACTCACTCCTTGGTCTTCTTCATGTGCCAAAACTCGATTATAACCGAATAAATTCATCAGATAAAGGATATTCATGATACCCAACTTACCCTTGGAGAAATATGTCCATCTGAGAAGGGGGTAAATTATCCTTTAAAGACACTTTATTCAAATTTCGAAAATCAATGCAAAACCTTATTCTACTTTTTCCTTACTACAACCAAATTTGAAATCCAATTAGAAAACCTAATTGGAACAATGATATTCGCATTTTATACAATCGATTTACTCCTTTCGATGGATGGAAACAATCATGGATTTATCCTTCTCAACTTCACCATGCTTGATCCGGCTTGATGGGAATAGTGTGCCGAATGATATTCTTGTCATAGACCTTAAAATCCGCATAATCCCATGCGAAAATACCAAAAAATTTAGACAAAATTCTGATGTACTTATCTTTTGCCTCGAGAGATAATTTCTTAGACAACTTAACCATATTGGGCTTGTTCCGTTGTTCCGATGTTCACGTCTTCCACACTTTTCCGTAGGATTTAATGTTGGTTTTCTCACCACATCATCCTAATCAAAAATTTCTTCTAAAGGTATAAGACTAAGGAATAATATTTATCTTCATAGCCGCAAAATATTCATATGTTTCCGTCTCTATGTTTCTGGACACGTAATCACTAAAAGCTATCAACAATAAAAGCATCTTAATTTCCTTCATTCTATAAAAATCTATTAATTTATTTTTCATCCCAAAAAACTTTCCAGCATCTTGCCATCGTAACACTAGGTCTATGTTTGACATGAATTTCAAATTTATTACCTGAGTTCATAGGAATTTTGAGATTACTAGCTAATGTAGCAAGTGAATCTACAATGATATTTTGATTTCTTGGTATCAGCTTTTTAATGTATATTCAAGAAAATTTCTAAGATATCCAAAATCGCATTCCTATAGGCTCTCATTCGTGGATATTTTTCTTGATATTCCCTTCTACCCGCTTTTATGACAAGCTCGTAATCACCATAAACGTAAATTATTTCGTACCAAGTTTCTTCTAAATTTTGAGACCTCTCCGAATTTATAAGAGCATTATAAGAGCATTCTCTCGTACATTAATATGAATTCCACCTCCGAATTTACCAAATGTGGACTTCGGATCCAAATACCAATAACTCCACCTTCCTTACTCCAAAGCACTATCAAAATCCATGCTCCAAAGTCCATCTTTGTCTTCAGAGTGTTGAAACTTAACTATTGGTTCTGACATTTGGACACTACCCTCATTTTTCTGATCCGTACTAATTTTTTGTTCTTCTAAAGGTTGTTTGGAAGAAGTGACCATTTATTTTTCCTTATTAAGGACTTCTCAAAACTCTCCAAATTTTTGGTACATCCTCTATCACTACTAGCCGATTATTTACATCATCTCTTAAATCACCATAATTATACAAATAAAATATTATAGACCGTATGTATGTACCGTATTGGATGATTAATGGGCTTCTCCTTAATAGTTATCATATAATTCATTTTCTTTTCCCAATACAATTTCCTCAATTGCCCGAAAACAGGAATAAGGGGAAAGCATAAGAGAATTCAAGTTGTAGTACTTTTGAGTTTGGCTCCCCATGATCTAGACAATAGCATGCCGAACCAAGGTGGTATATCAACACAACCACATCCATCAAAAAATTTCGCTGGGATTTGATCTAAGGAAACCACTATATCTTTTTTAATGAGACCAATGCAACGAATCCTACTTAATCAAATGAATACAAATAATGATACGTCAGGTGATATCCATGCCCATATTTTCCATAATAGCCTTAGGCATTAAATTGTGAGAAGCCCCTAATCAAGCATAGCATTATGAAGTATGTACTCATAGTATAAGGCTTAAATAAAAAAGGGGGAACTTCACTTTCTAACCAACCATCTATAGATGGACCAAAAATGAGCTCGTGGTGTCATCTTCAACATTAACCATATCGTAAAAAGGATCAACTAGCACATTTTAGACACCCGATATTTGTAATGACTATTCTTTACTAATTCTGCCAGCGGAATGGACACTTTCAATTTAGCTATTTCACTTTCTAACTAAAAGTTGTAACTTTATCTACCTCTTTGACAATAGTCTCTTTAGCATGGTGATTCTTTCTTATATTCTCCTTTTTCTCGAGTATCCTTCTCTTTTAGTACATGAGCTTGTCAACATGGATGGTTGATGTTGCTATGATTCTGACCAGATAAAAACTTTACTCCCTTCTCCGACATTTGAAAGATCATTCTTTGACTGATCTATTTCCTATTCTCGACTAGATTGGATGTGCACATCTCTACCCTTAAGGAATATTTTTTCTCGTTGTGCACTCAAATCATTCATATACCCATGTTGGTAATCATCGCATTTGGTTTCCAAATCATCATCATTTGCCAAGATATAGTCCTCATCTTTTTGACAATCCAAATTTTTAGTATACTCTTCATCTGGCCAACATGGGCAAGCCATCACATAAAGAAATGATCTGCTTCAACCACGAGATATTCATCTTCTTCCTCCACTCCTCAACATAATTTGGTTGCACCAGTCTCGAATCGTCGTTGTTTTTGTACTACTCTGCCTGCAAGCCAAGTCATTGATTCTAAACCGAGACTATTGTTGCCCTCTCGGATTCGTTGTTCAATTCATTCAAGATAGAAAATTGGTCAACAATTCTTTCCATAGTCTTGAGTAATGAATCCATTTTTTCATCGAAGTAGATGTCTCCTTTGATGGTCACTTCCTTTTTTCGCATCTCATCCTTTCTCTGCCAGCAAATTCCGTCTCCACACTTACAAAATTATTTTTGTCTCGCTAAAGCAGGATCATGTTCACAAATCGCTAATATTATACGTATCAAATCCATCCGGAAATTTGACCAAAGCCAACCCTTTCTTCAGCTGGTTTGATATGTTTAGGAAGAGCATTGTACATTTCATTAAATCTCACACAATATTCAGACGGCCACACACCAACATTCTTTGATGTTCTCACATTCTGAACATAATCAGTGGAATTTTTATTTTCTTCCCATCTTTCTACAAACCGACGATGAAAAAATTCTAAAGTGTCAATAGTGGCTTCTCGGTAGAGCTTTGAACTATTATTTTATTACTCTCCCAAATCCTCGTGCAACAACCTCATCTTCACATCCTCAATATCAACTTCATGAACATCAAAGAAGTCATTCATCTTATCTATGTGTGGGATTTCAGGCTGGCCGTAGGCTTCGAGTATTGTCAAACAAATGGATTTTAGTTTGGTAGTGTTGGGCCATAGCAATTAGGTTCGGTGAGGAGAACAAGGGGGCATATCTTGAAACTATGATGACCGGAGGTGGAGGATTTATAACAGATTTGGGTGCTGTTGGTGATGTAATCAAGGAAGGATTGGTCACCGATTGAGTAGTGAGAATAGTGGATGAAGTGATGGTAGAGGAAGATGAGATCTAAGGTCTATTTATTACCCAAGAATTTACTTGCGAAGAATAGTTCTGTAGATCTTTAAGAACTGCAGTGCTAGGACTTAATTGTGAACCTGATTGTGAATGAGAAAAGAGATCTTCAACAGAATGTGAAAGGAAATGGAGGAATGAACAATTGTTGCATCAATCCAACTCAAAATCCTGCTCCCAAATAAGCTTTGTTCAAAATTTATATCAAATTCAATGTCTTGCAAGTTTTCTAACTTTCCAGGCATGAATTAGCTCTAGGAATGGAACTTATCTCGGATTAGATTTCCTGCTGAACTAGATGTCTCTGCAACAAATTTAGCTTTTCTTACAATGTTTTGAGGATCACTAACAATGGTGGGAGGATCAATCGAGATTGGACCTAGTGTATCTTCAGAAGCCAAGATGTCCACTTCAAAACAAATTTGCACTTTACAAATTTTTCAATTCAGCTCTTGAATAAGTCAGTAATTACTATCCAAAAGTTTAAGAATTTCATGAAAATTTATTAATGGGGTTGATTTGATCTCCCTTTTTCATCCCCAAAGGAGTCGCCAAAATCTTATCACTCAAATTGAACCTTAGGGCAAAGGCAATTCCGTGTAAATTTCAAACCATGCTTAGCTAAGTAGCTAGTCTTGACTGGCCAAGAGAGAGGGATTCCTCCTATATATCAAACAAGTATCTGAAACACATAGCTGTATAGTGAAATAGAGTTTTTTATTTTATTTAGGTTTTTTGACTGAAAGAGTATTTCTGCTGTTAGGGGCAAAAGAAATAGGCCTGCAAATTATAGGAAAATTTTAAGTGAAGCAAGGGTAGGTACAATAAGTGTTTTAGTGCTTCTTTAGGATTTGATGATGGGATGATCAAGATAGTTGAGTAGCTAGAAAGAGCATGGTGACCATGGTTTCTTTCTAAAACTGAAGAAATTAAAAATTATTAATGTTTACCCAAACAAGAAAGCATAGAAATTATGGATTATGTTCATCTAACTTGAAAAGAATCATCTAATAGAAATGAAATAATGGATGAAGTAAAAAAAAATTCTAAAATATGAGCACAAAAGCAAGAATAAATTGAAATCCAAACACAATGCCACATGAATCCCATTAAAATAGGCCGCAAATTCTGATTAATGTCCAGCTAAAATCGATACAGTCTGTCTCTCTTGAGATGTGCTCCAAGTGAGTCCCAACCATTACAATGATCGAGGAAATACATCATATAGACCTTAAAAAACCACTCTTCATAGCCTAGGGAGTCGTGACCATGAGATAGGACCAGTTCCATCAACTCCCAAACAAGAAATCAAGACTAGAAGACCTAACAATTTGCCTCTAAAAGAGAGGAACATTCATTTGACCTCTGTGAGACTTATCTTAATGTATCTACCCTAGATAACAATAAAAACATGACATTTAAATTTGTATTGACCTTTATATCAGTAATTTCTCATTTCCCAAGATAAAAAGTCAAATTGGAGTGAAAATAAAAAATTGTTGAAGGTCGTTAAAATTGCATTTTCCTGCAAACACATAGCGTCATGACAGAAAATAACTTCTTTGAAACAAACTGAGGCCTTCCCAATGTCTAAAGCATCTTCACGATAGCTCATTGAAATCTCTGATTCTAGTTTCCAAATATTCTTCCAAATTTTCCAAAATGGTGCCCATCTCGCCCGTCAAAAATCGGGATTCCTCCCAAGACTAGTAAAACGCACAGCTGCCAAGGTGTGCGATAGAAACATGAAAATTTGGTGGTTTTGTTCACTTCTTAAGTGGACAATTTCTCCTCCAAATTTTCTGAAATGTGCTAGGGTTGATTTCTTCATCATTATGAAACACAATGGTGGTGGCTGTTTGTCCATTGAGGCTACCCAAAAAGAGCGTAGCGCCAAAGGCGCCGCGCGGACAAGTGTATCTCTCTCTCAGCTAAAATCGGCTTCAAAAAACCAAAAATGCACTAAAGTGCCAAATGTGCCAAAATTTGAAAAAAATTGTAAGGTTAATTGCTGATCAAGGGATTGAGGCATGAAGATACACCAGCAAGAGTATGTAACCTCCTTCTCCTTTTTCTTGGTCAAAGATTGAATTTTTGGAATAGGCACGTTTGAGTCAGTCTCTTTACAATTTTGTTTCTCATGGCGTAGTACTTTCCATTTTCCTCTGAATACCATTGTCCTTTTTAGCCTTCTAGAAAAATATCCAGGATAAAAATTGGCTCTATCAAGCCATGACTCTCTATCCTCGCTAATCTCTAGTGCAAGCAACTCACTTGGAGTGATCCGCTCTACCAACTCGCCTTTGTCTTCTTCTAATCTAAAGCTCTCTTCAGCCCTATTGTCTTTGGTCTCTATCTTGGAGGTTGATCCTCCTCATCAATCTCACCAAATCATCCAAGGTATCCTCCAACAAGGCCTTGTATTTTTCCGCCTCTCTTTTGTGCTTTAATGGTCCTAATTTCATCAATGATTTGCTTGTTTTTCGCTTGCTGCTTGCCTAATAAAATCAATCACATATTATGCTCACAATATTAGCTTGAATTTACCATTATTTGCCTCTTTTCCTCTGATTACTACACTGGTGATTCTGGCCCCCTTCATCCTCCTCATCACACCGAAACTCCCCGCTCTTTTTTCATGTTTATCCTCCCCGCTCATCAATGATTGCCTCTTTAGCCTTTTTCCTGTCTCTTTGTCCACTTTGATGATGAGGAAGGCATGGCCCCTTTCACTCTAAGTGAAGAAAACACATGCTTGTGGCCTCCTCTTTATAGGTCTTGGGAAATGGCTCAACATCAGTCATATTAGCCAAAGTTGCCTCAATGTCTTTCTCAAACTCTGCTTGATGCTCCCGCATCACGATGTGATGATGTAGGGTTATGGCAGAAGAGGTAGGATCAACATGAGGTGAATAGATCTGACTAGGTGATATGTATGAGAAGAAGGCTGAGATGGAGAAATGGATATGGGAGGATGAGATGATGAAGGGATACCCTTCTACAATGACTAGGTGGGATAGTGAAAATTTCATTTGCAGAATGTGTCCCATGGTATGTTCTTTCATTTCTGCCGATGCATGACTACTCATCTCAAGGAGGAGTGATGGAAAATAAAAGTACGATGACATAACCTCTTTGTACAATGTATGCCATCTTGTCAATGATGCGGGAGAGATAGTAGGGTATGAAGCATTCGACTCTAGTGAAGTGCATGAGGAGTCGTATATGGTATGAATAGAGTCGAGAAAACCTCCTTCTACGTGAACTATTTCATGATTATTTACCATAGGGATATACCGGTCAAGGAGATGAGAGAAAGGGAAAATGGTCTTGTTTTCATCCTTATCTAGGTTTGAGAGATATGGTTCATAATAGCTCAAATCAAGGTTTCTTGTTTAAACCATTTCTCTCCCACATACGATCCTCAGGAGTAGCCGAAATGGCATCGTGGACATGGTAAAAGTGACCCCAGCAAGAGTGACCTACCTATCATGAATATTTGTGATAAACAACCTTGTCAACACAGGGTGATACTAACTGCCCACTTCGCAAACCAAAACAATCAACATGTTTAATTACATGACATGCTGAGAGGAGAAGCCATGAGCTCCTTTGTGGTTATTAGTTCATATATATTGATTTTCCCTCCTTTGTGGTTAGTTATGATTGCATTTGTCTCCTCACTGACACCTCTATCCTCCTCTAGAAATTTTGAATTTGAAGGCTTGGGAAACCCTAGGGTAAATGGAATGAGATGAAGGGAGTGTGAGATGAGATGACTAGCTTAGGAAATGGAGGGAATGAGTGTAAATGAAAACATAGGTCTATGAAACCCTAGGATTTAATAATGTTTATGACTGATATGTATTTTACGGACATGAACATTGATATGGTGCACGAAAATGAGAAGGACATGGAAACTAGGGTTTCATAGGAAACAAACACTTCAAATCTTTAATGGAACACTGTAACATAAGGAGAAGGGAAGTGATTTAAGGTCCAATTACCGATTTAAAGCTACTTGGAGAATTTTGTGAAGATATTTGAGCTTGATGGAGGTGGTGAAATTCTTCAAAACCCCTACACGTGCAAACACGCAACACTCTGGCCGGGCAAACGCACAACACTACATATTGACCGTGTAACACCACTCGCAAAATGTGCAACACCAATGTATTTGGTTCAGTGTTTTTGGGCAAACGTGAAATGCCGGGTAAAAGTACAAGCCACAAGGCAAATGTGTAGTGCCAAGGTGCAAACGCGCAAAGGCCTGAAAGTTTGACCCAAAAATGCTCGTAAAGCTCAAAAATTTCTCCTTTGCCGAAAAAATCCTAATAGTGCGTAATGGCAACAATGAATTGCTTCGAGATGTTTGAAAATATTTATAACATAGTGGATTTGAAAATTAATTTGAATCACCCACTTTTCTAATGTTCACTTTTCCTTTGGCATTGATACTTTTAAATTTCTAACTTGGCATTGTAGGTTGATCAAACATGGAGTTTGGATTTCTTTGCTACACTTAGGCCGATGATTGCATTTTATCACTTCTAGATTCAATTTATTACATATAAGAATCATAAAATTACATTTGGAAAAAGATATAAATTACATATTGAATTTTATATCAAAATGACATTTTGATATAAAAATCATTAAACTAAAAAAAATTCAACTTTGAAAGTATGATAATTACATCATGATGATCTTATTTAGACCTCTATAATATATAAAAGTTGACCTTATTTGAAATAAAGTGACCTTGAAAAAATGTAAAAACCTAATGATCTAATCTCGACTTCTTTTGACTCGACTTTCATGAACAAGATTTTATCTTTCCAAGTGAAAGAGAATTTCCATAGGTGTTGTTGCTATGCTCAAGGAGACATGAGAATGATTCAGCCCAATATGATCTTCCGAGCGAGAATTAAGATTATCGATAAGTACAATCACCATAACAATTTTATATCATGACCTAATGGAATGATGGAAAAAACTTCTTCGGCGCGGTAAGACACCTACGATGCACATGAAAAATGTGTTTTGATCCCTGGTGGAAGTAATAGTAACACCGAGATTAACATTGGCCTGATGCCAGATATAGCCTGGAGGTGTCAAGAACACCGTAGACCAAGTGCCTAACAATTGGGAAAATATGGTCAAACAATTTAAAAGATCACAGACTATAAACCGACTCAAACCATTCAAAGTGATCGAGAAATGACTCAAAATCGATCAAAACTAACTCAAAATCGACTCAAAAACTTTGTAAACAATGTAAAATCAACAAGCTTTATAGCCTTCACTTCGGGCCGGAACCTAGATGATTTTCTGCTCCAAACCTTGCATAAAATATAAAACTGGTATTTACAATGAAAGTAAACATTCTCTCGAAGTTGCATCGTAAATAATAATGTTTCAAGAGCCTACCATTGATTGGTCCTCCGCATTCTTGTCCATTCATCTCTTTCAAAAAATAGGCATTTTTTTCCTCGATAATAAAAGATCTTATACAGTCCTTTCCAAAGATTTTCAAATCTCCCGTGCTTTCTCTTATCTTCATTTCTCGCATCCCATCAACACTACATCCTCCAATTGGAAACTTATCCGCTTTAGTTTTCTCGATCCTAAATCTTTTGATTTTCTCCTCAAGTTTAGAAGTAGTCCGAGAAACTTTTCCTTGTTTGCCGAAGGTGAATCATTTGATTGATCCGACGTCTAATATCATCTTCTTCATCGCCTTTCACAATAATCTCATAATCGGGACCGCAAGTGATGTAGGAAACACTCAGATTCCGTACCATAAACCAAATTAAAAGGGTGACATACCTATAGAATTCTTGGTGATCACTCTATCCGCCCACAAAGCATTGGTAATCTTCCTATGCCATCTTTTTCTTGTTCTCCTTCTTAAATTTTTCCTAATGATATTAACCAAGGATTTATTATGTGATCCTAGCTAGTCCATTGCCTTGTGGATAATATGCGGTGGAATGGCCCAACTTGATATTATACTTGTGAAAAAACTCAATCATCTACTTTGAATTGAATGCCGTAGCATTATCTATAATAATCTTGTGAGGAGAACCAAAACGAGACAAAATATTTGATTCTAAAAACTAAATAATTACCGTGTTCATAGCTTGCTCAGGTGGAATAAATTTCGATCCACTTGGTGAAGTAGTTCGTGGTCGTTAGAATCCATATATGTTGTGTTGATGATGTGGGATGAATTTCCCCCAATAGAATCAAGTCCGCACTGTTGAAAAGGAGCATTTACTACAACAAGCCTACGAAGAGGAAGGAGTTTTTCCCTAGAAAAACTCGACATTCATGACAAACAGGATAGTTTTGTAAAAATCTGAAAATAGAGTCGGCCAATAATACCCTATTCTCAACACTTTGTTAGCTATTTTTTTCCAAAACAAGTGGCCGCCACAATCTCCCTCATGTAGTCGTCCATTACCTCGCTTAGCTTCATCTTCAACAAGACAATTCAAAAGAACACCTCTCGATCTTTCCAATAAACGACACTACCTAGAATGCGTATTTAGCGTATTTCAATTTCAAAGACCTACCCTTTACTTTTTGATATTCCAAGAGGACATAAGTGTCAAGAACATACAATATATCTAAATACCATGGTGAAGTGAGAAACATTTATGATACCCGTATTAAAGTGCCATCTTCTTCATCATCCGTCATCGTCGCAATAAGGTTTATGTCTAGAGCATGCAAATTGGATTTAGCCATTAGTTTGGCTAACCCCCGTCCCTTGATCAACATGATAGGCCTAATCTAGAGATCATACTCTAGCATTTTCGCTATCCACCTACCTCTCCGACCTTCAGATCGGGCCCGTGTGAGAACTTATTTTACCGCCGCATTTGGAACATAGGCTATAGTATGTGAATGTAGAATATAAATCCGGAAATCCTTCAAAGATTTGATTAGCTAAAGATTGTTTCTCAATAATAACAGGCTATAGTGAAAAGAAACATCTCTAATGGCTCGACCGAAGAAAGCAATGGGATGTTCAATCCCCGATCTTCTTGCATCAAAACCGTAGCCAAGGTGTGCTCGCATGCAAATGAAAATTTTATAAAATCACTAGTATAATATAGACTAAACAAAACAAGGGGATGGTTAAAGCAAGCTTTACTGTTGAAAGACTTCATAGCATCGTAGTCCATTTTACACCGTTGTCATTTTCCAACACATTAGTCATTTCACGTAAATGTCGTTCAAATTAGGAAATCAAATCGCGTAAGAAGTTCATCTTGCCTATCAGTAAGATTTTATCTCCTTTTTATTACGTGGAAAATCTATTTGCTGAATTTATTTTACTCGGAAGGATCAATGCGAATTCCATCCCAGTTATATGACCGAGAAGTTTGCCTTCCTCCATGGAAAAGACTTCTTTGATCTCGTAGAAATTTCAACTCCCGCATTTCGAAACATAATTCTCAAAATGATACAAATGATGATCATAAGAAACAGAAAACACCGTCAAATCATCTAAATACACCACTAATAAAACATCCTCATTAGCAAAGGCTATATCCATCACTCACTAAAAAGTAGCCCCCGCATTCTTGAGTCCAATTGGAATTTTGACATACTCGAAAGGTCCCCCACAAGCAGTTGTGAAAGCAACTTTACCTTAGCTTCCTTCATGTACCAAAATCCGATTATAACCGGAATAACCATCAAGCAAAGGACATTCGTGATGCTCCAACTACCCTTTGCAGAACATGGTCCATCTTAGGAAGGGGGTAATTGTCCTTTAAAGACACTTTATTCAAATTTCATAAATCAATGCACAACCTTATCTCTTCGGTCCCTTTAGGCTTACCGGAACCAAATTTGAAATCCAATCGAAACCTTTATTGGAACAATGATACCTGCATTTATACAATCAATTTACTCTTTCTCAATGGATAGCAACAATCTTTGGATTTATCCTTCTCAAATTTTGTTTGAAGGGTTTTTGATCCAAATTAAGGGATAGTGTGTCAATGATATTCTTGCCATGGACCTTCAAATCAGTATAATCCAATGCTAAAATATCGTAAAATTCGACAACAATTTGATGTACTTATCTTTGCCTCGGGAGATAATGTTCAGACAAATTAAACACCTCGGGGTTTGTCCGTTGCTCCGATAAGTCACGTCTTCCTACACCCTTTTCTATAGGAGTTAATGTTGGTTTTCTCGCCACATCATCCTAATCAAACATTTCTACAAAAGGTATAAGACCTCTAGGAATTATATTATCTTTCAACCGCAAAATATTCATCCGTTTGGCTCTATGTTTTGATCAATGTAATCACAAACATCATCAATAAAAGCATATTTGAACTTCCCTTTAATTCTACAAAAAGCTATTAATTTCTTTGTCATCCCAAAAACTTGCCAAGACCTTTAAGTTATCGCAGAACACTAGGTCTATGTTTGAATATGAATTCCAAATTTATTACCCGAGTTCATAGGAATTTTGAGATTACTAGCTACCGTAGCAAGCTTAATATGCAATGATATTTTGATTTCTTGGTACCGTTGTTAATGTATATTTAGGAAATATTTTTAATATATCCAAAACTACATTCCTATAGGTTCTCATTCGCGGATGTTTTTCTTGATATTCCCCTTTCACCTCGCTTTTATGACATGCTCGTAATCACCATAAACATAAATTCTTTGCACCAAGTTTCTTCAAAATTTTGAGACCCGTGATCAATGCTTCATACTCGTTTCATTGTTAGAACAGTCAAAAGCTAATTTATAAGAGTATTCTCTAACATTACTGAAGTGAATTCCAATTCCTAACTTACCAATAGGACTTCTGGATCCAAATACCACAATTCGCACCTTCCTTACCCAAAGCAATCATTTAAATCCATGCTCCAAAGTCCATCTTCATCTTCTAGATGTTGAAACTTAAGTATTGGTTCGATTTCTACTTGACGATCACCTCAATTTTCTCATTTGTACTAATTTTCTGTTCCTCCTCAAGGCTGTTCTAAGAAGTGACGATTTCTTTTTTTCCTTATCAAGAACTACTTTAAAACTCTCCCGAAATTTTTTGGTACATCCTCTATGACTAATACGATTATTTACATCATTAAAATCACCATCATTATACAAAATAAAAGATTCTAGATCCGTATGTACAAAATTTCGTATTCGATGATTTGATATATTTCTCCTTACTAGTTATCATATACTTCATTTTCTTTTCCCGATACAATTTCCTCAATTGCCCAAAAATAGGAATAGTAGCATAAGAGAAGTCAAGTTGTAAAGTACCTTTTGAGTTTGGTCTCGCATGATCTAGACAAAAGAGTATGCTACAAATGTAACCAAGGTGGTATATTAGCCACAACCACATCCATCAAAACATTCTACGGATTTGATTCTAAGGAAAACACTAAATATTTAATGATACCAATGCAACGAACTCTACCATAATCAAATGAATACAAATCATGATACGTTCGGTGATTCATGCCCATCTTTTCCATAATAGCCTTAGGCATTAAATTGTGAGAAGCCCTGAATCAAGCATAGCATTATGAAGTATGTACTCATGTAGTCTCGAGGCTTAAATAAAAAGGGGGAACTTCACACTCTTCTAACCATTTATCGATAGCAAATTGACCGAAAATGAGCTCAAGGTGGTCATATTCAACATTAACCATATCCGACAAAGGATGAAATAGCCTCATTTTAGACACTTGATGTTTGTAATGACTAATTTTTTTACTACCTCCGTCAAAGGAATGGACACTTTCAATTTAGCTTACTTCACTTTCTAAATTAAAAGTTGTAACTTTATCTACCTCTTCGACAACAATCTCTCTCTTTTATCATGATCCTTTGTTATATTCTCCTTTTTTCCGAGTATCCTTCTCTTTTTAGTAGCTGATCTTGTTGATGGCTGGTGGATGTTGCTATGATTATGATCCGCAAGTTCTTTACCCTTTCTCTTATTATTCGAAAGATCATTCGATCGGTCCTCTTTCCTTTTCTCTCCAAGAGGGATTGACAAAAGGTACATCTATGGTCCTTAAAGAATATTATTTCGTTGTGCACTGTGTCAATTGATATACCCATGCCGGTAATCACTTTATCTTCATTTTCCAAATCATCATCATTTTCCAAGATATAGTCCTCATATTTTGGAGAATCAAAATTTTTAGTATACTCTTCATCCTCAATCGAACATGGGCAAGCCATCTACCGAAAGAAATGATTTGTTTTAACCACAGGATCTCTATCTTATTCCTCTTCCACTCCTTGAACATAATTTTGCTGCAATGGGGTCCAAATCGTTGCTGTTGTTCTCGTTTAGTGGGTGCTTCTCGCTTCTCGCTTGATTCTAAACTCCAGGCCGGCTGCCGCCCTCTCGAAATTTGGGTTCCGGACTTCGTGGTTCGTGTCCATTCGAGATAGACAATCGGTGAAACCATTCTTCCATAATTTAGAGTAATGAATCCATTTTTGCATCGAAGTGTAGATGTCTCCTCTTGATTGTCGCTCTCTTTTCAGATCTCATCCTTGCTCTCTTGGCCAACAAATTCGCTTCCACACTTGCTCAATATCTTGCAAGTTTTCTACTTTCCATGGAATGAATTAGCTCGGGAATGGAACTTTATCTCTAATTTATTTCCAAATAACTAGATGTCTCTCGCAACAACTTTATATTTTCTTCCAATGTTATGAGGATGACTAGTCAATGGTGGGAGGATTTGGATCGGGATTGGATCTAGTGTATCTTCGGGAAGCAAGAGTGTCCAATTTCAAAAACAAATTTGCACTTTACAACTTTTCAATTTAGCCTTTGAATAAACTCTAAAATTATCATCCACAAGTTTAACAATTTCAATGAAAGCTATTACTATGTAGGTTGATTTTGGATCTCACTTTTTGTCCCCGTGGAGTCGCCAAAATTTTATCACTCGGATTGAACCTTAGGCCGAGAAAGGCAATTCCGAGGTAGCCTCAAACCACGCTTAGCCAAGTAGCTAGCCCTACTAGGCCAAGAGAGGGCTCTCTCCGTATATATCACAGCCAAAATGAATAAGTAAAGAAGATATTAGGCTAGGTATAGTAGCTTAGAGTTTTTTATTTTTATTTGTGTAGGATTTTATTGGATCGTGAGGAGCTGCTACCTAGGGAAAGGAAATTAGGGTCAAAATTTATAGGTGTTCTATGGGGTAAGTGTGTAGGTACAATGTTTAGCATTTTAGGGATTTGATGATGGGATGATAAAGATGGGCAAGGAGCTAGAAAGAGCATGATGAATTCATGGTTTCTTTATAACTCCGAATAAATTAAAAATTATGAATGTTTACCACATGATCCCATTAAAATAGTCGCAAATTTGACTAATGTCCAAAGCAAATTGATACAAATTGGTTCTCGAGATGCCAAAGCTCCAAGTGAGTCCCAACCATTACAATGACTAAGGAAATACATCATATAGACCTCAAAACCGCTCTTTCTTAGCCTTAGGGAGTCGAATTAATGAGATAGGGATCAGTTTCACCAACTCCCAAATAAGAAACCGAAGACTAGGAAGACCTAACAATTTGCCTCTAAAAAGAGAGGAAATCGATTCACTTCACCTCTAGAGGACTTATCTAATGTATCTACACTAGATAAAAATAAAAACATGACATTATCTTGACCTTTTAAATCAGTAATTTCTCATTTCCCAAGAAAAAAGTCAAATCAGAGGAAAATCAAAAAATTGGCTGAGATCGTGGAAAATTTCATTTTCCGGCAAATGCACAAATGGGCCATGACACGAAAATAGCCTCTGTGAAAGAAACTTTGGAGGACTTGCACGTGTCCAAATCAACCCAATATAGCTCATTGAAATCTCTTAAATCTAGTTTCCAAATATTCCTATAGTTTTAAAAATGGTACCCATTTGCCCTATCCAAAAGTGAATCTCCTAAGACCGGTAAACGCACAAAGGCTAAGATAAAAAAGGAGGTAGAAACATGAAATTTTGGCTGCTTTTGCACTTTTATGGAATCTATTTCTCCTCCAAATTTTCCGAAACTTGCTAGGGTTGATGTTTTCATCATTATGAACACAATGGTGGTGTCCATTTTTCCACCGGAGTCTCAAAACATGTAATAGCGCCGTTGGCGCCGCGCATTTGCGACCGTGTGCCAAAATCGCTTCTCAAAAACCAAAAAAGAAAGTGCCAAATGTGCCAAAACTTGCCTAAATTGTAAGGTTACTTGTTGATCAAGGGCTTGAGGCATGAAGAGACACCTCGCAAAGTATATCTAACCTCTCCTTCTCCTTTTGTTTGCTCCAATCTTGAATTTTTTCTATAGGCACGTTTGAGCTTCTCGTCTCGCAATTTTCAAGCTTCTCATGGCGTAGTGCTTTACCATTTTCCTTTGAATATCATTATCCTTTTTAGCCTTCTCTAGAAAACTTCCGTATGAAAATTGGCTCTATCAAGCCATGAATCTCTATCCCTACTAATATCTAGGTGCTGTACCACTGAGTGATCCCCGCTCGGCCAACCCGCCCTTCTCTCCGTTCTTCCTGCTTAAGCTCTCTTCAAATTTCCCATTTGCCTTTGGTCTCTATCTCGAGGCTGGTCCTCCTCATCATCAATCTCACCAAATATTTTCAAGGCCTTGGAATTTTCTACCTCTCTCTCGTGCTTTAATGGTCCCGACCTCATCAATGATTTTCTGGTTTTGAGCCGCTAATCTTCGCTCAAGAAAATCAATCACATATTGTGATCTATCAAGATTATCTTAAATTTCACTAATATTTTCCTCTTTTCCTCTGACATCAAGACCGGTGATTCTTTCCTCATCAAGTTTAATCAACTAAAACTCCCTATTTTTCATGTTTATCCTCTTGCTCATCAATGATTGCCTCTTTAGCTCTTTTCCTTGCCCTTGTCCACTTTTTCTTTCATGAAGAAGGCATGGCCCCTTTCACCGAAGTGAAGCAAACACATGCTTTCGCCTCTTCCTCGTGTCCTGGGAAATGGCTCAACATCATTCATATTAGCCCAAGTTTCCTCAATGTCTTTCTCACTTCGATGCCTCGCATCATGATGTGATGATGAAGGGTTATGGAAAGGTGAAGAAGTAGGATCAACATGAGGTGAATGGATTTGACTAGGTGATGATGTATGAGCAAGGGTGATGAGATTAAGAAGTGGATATGGGAGGATAAGATGATGAAGGGATACTCTATACTCATGATGACCTGTGTGGGATAGTGAAAACTTAATTTGCAATGAATGTGTCCCATGGGATGTTCTTTGCCTGCCGATGCATGACTATCATCTTCGATGGAGAAGTGATGGAAAAGACTCGCATTTGATGATTATAACTTCTTGTACAATTTATGCCATCTTGTCAATGCTATGGGAGAGATAGTATGGTATGTGAAGCATTCGACTCTAGTGAAGTGCATGAGGAGTCTGATATGGTATGAATAGACTTGAGAAAAACTCCTCACGTGTGAAGTATTTCATGATTATTTTCATCATATGGACATAAACGGGTCAAGGAGATGAGAGAAAGGGAAAATGGTCTTCTTGTCATCCTTATATCTAGGTTTGAGATATGGTTCACATATCATATCAAGGCTCTCTTCTTTAAACCATTTCTCTCACACATTAGGGATCCTTGTAGCAATTACAAATGACATTGGTGGACATGGTAAAAGTGACTCTAGCAAGAGTGACCTCCTACCTATCATGAATATTTTAGATAAACAACCTTGTCAACATAGGGTGATAGTAATCTTTCTTTCGCTTTCACAAAACTCATAACAACCAACATGTTTAAAACATGACACGGTGAGAGACAATCCACAGACCCTGGTGGTTTATTAGCTTATATCTGTCAGATTTTCCCCCTCGTGGTCAGTTCTCCCTGGTATTTGTTCCTCACCGACACCTCCGTCCTCCTTCGTACATTTTGAATTTGAAGGCTTGGGAAACTCCTATAGGGTAAATGGAATGAGATGAAGGGAGTGAGAGATGAGATGACTATGGGCTTAGGAAAATGGAGGTAATGAGTGTAAATGAAGACCCTAGGATTTAACATTGTTTATGACTGGATATGTGTTTTAGGACATGAACATGGATATGGTGCATGAAAATGAGAGAAAATGGAAACTAGGGTTTCATAGGCAACAAACACTTCAAATATTTAATGGAACACCAAATATATGAGAAGAGAGGTGATTTCGTGTTCCACTTACTGATATAAAGCTCCTCGAGAAGTTTGTGAAGATATTTGAGCTTGATGGAGGTGGTGAAATTCTTCAAAACCCCATCATGGAAAATGCATAGCACCACGGGCAACGCACAACAATAATACAAACGCGCAAAGGCTACCTATAAAATGTAAAATTTCCAATGTATTTTGGTCTAGTGTTTTTGGGCAAACGCGCAACCCAATTTATTTTGGTCTAGCAGTTTTTGGGCAAACGCGCAGTGCCGGGCTGGCAACATGTGCACAATAAGGCAAACACGGTTAGCCAAGGTGCCAAATGCGCAACACCTTGAAATTTTGACCCAAAATGCTCGAAAACTCAAATTTCTCCTTTCGATAAAAACTCCTAATGGCCGAATGGCAACAATGACTTGCTTTGAGATGTTTGAAAATATTTATAGCATAGTGGATTTGAAATTTAATTTGAATCACCCACTTTTCTAATGTTCACTTTTCCTTTGGCACCGATACTCTTTAACTTCTGAATTTTTGGCATTTGGCAGTTGATCAAACATGGAGTTTGATTTATTTGCTCCACTTGTACGGAGAATTGCATTTGACAGCTCGAGATTGAATTTTTTACATATAAGAATCATAAAATATATTTGGAAAACATATAAATTACATATTGAATTTTATATCAAAATGACATTTTGATATAAAAATAATTAAACCGAAAAATACAACTTTGAAAGTATGATAATTATATTATGATGATCTTATTTAGTCCCTCTCGATATATGTGCTGACCTTATTTGAAATGAAGGAGTGACC
Source organism: Pinus albicaulis (assembly GCA_034641835.2). Lineage (NCBI taxonomy): Eukaryota > Viridiplantae > Streptophyta > Pinopsida > Pinales > Pinaceae > Pinus > Pinus albicaulis. The sequence continues at coordinate 856,557,205 of CM076574.1, forward strand.
TGAGAAATGTAAAAACCTAATGACCTAATGGGATCACATCATGAATGGAGATTTTAACTTTCCAAGCGAAAAGAGCATTTCCATAGTGTTGTTATGCTCAATGAGACACAAGAATGAGTCAGCCCAATATGATCTAATGAGGGAGAATGAAGCTTATTGACAAGGACAACCACCAGTGGAACAATTTTATATCATTACCTATAGCTGAACATTTAAAATTTTTGTTGTGACACCTAAGATGCAAATGAAAAATGTTTTTTGATCCTTGGTGGAAGTATGCAAATACCGACACTAAGACCTACTATCACAATAATCAGAATGCACCTATGAAATCTTGGCACACCCCACTCCTACATCCTGGCCTACACCTTCTACTTGGCCTTACAATCCTCCATATCATCCTCAGCCCATGAACCAACCATTTTAGTAGTATGTTCCTCAAAAACCTCGCTGGAACAATGCATCCCAAGGGTGGAGGCCTCGACATAATCAACCACCTCCTCTAATGCCTCCACCCCAACATCAACCTCAACTTACTCATGCTGCTCCACCCAAGCTTACTCGCATGTATGCATAGCCCAATCTAAACCCAAACAACAAAAAGTGCACAATAGGTTTATAGTGGAGAGACATCCTATCCCATTATGTTATGAGATACGTAAGATTAATCTTTGGTTGGGAAGAGTACTCCCAGAACACCACCCTCCATATCCACCTATAGAGGTTGAGGAGGAAAAGGAATAAAGTAACACTCATATCCAAGAACCTCCTTTTCTTGAGTCCTTGATCCATCTCCAAATGTAACACCCCATAGGAGACCGAACTTCTCAGAACGATAAAATTGTGTGTAAAAATACCTTCCCTAGGCTATCAAGGATGTCCCTATTTACAATAGGTTCATCAAGGAAAATTTCTTCAAGAAACCTGGGAGAAAGAAGAAATATAAATTCCCACCATCAATGTAGTAGACAATCAATTGACTTAATGTTGGGAAGGGTGATCTTCCCAAAGTACCTCGGACCTTGGCAAGCCTAGTCAGTAGGATGTGCACACATAAATGGTGTCATAGTCCCCAATACTCTGATTGACCTTGGGGCTTCCATCAATAAGTTATGACCAAGGAAACTAGAAGCTTAAACTCAACCTACAAGGGAATTTGAGGACAACCACAACAGCTCTCCAGAATCCTGCGACGTGGGTTCACGTAGCTCCAAAAGGAATTTCGAGATTTCATGGTTTCACCGACTTGGGAGTATCCTACAAATTTTTGGTTCTGTACCAACACCAAATTAAATGGATATCCTCTCATCTTAGGGAGACTCTGGTTAGCTATTGCTAATGCTTGTATCAACTATCGGGGTTAGAAACATGACTATTAAGAATGGGCCCTTGTCTAAACATCAGAGATCCTCCATCCCAACCTTCCATCGACCATGACCTACCTATATGGCTCGAGGGATGAAGAAGAAGATGAAGTATACAACACTACCCCCATTTGTATCATAGATGTTGTCTATAGAGGAGGGCAGCTTGATGAAGATGAAATCATCGACCATGTCATTCAAAACTAGTCCCCCACTAATAGCCCGCTTGAAACCTAGTCAAAGAATATGAAAGCCACCCCTGGGATGGAACCGCACTCGCGCTGGATTCAACCTCTAAAACCACCAAGACCGTGGATTTTGGCCCATCCAAATATCCGAAAATTAACTCAAACCTCTTAGATAGAGAAGAAGAGAAGCTATGCCAACTTTTGAGAGAAAACCCATATGCATTTTCTTGGGATTAACAGGACATGAAAGGGGTGCATCCCTTTGGTATGAAAACATCATATTTACATTAAGGAAGGATGCAAGCATGTGCACCAACCCCAAAGGAAGAAGGAACCTAACCTAAAAGACATAGTCATGAAGAACCGCAAAAATTGTTGGATGCAAGTGTTTCATTTATCCTATATTAGACAAAGGAATGGGTATCTCCTCTCATTCTAGACCTAAATAAGAATGGAAAATGGAAAATTTTGTTGATTATCTAGAACCCAAAAAAGCCACCAAGAAGGACCATTTCTTCCTTTATAGATCAAGTCCGATGGCCTTGTAGAAAAAGTTATTTTCTTTCTTAGATGGGTTTAGTGGGTATAACCATATCCAAATCAACCGAAGACCAGGATAAGACTACTTTCACATGTCGTTGGGGTACCTTCACTTACATGCAGTCCTTACCCTGGGTTGTGGAATGCCCCAACAACCTTCCAAAGAGTTGTCTTCATGATTTTCCGAGCTAGTCCATGACTCCTGGCTGAAATATACATGGATGATTTCACCTTTATGGGGATGACTTGCAGGAAGATCTCTCCAATTTTGGGAAAAGATTGAGAAGATGCATTGAGATGCATCTCTCCCTCGAGCCTTAAAAGTGTGGATTCTTGAAAAGAGTAGGAGTAGTATTGGAACACTCAATATCCTGCCAGAATACAAAGGGACCCGAACAAAATCACCATCATCGTGCTGTACCCGCTCCTCAAAAGTAGAGAAATGTCGAGTTTCTTCATATTTGGCTACTATATAAGGTTCATAAAATATTTAGCAAGTTGGCTTCGCCACTATTTGGTTTGTTGGCCAAAGATTCTGACTTATTTGGTCTAAGTATTTGTCAAGAAGATTTGAACTCATTAAGGGAAATTTAACTATCAAATTTCATCCTCCAAGGTCCAAATTGACTTTGCCTTCACACCACATATGCATCATAAAAGTTGTGGGGAAACTCAAGTGCGTAAAGACAAATTACCTTATGCAATCTATTTCATCAATAAGAACTCGTTCAAGGGTAAACTCAATTATACTGCACAAAGAAGGAAATGTTAGCCATCGTCCATGCGTTTAACAAATTTAGACATTATATCAAGTTATCAGACCTTTGTACACACTAACCATGCAACCATCAAATATTTAATGAACAAACTAGATATTAATTCTATAATAATTATATGGTTGTTACTATTGCGCTAGCTTGACCTAACCATTGTTGATAAACCTAGAAAGGATAATCTTGTTGTAGATTGTTTTATCCAGGTTAGCTCTATCTATAGATGAAGAAGGAAATGGCAGATGACCAAATACAACATGAACATCTCTTCACTATCTCATCACACACGCCATTGTTTGCCGACATAGCTAACTACTTAGTTGTCAGTGCTCCCTCCTAACCTCTCACCTAAGGAGAAGAGAAATATCATTAGAAAAAATGCCCCTTTTCACTCGATTGGGGGGAAATATCTTCAAGCTAGGCCCCACCAAATTCTCAAAATATGTGTGAGGGAGGAAGAATTTTTTGATATCCTCTCTACATGTCATGATAGCCCTCGTGGAGGCCACTTTGTTGCAAAAAGGACTACCTTCAAAGCTTTAAGGCAGTTACTATTGGCCTACCCTTCACCAGATGCTTTAAGATACACTAACAGTCCGACCAAAGGCCAAAAGGATGGGGAAACCTACATAGAGGGATCAAATTCCTTTGCACCCTCGTGTGGCTCTTGAGCCATTTAACAAGGATGCATGGACTTCATTGGACCTATTGATCCACCATATGGCCAAAAAGTATATCATAGTCTACACCGACTCACCGACAAAGTAATGGAAACAAAAGTTGTGAAGGTAGCAACCGAGAGAAGGTAGTATAATTTCTTAGAGAGAATGTTTACAAATTTGGATACCCTGCATAAGTAGTCACCGATCAGGAGGCACAATTCACATCTCATCTCATTGAGAATCTTCCTCGAGGAGGCACAAGATGGCCATGGGAAGTGACCAATAGAGCCTTGATAATATCCTCACCAAGGTTGTGAGTAGCAAGAGAGAAAATATTGGGTGACATATTGGTAGAAGCTACTTGGGCCTACAACACCACATGGAAAATAACAACAAGATTTACTCCTTATGACCTGGTTTATGGCAAGAAAGCTCGCTTTCAATTGAATTTGAGTTTAACACATTAAGGATGGTAGTCGAGTTAGACCTAGATATTTTAAAGGCCCAAAATAGAGGTTGCTGAAATTAAATGGATTGGATGAGTTCAGATACAAGCATCTTTCCACATAGAAGTGATTCAGCTGCAAGGGAAGGTCCGGCATGATAAGTACACATTAAGGAAAAGACCTTTCAAGAAGGAGATTGGGCATTGTTGTATGACTCAAGGTTTAAGGATTTGAAAGGAAAATAATGACAAGATTTTTGGGACCCTACAAAGTGAAAAAAATGTTGTGATAATGTATGCCAGCTCATATCGTAACCATGTATAAGGAAGGATTCCCCTACTTGTCAAGGGTTGGAGGCTTAAGGTTTAAAAAAATCTCTTGTCTAGGCCAGAATTTATAAATTCAATAAACAGAGGTGTGTCACAGGAGACTCCATAGTTTTCGCCTCCCCAACCTATAAAAAAGAAAATAAAAATAAAGAGGCATGGGAAAAACCTCTTGAGGTGCTCAATTCCAAATCCAAGGTTGAAAACCTCCATTGTGCAATCTTGGAGCAAAAAGATAAGAGAGAAAAGAAAAAAAGAAAAGAAAAAAAAATATCCTTGGGTGAAAACCTCTGCTAGCGTCCAAGGAAGGCCTCGTGGGTTGAAAACCGCCGTGGAGGCAGCCCACTTACCTTCAAAAAAAAAAGAGAGAAAAAATAAAGAAACAAAAAAAAGTAAAAAGAAAGAAAATACCTATGCACTTATTTGTTTTTTTGTTTTGAAATTTACGATCAAAGATGGTTTTTGGGATCTAGAGGAGAAGTTTTTCTTCACTTATCTTTCTCACATACACCATGAACCACTTCCAGAAGACACCCTTCATTCATTTCACCCTCTTAGATACATAAACTTCTCATTTTTTTCCTTACCGTAATTGCTATAGGCAAGGCCAACAACTACGGGATTCTTGTAGCACGACAGAAACTCTTGTAAATGGCATGTGAAAATAATTCATGAAGGAAGGAGTCAGGATTTCTAAACTTCAAGGAGAGCATGATAATCTATGTTTTTCCCGTACCTACCACTCCTAACCCCTTATTTCTCCATGCACAAGGATTCACTTCTAAACCCTATACAGCTCCTTAGCAATGAGATCATTTGAAACTTGGCTTGATAATTCTCTCACTTACCTATCCACCACTCCATTCATAGCCTCCATAAACTATTCTCCATTTATAAGCAATATGAAGCAAGAAGAAGCAAGAAGAAGACTGCAAAGGAATTGGAAAGTTTCGTAGCAAATATGTGTGGAACAACAAGGCAAAAATCTATACAAAAGTTGATGAAGATGAATTCAAAATACTCACAAGTAGACTCTAGGAGAGTAAGCACACTAGCCATGGTACCTGAATACCCTCCATGCAAAAGACTCCGCAAGAAGAAAAGACAAAAAGATTAAGGCCTCACTCGGGAAAAAGATACTCACCAAAATAAAAAAAGAAAAGAAAATAAAATATAGAAAAGGAAAGATCATGGCTACAACCACCAGCTCCAGCTCCTTGCACCAGCTCATTTCATGACCATGCCAACACTAGGTAGGCTCACAGTATGGCCCTTCACCTCTCGCTTATGCATTCATAATGACCAAAATGGTTTAATGTCGAGTTTTAGAACTTTAAAGGAAAAAAAGGTGCAATAGCTAACATGGCCACCTTTCGTAAAGTTAAACTAGAGGAAAATTAAAATTTCATGCCACCTACACAAGTCAAATCAAGTCAAGAGGGATTGGAAGGAGTATGAAGAAGGTCATTACGAGGTTAAGAAATCATTAATCGGAGTGGGACCAATAGTCTTAAAGAGGAAAACTCGTGTTAAGTACGAGTCATCACCCATTCCAAATTTAGTTTAAAATCCATAAGGTTAGTCTTGCCTCATTTTCACCATTTCGATGAGAATTTTGAAGGGAAAAAAGGAAAAAGGGTAGTGGAAACCATTAGGGAGAGCAACATTGAAGTCGTAGGTCGCATGCACCATTGTGCTACAGAAATCGCAGATTTTCTACAAGAAACTACACAAGTAGATCAACAAGGGTACATAGGGAAAACAGTGACATGTGGGTGAAATTTCCTCCCAAGGCAACCATATACCAAGAAAAACACCAGAGGATAGAGGTAAAAGTGGTTTCAACCTCAAAACTAAAATTTCACCATGAAATTTTCTACAACAAGTTATAATTTGGCAATTAAAGGGTAATTTTTTTTTGTTTGAAAACCATTCATCTCCAAGACATCTTCACATAACTCTAAAACACCTTACCACCTTCTTATCATAGCCATAAAAAATTGGAGTGGGATTCAATAGATGGGAGCCCACTAATATTAAGAGAATTAGGCAACATCCTCAAGTCATGGAAATTTTTAGAAATCACCAACGGCTAGGTTTCTTCGAGATTTTGAAAGGTTTTGATGAAGATATAGCTCAATAATTTGCATTGGCTCTGCAATCACACTTAGAAGAGAGATCCACCATTGTGGTCGTGGGCCTAGCCATCAAGACCGTTTTCAATCTCGAACTCATAATCGTAGTCACAACTTTTCCCTTAGGAGTTAAATGAGTTAAAGATAGGATGCCAAGTACCGGCAGCCCAAGAAAGCTTCTTTTCTAGGAGAAGAATACATTAAAGACAAGAATGGAGTGAGGAGAGAAAGCCTTCCATACCCTAAGATGAAGTAGCCTTCCATATCATGAAATTCATTTCTTGTGAAGGCAGATTTAGTGTAGTCTAAGGGTACCATTTCAAAGCTGTTGAATGAGCTTAGTTTCAATGAGGACTCTCTAGAGTAGAGATTAAGCATCCCTCATTTCTGAACTCCATAACCGATATGAGAAAAAAGGTGAGGGAAAGAAAATTCTGGCAATGATGATTTCTAGAAGATTAAACCTCCATGTATTTTGGTCCTCTTTCATAGACAAGGATATGGAATCTTCATAACCACCCAAACATGACAAACCTCCGTCTCTAGTATTAGACAGAGGGAGGTAGAAGAATAATAAGAGGAGGTTGGAAGAGGAGGTAGAGGAAGGAGAGGAGGCTTAAGATGAGGAAGAAAGAAGAAATGGAGATTAAAAAAAACATGGAGAGCGTAGGAGACAGGGAAAGAAAATGTAGGGGGAGAAGGAATAAAAGACATAGGAGTGTTGAGATTCAACAAGATGATGAGCTTAGTGAAAAGAGTCGCCTTCACTAAATGGCCCTCATAGGCTATTTTTGGTGCAAGTCTATTTTTAGACTATGTTTATTTTTAGACATGATGATCATATTTCGTGTTGCAGGATGCCATTTGTGGATGGTTGATCAAGTTGGAAAAATAGATGAAATTCTATTTTTATAATATTGGGCGAAGTCTATTTATAGATCGTCAATCTAAAAATAGATGCATTTAGATTATTATTAGCTCTTAATAATAATCAGACTCTAAACAACAACTTATTCCTCGAGCACTTCATTTCAGTTCAAATATGTGGCACATCAGCCTGAAAAAAAGGAATTACACTATTCCTAAGGGTTTATCGGAGCTAATGCATGGAGGACCTGCCAGGAACTCAAGTGGAAGAGCTGGTGACACAAACTTGGAAGAAGTAGTTATGGAGTTGTATCTGCTTTTAACTCAGCTTAGACCTGGGCTGAGTTTGTTGTATCTAGTCTAACTGATTGACACACTAGTGAGAGTGGAGTGAATTAATTAGTTAATTGATTCAAAAATAATAACTCATTAATCAATCAATAATAAAATATGAATTCAAGGCATGGTGTCATGGAGACCAAAGGGAGAGATAGGTGAAAGGGCAAGATAGACTATCCGTTTCCGACTATAGTGATGCATTGATCGCATCAAACACACAGCGGAGATGCCAATGAGGATTGCGTTACCAAGGATGGAGTAATTCAAATTCATTCCGAGCTATTCTTCAACAGATTTTATGTTGGAGGGCAGTTAGCAGGTTGCAAATATTAGTGCATGGATTTGCAAGATTGGGCCCGATTAGTGTATGACGATTATATTGTACCGAGAGCTTGTGATAAGATTTGTATGTTTGTACGAGATTGTCATATGATCTCCATGTTACATAATATATATTTGGGGTTTTTAGCTTCAGTTTTCCGTTAAAAATCGTGTTATGTGTGATTGAATATTTTTGTTTATGCTTCACATGTGTGTGCAATTAATTTTTCCGCAAAGATTAACAAGTGGAATAGATTCAAGAATCCGTACAGTTAAATAGTGTGATATCAGGTGGATCTTGACATATGTGCATGCTTAGTGCATATGATTTCTACAAGGAGAAGAATGTATTGAACCCTATTCTAGGCATTGATACCTCCCCTCAAGACACCAACATGTCACCAAACATTACAGATCAGGAAGTGGCTACTACCCTAACCACTTTGAGCACACTTGTAAATACAAAAATGAAGAGGCAAACAACTATGTATTTTAGGACTAAGAAGAGTCAAAGTTTGAGGCAAGGAAAACCACAAACTCCCACCAAAAGCCCTATTGTCATTAAGGAATCACCAAAGAAATATGGTGAAATAAGGTTAGAAGAAGAAAGTGCAAGAGGTCACCTCACGAAGTGAGGAGCCCCGTGGACCTACATCATAAGACACTCAACAAGGTTGGCATCCCATACACTCTATGCAACTCCATGTACCCCTGGAAGGATTGAAAAAAGAGAAAAACAATAAGAGGGTCTTTAGTAAGAAAAACAAAGTTTTCACAGGAAAATCTTATCTTTGCTACAATAAAATCCAAATCGTACCATAAATTAGGAGAAAAAGGCCTTGCTGAGGAAGAAAAGACAACCATAGATGGCAAGATGTCGTAGAAGTTGAGGACAAGGCACAAGATGAAGGACAAGATGAAAAAGTAGGAGAAAAAGATGACAAGGAGGAGCCACCTCACCAAAACTAGTCCTCAAAGATGTAGCAGTCAAGGCTCAAATCCCAGCCCTCAACCCAATATCAACTCCTAATACACCTATATCAAGGGGGCAGATTGAAATGAGAAGTTCACAAATGTCTTTATTCTATCAGCTTGGAAGAGGAGAGGGCATGCATCATCATTGGATGAAGATTGCCACAACTAAAGGTGCAGGCATGACATAGGGTTCATGGAGGAAAAAGTGGTTGATTCGAGGAAGGATTTTTCTAGTTTTAGGCTTAGAGAATTGTAATATCCCAAAATAGGGTTTTTACAACAATAAGAATATCTTAAGATATTCTAAAGTTTGAGATCATTTATACATAAACATAAGCTAGAAATATCAGTGAACATCATCATACCAAAATGTATGTGGAAACCATAGAGCCATTTTATTATGTAAATCAACAACAAACATGTACAATACAACTCAAATGATTAAGGCAAACAAGCCTCTCATGAATACATGTGAAAAAGATGGAATGTTGCTCTATCATAGAAAGGCTCATGAATACAGAGGCACCATAGATGGTACATCACAGCATGGGAATGTAAAATAACATACATCTGTATATAGATGGTTTCCATACAACATTGGGAGCAAGACCCAACTCCTTGGAATACTATTTCTCAAGTCAATCCCTGAAGGATTGGTCAAATATGCAAAATCGATGAAATGCCGAAGCCGCAAGGTACACCGCAACTCAAGAACTGAACAGATGGAGATGATCAATATGCCGCACGATAAATAAATCTCCTCCAATGATCTCTCAAGTGAAATGCAAGCTCTCATCGCAATTGCACATCGAAAATAACGTTAGCCTAGAGAAGGGACTAGCTAATCGTAAGGTGAAAGGGAATGTGTTGGGCTAAGTGCCAAAATCTTCAATAAGTCTGTGAATCTTCCTCTCTCGGTGTTCCAAAGGAAAGAAACTTTCTCCTTTGAAAACAAGCCCCGGAAGTGGTGCTATTTCAACCTCCACCGCAACACCCCGCAACGAAATGTTTCTTGCTATAGGAATAACGCAAATAGAAGTTGAAGGAGGAAGTTTGGCCTCAAGCCTAGATGTGGATAAATGAAGTGAAAGCTCCTTCAATAGGCCTCCCTTGAAAGGAGAAGGAATTCCTAAATAGGAAATACTTGTGCTAAGCATCACCGCAACTCGCTATAAACAGTAGGAGAATGCACAAAGTCTGAAATCGCACAAGACATCAATAATACATAAGATGAATAACAATGGCTGCCTTGCCCTCCTTTAAACAAGTGAAAGCCCTCTCCATGGGTCCCACTCATTAGGGTTTTATTCACAAAATAACCCTCTTCCCATTCATTCTGCTTCTTCTATCAAAGTGTTCTCCACCTCCTATCCTTAGCCATTGAATTGGTCAAAATTGACCTTGTCTTTGTGCAAATGACCTCTTTCACACTTGAGGGTGTGAAATCTCGGCCTATGAATATCAACTTTCATACTATGAGGGATTTTATTCATTTTTCCGCAATGTATGGGCCTCCTTACCCATTTATTTACCTCCTATGTGTAAACAAAAATTTAATATTCCATTTATACAAGCAAAGTGGGAATATTACAAGAATCCATAAGGAAAGGGCAAACTTTTAGAAGGGCCAACTAGAGAATGTAGCATCGTAGGAGAAACTCCGTAAAAGAAAAAAACAAATGGGCACCATGGCATATTTGTGCATGGAGGCCATCCAACATAGATACCCATCAAATCTCTATGTACGCAGAGACCACCTCAAGGGAGTGCGTAGCTCCTATTTCAAATAAAAACACTCGTGCCTCTCATGGATCCTTACCATTTCCTGCATCCGGGCGTACATTTCATTAATTTTTGAAACCAATCAACTTTGCAAATAAGGAAAAAATGGCAGAATTATAAATGCAATCTTGTGTTGATAGACTTGAACATCTGGGACCCTAATCATCGAATGGGAGACATGTAGTTAATGGAATTAGCATCTTGGATGGTTAATGAGGAGACCAAAGTACAAGAAGCAAGAAGGGTAATGAGGAGATAAAATAGAGAACCTCTACACATCGTGGTAGAAATATTCAGCCCTGGGGGAGTCATCAACAACCATCTTAAGATAGAAAATGATCCTACACTTGCATAAAAGTACCTCCACACACAAGCCCAAGCATGGTTCGTTTGATGATGTTTCTAGGTTGCTGGAGATGAGGCTAATTGCTAGTAAAATGAGATGGAATAGACTCTAACAACCTTAGAAACATGGAGTACCACACACTGTAAATATTGAGAGGTGCCCCGTGAAAAGAGCAATTCATTATACAAGAGGGCCATGAGGCCGAAATATCCGGGGTATTTGAAAATCGATTCACACTTGTTGTTGGGGCTGAGTGATGGAAAAGAAAAGACAAATATGAGCATAATAGAAAATGGGAAGAAGCTTAAAAGAATGATAGATTTACATTCTTTGCTGACTCCCACACTTCCTTCTCAAATGAGGGTCCATTAAAGCTTTGAAAGAAATGCAGAAGGAGGGCTAAGTTTCTTAGAGGATGAGAAACCATTTTGTAGGGGGGTGATGATGAGCTCCATCATTAGGTATATTTGGAGGGGGTTAATCACTTTTTTTTTCCTTATTGAGTCTCTTTTTCTCACATTTAATTATATTATGGTCTTATGTTGCTAGTGTATATGGTGATTAAGGCTTGTCATACTTTGAATTCCTAACATGAATTAAATGCAGGAAAATCACGAAGATATTTTATTTTTTATGAATATTTTTCCATTAAAGCTCTGAGTATACAACAAGGAGAGATTATAGGGGGATTTTCCACTCTTAAATCCCAAAGGCGCCCAAGGGATCCTCGATTCCCTCCAACACAAAATCAAAGGCGCTCAAGAAAACTCAAGATCAAGTGCACCAAAGTTACACTTTCACTTGCAAAATAATAAAGGACAATATCACCTACTTTCTAGGAGTTGTTGCAGCTTACCCTATAGGTTAAATAGGCTGATCAAGAGCTCATTAGTATTCAAAATTTGAATTAAGCTAATAGACTTTAGCTCTTGTAATAGGTTTTTGAGACTTCTGTCGATGTTGATGAGCTCCATCATTAGGTACATTTGGAGGGTTTAATGGTCACCTTTTTTCCTTATTAAGTCTCTTTGTCTTGCATTTTAATTATATTATGGTCTTATGATTCTATTGTAGATGTTTCGATTGAGGCGTATCATACTTTGAGTGCTCAACATGAGTTAAAATGCGTAAAAATCACAAAGATATTGCATTTTTGGTGAAGATTTTTCCATTAAGACTCGCAGTAAGACAACAAGGAGAGATTCTAGGTGGATTTCCACCTCCTTAACTCCCAAAGGCAGCCAAGGGATCCTCGATATTCCCTCCAATAGTCTGGAAATCAAAGGCATCCAAGCAAACTCAATATCAAGTGCACCAAAGCTACACTTCACTTGGTACCAAAGTGGACTCATCGCTTAATTTATAGGGATATTTTGGTAGCTACCATCTAGTTTAAATAGGGCTAAGAAAGAGCTCATTAGAATTAAAACTTTAGAGAAATCCATTAGGATTTTATCTCTTGTAATAGGTTTTTGAGACCTTCATGTTGATATAATGAGACTATATTTTGCAATAAAATGAGTATTCGCATTGTGCTTCACTGATCTAGTTTCGTATGGCTAGGCTTGTGGGTTAGGCCCACTCATGTGTCTTAGTCTCTCTTGTATTCATTCTTTAATTTTATGTCAGCTTTAGCTAGTTTTTCTTATGAGTATTTAGCTAGTTTGCTCACATTTTCATTAACTATTTTTGTATTTTCTCATTTGTATTTTTCGTAGATTTAGCTTGCGTACATGTTGGTAGAGTAGGTTATAATTTAGAAAGATGTGAGTCAAGCCTCTACCTCTCATCTCTTTCATTGGAGCTTAAGGAGGGTAGACCTTTCCCCACAGGCCAAAATTGCTTTTTAGTTTATGATTTACTGGAATGAATAAGTTAGGTTGTTGTAATACTATGGATATGTTTAGAATGTTGTGTTAGATCCTCTTTTAGGTTAAAGTAGATTTTTATTTTCAAATTCAATTCATCTTTCCATTGTATTTATCATGAATATATCCATATTTATTGCATGAACATGTAGTTTTCTTGGTGGTTTAGGTAGCACAACCAAGGATAACTTCACCGCACCTTCCGCCTTCATCTCTCACCCTTCATTAGCCCTATGTTTATCAAAATCGCCATCAGCCTTGTTTCTCGTATTTTTCATCCCTACATTGACAACAAACCCTAGAGCTGTAAGATACCTAAAGAGGTTTTTATCTTCGCCAAGGTGGGAAACCTTCCTCTCATATAAAACCACTCACTCCACCTTCCCTACCTTTTTCAAACCCATTTTTGGCCTCGAATTTCCCTCGAATGTTTCTCGTAGCAATCAGACTTTCCCGTAGTAGCACTTGGTGTACATCTCGCGTCCCTCCTTAAGCTGAGAAAATGACTAACCACGTCCTCTAGGACCTGCCAAAACCACCCATACACCTTCAGCCTTTCACCCATGTGTTCAAGCCACTGATAATCCACCTTATCACTTTCTTCTCCTAGCGGTAAAAACAACGCATTTATACATAATTAGGTCATGATTAGTTACATGATTAAAAGCATGATATATAGAACATAGAGTGAGTAGAGTGTGTTTATCCATTTGGCCCAACAAAGTATGATTAGGTTAGTTTCCTTTATGAAATATCAATTCAACAATTTACTTCATGCAAGATGCCTATTTTCTTTCATTTCTTATCATAGATTAATGTGAAGATTTTTATTTCATTGTAGAGTACTTAGATGTAATTTTGCCGTAGTGTAGTTTTTTACTGGCTGATAGTGCCATGGCTTTGACTCATTTGTAGCCCTAGGCCTAGATCTCAAAAGTGTGACAACTTCATCTAGAAACCCTAGGAAGTAGCACCCTTTCATAAAAAGCTCATAAGAGATGGACATATAGAATGTATCCGTTGTGTATATAGCACTGTCATCTCCAAGTTTGTACGAACCTTGCGTTGATAAAGTAAAGTAGGGAAGCCTCTAGGAGTTGCAACATTCTCTGTGCAATACTAGGGCTCACCACTTTTTGGTGTTGTTTCTAGGGAGGTGTCTATTATATGCTTTGATTTTGTTTTAACATTCTTTCTCGCTTCTTTTACATGTTTTTTCAAAAAATATTGAAAAAATACAAAAAAATGTGGTTTTCATGCCTCGTAGGAGTAGGATACACATGGAAATTTTTTAACCTAAAACCCCCACATCACCACATTCACCCTTTACTCTTTCAGTGGTTGAGGTTGAACACACCATAGGTGAGCCTTCTGAAACTTTGAAGAACCTACTGGAGAAGAAGAAAATAATGTTTCACTCTGAGAACCTACTACCCATCTCAACCATGGCTAAAATTGAAGCCTCAAAGGAGCCTTTTCCATTAGAGAGGCAAACAGGAAAACTAAAATGAAAAACATTAGCCCCTCAGCACTTTCCACACTTTCATGGACTTTACTCTCTCAAGATCTTGAAAATTCATGTTTGGAATTTTCTCGTTGTCTCCGTAGACGTATGACTATGCCTCGATGATCAAAAGTTGAAGCCATTCCCATCTACCCTTAAGGATGTGGTCGCAATCGTTCATGGGTCTATCTCGGCAACAACATCACTATTTGGGAATAGATGCAAGAGGCCTTGAACAACAATTACATGGACTAATCGAAGGTTCAACGAAACTAAAGATGAGATATTCAAGATGACTTCAGGCTCCGATGAATCCCTAGAAGATACTATGAAGAGAGGTTTCAGCTAAACTATAAGAGAGCCAATTGTACCTTATCTTAGATGAATTAAACTAGTACTTCTTTGAGGGATCAAGGAGGAGGTGATATAAACACTCCATATGTTATCAGAGGTGATATCTACCAGATGCCTTATGAAACAATCAAACCGTCTTCAGAACCATTCTAGGGAAGCAGGAAGAAAGGGGAGATCCTGACAAAGTAACACCAATACCACTTCCTCTTCCACCTCCATCAAACATGAGATTGGAAATATGTTGGAGGACTTCAAAAGTGACATGTTTCACACCTTTTCCTTGCAAATGGACACAATCTAGGTCAAAAGGAAGCAAGAGGAAGCAGAAAGTTCCTTGGCTATATTTGGCCATACATGTACCGTAAAACACCCTAGAAATGAATGTCCATTAAATTTCATAGATATTTTCTTAGTCCGTGAGGAGAATCATGCCACAGACAAGTGTCCCTCCTTACTTGGACTCAAAGTTGTACATCAAGGTGGGGAAGTAGGACCGAACAACTTTGTTTCATCAACTAGAGAAGGCCTCAAGGCCCTAGGTCATATAAATAAGGTATTCAAGGTGCACCTTACTCACCTTACTTCTACTATCACAATAATCATAATGCACCCATGCAAGTCCTGCTGGAACAATCCATCCCAAGGGTGGAGGCCTTAAGATAATGAACCACTTACTCTAATGCCTCCACCCCAACCTCAACCTCAACTTACTCATGCTGCTCCACCCAAGTTTCGCATGCTTGCAATAACCCAATTTGAACTCCGAACAATAGACATGCACAATAGGTCTATAGTGGAGAGACAGACCCAACCTTATGATGTGGAGATACATGAGATTAATCTCAAATGAAGATTACTCCCATACAACCACCCATCATATCCACCCTCAGAGGTTGAGGAGGAAAAGGAATAAAGTAACACTCAGATCCAACAACCTCCTTTCCCCGAGCGCTTGATCCATTCTAGTCAAGACACCTTTAGAGACTGATCTTCCTCGGTTCGGGAGAACTTAAAAATTTGTGTGTAAAGATACCACTTCTCCAAGCTATTAAGGATGTCCCTATTTACAATAGGCTCATCAAGGAAAATTGCTCAATAAGCCCGGGAGAAAAATAAATATACCCCCACCATGAATGTAGTAGGACAATTGCCTAACTTAACGTTGGGACGATTATATTTCCAGCACCTGGACCCTAGCAATCAAGTCGTATATTTGCACATAGATGGTGTCATATTCCCACACTGAGCCGATCTCGGTTGCCATCAATTCTCATGGCCAAGGAAACTATGTTGAAACTCAACCTCCAAGGATATTTGAGGGAAAAGCACAACAGTCTCCGCAACTTGCAGATCAATCCAAGGTAACTCGGGAAGGAATTCTTGAGGATGTTATGGTTTCAATTGAATCTTGGGAGTATCCTACATATTTCGGGGTTATGGTGCCCAAAAAACAAGTTCAATGGAGATCCTCTCATCTTAGGGAGACCTTGTTGGCCACTACCGATGTTTATATCAGTTTTTGGGCCTGAAACATGACTATTAAGAATGGGCCCTTCTCTAAATAGTTGGTGTTATATCCTCCAAACTCAACCTTCCATTTATCATGATCTACCTATATGGTTGGAGAATGAAGAAGATGAGGTATATAACACTACCCCCATTTGTACCATAGATGTCGTTCATAGAGGGGGACAACTTTGACAAATATGAGCTCATCGATCATATCAATTCAAAACCAATCCCCCACTAACAATCCACTTGAAAACCTAGTCAAATAATATGAAAGACAACCTTGGATTGAATTGCACTTAGTCGATTAAACCTCTGAAACCACCAAGGATGTAGATTTTGGCCCATCTAGATCTATGAATATCAACTCAAACCTCTCAAATGAAGAAGAAAATAAGTTATTCCAACTTTTGAAAGAAAACCTAGATGCATTTTATTGGGATTACATGGAAATGAAAGGGGTGCATCCTTCAGTATGTGGACGTCATATTTACATTAAGGAAGGATGAAAGCATGTGTGATAACCCAAAAGGAGGATGAACCCAACTCTAAAGGACATAGTTAAGGAAGAACTGCAAAAACTATTGGATGCAAGTTTCATTTATCCTATATCAGAAAATGAGTGGCTATCTCTTCATGTCCTAGTCCCAAAGAAGAATTGAAAATGGTGAATCTGTGTTGATTATCAGGAACTTAACAAAGCCACCTAGAAGGACCATTTCCCTTTTCCCTTTATAGACCAAGTCTTGGATGGCCTTGCAGGAAAGAAATTTGTTTCCTTCTTAGATGGGTTAAATGGGTATAACTAGATCCAAATCAGCCCTAAAGACTATGACAAGACTACTTTCACCTACCCTTGGGGTGCCTTCACTTACCAAGTCCTACCCTTTGGGTTGTTCAATTCCTCAGCTACCTTCTAAGGAGTTGTCTTAAGAATTTCTTCTAAGCTAGTCCATGACTCAGTTGAAATCTACATGGATGATTTCACACCCTATGGGGATGACTTCCAGGAGGCTCTCTCCAATTTGGGAAAAGTGTTGACAAGGTGCATTGAAATGCATCTCTCATTGAGCCTAGAAAATTGTGAATTCCTGAAAAGAGAAAGAGTTGTATTGGGACACTCGATATCCCAAGCAGGAATATAGGTGGACCTAAACAAAATCACTATTATCAAAAGGGTACCTGCTCCTCAAAATCAAAGAGATGTCAAGAGTTTCTTGGGGTTTAGATGGATATTATATAAGATTCACCAAAGACTTCAGCAAGTTGGCCTCGCCACTATTGGTTTCTTGGCCAAATATTCTGAGTTTACTTGGTCTAGTCTTTATCAAGAAGCTTTTGTGCTCATTAAGGGAAAGTTAACTACTTCCCCCATTCTTCGAGGTCCAAATTGGACTCTGCCTTTCCACATCCACATAGATGCATCAAAAAAGTTGTGGGGTAGCATTGGGGCACTTAGAAGAAAAGTCACCTTATGAAATATATTTCATCAGTAAGAACTTGTCTAAGGCTGAACTCAATTAAAATATCACAGAGAAGGAGATGTTATCCATTGTCCATGCTTTAAACAAATTTAGACATTATGTCACTGGGTATCATATCTTTTTACCCACTAACCATGCAATCATCGAATATTTAATGAACAAACCAGATGTTAATGCTAGGATAATTAGATGGTTGTTACTATTACAATAGTTTTACCTAACCATTGTTGATAAACATGGAAAGGAGAATATTGTTGCAAATTTTTTGTCTAGGTTAGATCTATCTGTAGATGAAGAAGGAATGGTGGATGAACTGCTGCTAGATGAACATCTCTTCGCTATATCAGCACTCTCACCATGTTTTTCTATCATAGCTAACTACTTGGTTGCTGGAAAGTTCCCTCCTAATCTCTCATTCAAGGAGAACAGTAACATCATCAAAAAAAGCGCCCCTTTCACAAAATTTGGGGGAAATATCTTCAAGGTAGGCCCTGATCAAATTCTCATAAGATGTGTAAGGGAGGAAGAATTTTTTGTTCCTCTCTGCATGTCATGATAGCCCTTGTGGAGGCCACTTTTCTAAAAAAAGTATTGCCTTCAAATTTTTTCACTCAAGATAATATTGGCCTACCCTTCACCAGGATCCCAGAAGATACACTAGCAAGTGCGACCAGTGCCAAAGGATGGGGAAACCTACACAAAGGGATGAGATGCATTTTCACCCTCTGGTGGCTCTTGAGCCATTTGAAAAGTGGGGCATGGAATTCATTGGACCTATTGATCCACCATATGGACAAAAAAAGTACATCATAGTCTGCACTGACTACCTGAAAAAGTGGGCTGAAACGAAAGATGTGAAGGTAGAAATCGAGGAGAAAGTAGCAGAATTTGTAAGAGAGAATTTGTCTTACAAATTTCGATACCCCAGAGAAGTAGTAACTGACCAGGGGGCATAATTAACATCTAATCTCATTGAGAATATTCTGAGGAGGAAAAAGATAAAGCATAAGACTTCCATTGTCTACCACCCTCAAGAAAATGGCCAAGTGGAAGTGACAAATAGAGCCTTGGATAATATCCTCACCAAGGTTGTGAGCATCAGCATAAAATATTGGGCGGACAGATTGGTAGAAGCTACTTGGGCCTACAACACTACTTGGAAAACAACAACAATATTAACTCCTTATGACCTGGTCTATGGCAAGAAATATCTACTTTCAATTGAATTTGATTTCAACACCTTAAGGATGGAAGCTGCGTTGGACCTAGATATCTCAAATGCCCAACAAGAGAGGTTACTACAATTAAATGGATTAGATGAGTTCAGGATGCAAGAAATCCTTCACACAGAGGTAATTCAGATGCAAAGGAAGGTCTGGCATGACAAGTACATTAAGGAAAATACCTTTCAAGAAGGAGATTGGGTGATGTTGTATGACTCAAGGCTTAAGGATTTCAAAGGCAAATTGATGACAAGATGGGTGGGACCCTATAAAGTGGAAAATTTTTATGATAATGTCATTTTTTAGATCAGAACCATAAATGAGGAAGGAATTACCCTACTTGTCAATGGTTATAGGCTTAAGGTTTACAATAAGCCCTTGTCTAGGGAAGAATTTATAAATTCCATAAACAGGGAGGTGCATTTCATGGGAAACTCCATAGTTTCCAGGTCCTCCCCCTCCCAGAAAATAATAATAAAGAGGCATGCGTGAAAACATCTCTGAGGCTCCCTAGGCCAACTCCAGGGTTTAAAACCTCCATGAGGCAATCTTGGACCAAGAAAAAGGAAATAAAAAGAAAAAAAACAGAGAATAAAATATCCTTGGGTGAAAACCTCTCTAAGGCACCCATGGCAGGCTTGTGGGTTGAAAACCTCTGTGGAGGTAGCCCACTTTCCTTTAGAAAAAAAGGAGAAAAAGAAAAGAAAGAAAGGAAAAAGAAGAAAAATGCCTATGCACTAATGTGTTTTTCTGTTTTGCAGGTTATTTATTAAGGAGGTATTTTTTGGGATATAGAGGAGTATTTTCTCTTCATTTTCTCTTCTCCTCTTCTTGTACACTCCATGAGCCACTCCATCATACATCCCTTCATCCATTCCACCCTTTATATTAGCAAAAATTCCATTTTTCTTCCTAAATTGTAATTGCTAGAGGAAAATCCAACAACTACAGGATTCATGTAGCACTACAGGAAACTCCTGTAAATGCTACAAGAAACAAAATCATGGAGGAATAAGCTCTATCATGTATTTATGAACTTCAAGGAGAGAATGATAATTCATGTTTTTCCTATACCCACCATTTCCAAACCCTTATTTCACTCCATGCCCAAGGATTCACTCTTTAAACCCTATGTTGCACCATTAGTAGCTATATCATTGAAAAACTTGGCATGAGACCCCTTCACTTACATATCCTCCACTCCATTCATTCCATGACTCCATCCATAGCATCCATGAACCATATCCCTCCATTTCTGAGCAAGCTGAATCAAGAAGAGAAAGAAACAGACTGCTACAAGCATTAGAAATTTTCCTGTAGCAAATCTGTGTGTGGCATAGTAAGGCCAAAATATGAAGGAAAGATGATGAGGATGACTCCAGAAGACCACCACAAGACTCCAGGAGGGAACGCACACCAACCATGGCACCTGACTACCTCCACACAACACTTGCAAAGAAAAAAAAATTAAGCAGCTCACTCAGAAAAGACAAGCAGCTCACTCAGAAAAAGTTGCTCACTTAGAAAACAAATAAGAAATGAAAATACAACAAAGAAAAGACCAAGGTTTCCACCACTAGCTCCATCTCCTTGCAATAGCTCGTTCAACACCTCACCAACACTAGGTAAGCTCAGGTATGGCCCTTCACCTCTCGCTATTCATCCATAATGGCAAAAATGGTTGAATGTCTAGTTTTAGAAATTTAAAAGGAAAAAAGGTGGTGAGTTAACTTATCCACCTTCGTAAAGTGAAACTGAAGGAAAATTGAAAGTGCATGCCACTTGGTAAAGTCAAATTAAGTCACGAGAGAGTGGATGGGTATGAAGAGAGTGATCATGAGGCTCAACAATGATTAATTGAAGTGGTACCAACGGTCTCAAAGAGGAAAATGCGTGTTAAGTACGAGTCACCACAACGCTCCAAATTTAGTTAAAAATCCCGTAAAGGTAATATTTGTCTCATTTTCACCATTTTGTTGAGAATTTTGAAGAGCAACAAGAGAAGGAGAGCAGTGGGAGCCATAAAAATATAGCATCGAGGTTTAAGCTTGCATGCACCATCGTGCTATTGGAAATAGAGTTTTTGTACAGGAAACTTTAGAAGTAGATCATCAAGGGTTTAGAAGACACCATAGAGTCACCTGTGGGTTAATTTTCCTCCCAAAGCCACCATCTCTCAAACAAAAACAACAGAGGACAAAGGTAAGTGGTTTCCACACTCCAACACTAAAATTTATCCATGAAATTTTCTCACAGAAAGTTCAATTTGGAAATTAAAGGGTAAAATAATTTTTTTCTTGCATTTTGTTTCAAGACCTCCATCTCCCATACAAAACTCTCAAATCTCTCACCACCTTCATATCACGGCCATTAAAATGGGACGGGGATTCAACAGAAGGGGGCCCACTTATATTAAGAGAAATAGGCAGCATTCTCAAGTCATGGAAATCTTCTGAAATAAAAAATGGCTAGGTTTCTTTGAACTTTTGAAATGTTTTGATGAAGAGATAGCTAGAGAATTTGCAGTTGCTCTGCAGTCACATTCAGAAGAGAGAGACACCACTATGGTCAGAGGCCTAGCCATCACATTATCTCCTGAACTCAAAAGTAGAGTTACAAATTTACCCTTAAGAGTCAAATGGATTAAGGAAATAATGCCTAGAACTGTAGCCAAGAATAGTTTCTTTATGCCAAGATAAGAGTACATTGAAGACAAAAATGGAGTGAGGAGAGAAATCCCTTCATACCCCTGGGATGAAGTAGCCTTCCATATCATGAAGTTTATTTCTTGTGAAGGCAGGCTTAGTGTGGTCTATGG